>PVLA01001026.1:397349-417022 GCA_004027455.1 Hydrochoerus hydrochaeris
GGACATATTTAGCCCCTTTGTCAAATATCAGGTGGCTGAGTGTCTTTGTAGTTGTGCTTGCATCTTCTAATCTGTTCCATTGATCCTCAGGTCTATTTCTTTGCCAGTACCAAGCTGATTTGATCACTGTGGCTTTATAGTACTGTTTCAAGTCAGGAATTGAGATGCCTCCTGCCTTGCTTTTGTTGCCTAGAATTGCTTTTGCTATTCTAGGTTTCTTCTGTTTCCAAATGAATTTTAGGAGTTTTCTCTAGATCCACAAGGTATGTCAATGGTATTTTGATTGGGATTGCATTAAATCTGTATAACAGTTTTGGGAGTATGGCCATTTTCACAATGCTGGCTCTTCCTAACCAAGAGCAAGGAATGTCCTTCCATTTTCTAATATCCTCTTCAATCTCCTTTTTCAACCTAGTATAATTTTCAGCATATAGATTTTTTACATTTTTAGTTAGGTTGATTCCAAAGTATTTCATTTTTTTTTACTTGTTATTGTAAAGGGTGATATTTCCATAATTTCTCTCTCAGTGAGTTTTTTTTTTGTGTACAGGAATGCTATTGATTTTTGTATCCAGCTATACTGCTGAACTTGTTTATTACCTTTAGTAGTCTTTTAATGGAGTTTTTTGGGTCTTCTATATAGAGTATCATGTCATCTGCAAATAGTGATAATTTAACTTCTTCCTTTCCTGTCTTTACTCCTTTTATTTCTCTCTCTTGTCTGATTGTCCTGGCTAGTGTTTCCAGAACTATATTGAAAAGGAGTGGTGATAGTGGACATCCTTGTCTTGTTCCTGATTTTAAAGTGAAAAGCTTTCAGTTTTTGTCCATTTAGTATAATGATGGCTGTTGGTTTGTCATAGAAGGCCTTTATAAGTTTGAGGTAGACGCTGTGTATTCTGAGTTTCTGAAGGATTTTTATCATGAACATGTGTTGGACTTTGTCGAAAGCTTTTTCTGCATCTATTGAGATGACCATGTGGTTTTTGTTTTTGGCTCTGTTGATGTGATGTATTACATTTATTAATTTGTGTATGTTAAACCATCCCTGCATTCCTGGAATGAACTACACTTGGTCATGATGTATAATCTTCTTGATGATTTGCAGCATTCAATTTGCCAGTATTCTGTTGAGAATCTTTGCATCAATGTTCATTAGTGAGATTGGCCTATAGTTCTCTTTTTTGGTTGGATCTTTCTCTGGTTTTGGTATCAGAGTAATACTTGCCTCCAGGAATGACTTAGGGAGGATTGCTTTTTTCTCAATTTCACTGAAGAGTTTAAGGAGTACTAGCATCAAATATCCTCTAAGTTTCTTGTAGAATTCAGCTGTGAATCCATCAGGACCTGGGCTTTTCTTTGTTGGTAAGTTTTTAATTACATTTTCAATTTCAATAGCTGATATTAGGTTATTCAAAATTGCTATATCTTCTTGGTTGAGCTTTGGTAGTTCATATGTCTCTAGAAATCTGTCCATTTCCTCTGTGTTTTCCACTCTATGTGAGTAGAGATTTTCAAAGTAGGTATTCATGATCTTTTGAATTTCCATGGGATCTGTAATAATTTCTCCCTTTTCAGTTCTTATTGCATGAATTTGGGTTTTTTTTCTTTCTTTCTTTTGATAAGGTTAGCTAGGGGTTTGTCAATTTTGTTTATTCTCTAAAAAAACTAGCTTTTTGATTCATTAATTCTTTGTATTGTTTTTTTAGTTTCAATTGCATTGATTTCTGCTCTAATCTTTACAATTTCCTCTCTTCTATGAGCTTTGGGTTTAGCTTGCTCTTCTTTTTCTAGAACCTTGAGATGGAGCATTAGGTTATTTGTGCTCATTCTGTTTTCTTGATATGACAATTTATTGCTATATTTATTTCCCTCATAAGACCGCTTTCATTGCATCCCACAGATTATAGTATGTTGTTTCTATATTTTCATTGAATTGTAGGTATTGTTTTATTTCTTCTTTAATTTCATCTGTAGCCCACTGGTTGTTCAAAAGGCTGTTATTTAATTTCCATGTATTTATGCAAGTTTTACAATTACTTTTGCCATTAATTTCCAATTTCAGTGCACTATGGTCAGATATTATGCATGGTATGATTTCAATACCTTTGCATTTACTTAAGAATGTTTTATGGGATAATATATGGTCTATTTTGGAGAATGTCCCATGTGCACCTGAGAAGAATGTGTATTCTGATGTAGTTGGGTGGAACACTCTGTAAATGTCTACTAAATCCAATTGCTCACAGGTATGATTCAGTTCTGTTGTTTCTTTGCTGACTTTTTGTCTAGTTGATCTATCTCTTTGTGACAATGGGCTGTTAATATCTCCTGTTATAATTGTGTTCTTGTGTATTTGGTTTTTCATGTCCATTAGTATCTGTCTTATATAGTTGGATGCTCCTGTATTTGGTGCATATATATTTATAATTGTTAGTTCTTCCTCTTGAATTTTTCCACTAACAAGTATGTAGTGACCTTCTCTATCTCTTTTAATCATTTTAGGTTTGAAGTTCATGTTGTCTGCAAATAGAATAGCTACCCCTGCTTTTTTCTAGGTTCCTGTTGCATGGAATACTGTTTTCCTTCCTTTGACTTTTAATCTATGAGTTTCCTTTTAGGTCAGATGTGTTTCTTGTATACAGCATATTGTGGGATCCTGTTTCTTGATCCATTCTGTCAATCTATTTCTTTTTATAGGTGAATTGAGGCCATTTATATTTATGGATATCACTGATATGTACTGGCTTGACTTTGCTACATTATGTTCCAGTTGTTTCTTTCTGCTTTTCCTCTTATTTAATTGCTTATCCTACCTGGTGGTTTCTTTCTGTTGTTGTTTTTGGGATTGTGATCATTTTTATCTCTGTCTAGTATGTCTTTCAGCACTCTTTCTAGGGTTGGTTTGGTGGACATGAATTTCTTCAGTTGTTCTTTGTCATGGAAGTATCTTGTTTCTCCATTAAATTTGAATGAAAGTTTTGCTGGGTGCATTAGTCTGGATTAAAGGTTGTTTTCTTTCAGGGCTTGAAATACCTCACTCCAAGCTCTTCTTGACTTGAGGGTTTGTGCTGAAAAGTCTGCCATGATTCTAATGGGCTTTCCTTGATAGGTGAGTTGTGTCTTTTCTCTGACAGCTTTTAGTATTCTGTTTTTATGCTGTATGTCTGAGATCTTCATTATTATGTGTCTGGGTGTGGATTTATATTGATTGTGACTGTTTGGTGTTCTATATGCCTCACTTATCTGCATATCAGATTCTTTCCCCATGTTTGGGAAATTTTCTGCTATTATATCTGTAAATACTTTACCTATGTCATTTGCCTGGACTCCTGTATCTTTGCTAATGCCCATTATTCTTATATTATTGCTCTTGGCATCATCATGAAGCTTCTGGATTGTCATTTCATGCTGCTTTGTTATTTTTAAAAGTTCTATCCTTTCCTGATCACTAATTTTGATCCTGTCCTCAAGGTCCAAAATCCTATCCTCAGCTTCCTTTAGGCAGTTTTGCATGCTTTCAATAGAATTTTTTGTTTCTTGGATGTCTCTTTGAGTTTGTTTCATGAATTCTGCTTGTTTTCTATATTGTTCATTCATAATTTCAATCAGTTTCCCATGCTCATGTACTTTTTTCTCTAGTTCTTCTTTAGCTACATTCAACAACTCCTTTACTAAAGTTGTTATTTCTATCTTTACATGGGAGAGTACTTCTAATTTGATTTCCTCTATAGCCTGATGCAGTTGTTTTTTTTTTATTTCACTTGCTATCTTTTGAGAGATTCCCGGTGTATTACTTTTGGGATCCTCTATTTCAATGTCTCCTATACTTGCTTCTGGTGAACTATATGTTTGAGACTGCATTTTGCTTTTTTGTTTTGTCATTTTCACTCTGCCTGATGTTTTCTATGTGTAGGAGGGGATCACACACACTCTTTTCAGACTCACCAAAGTCTTACATTTAGTTGGAGGGGGTTTTACTACTGGCCCTATTTATCCCCTGTACACCTCTATTTTAGGGGTATATTCACCACACTGATACAGTTAATCCACTGTAGTCCAAGGTTCGCTGCCTGGGAGCAAAGTTCCAAATTTTTTCACACTAACTGGAGACTGCTGAGGTCGTCTGATGTTCCAGGTGGGAGAGCGGGCCCAGCAGAAGCAGTCCAGGGCAGTTTTCAGTCTTGGGCAGGCTTCCTTGGTGTTCCCGGTGGCATGACAGGCCCACAGTGGAGGTTCCATACAGCTTACCCCTGATGCAGGCTTCCGCTAAGTTCCCGGTGACAGGGCAGGCTCACAGAGGAGGTTCCAGACAGCTTACCCCTGATGCAGGCTTCTGCTAAGTTCCCAGTGGCAGGGCAGGCCCACAGTGGAGGTTCCAGGCAGCCTACGCTTGATGCAACCTTCCACTAAGTTCCTGGTGGCAGGGCGGGCCCGCGGTGGAGGTTCCAGGCAGCTTACGCTTGATGCAGGCTTCCGCTAAGTTCCCAGTGGCAGGGCGGGCCCATGGTGGAGGTTCTAGGCAGCTTACACCTGATGTAGGCTTCCGCTAAGTTCCCGTTGGCCTAAAAAAATTTTAAAAAAGAAATACTTCAAAGAATCTACAACTGGGATCTTACCTTATTGAAAAGCTTTTGTACAGCAAAAGAAATCATCAACAGAGTGAAAAGACAACCCACAGAGTGGGAAAAAAATTTAGCCAATTGTCCCTCAAAGGACTTCTATCTAGAACATATAAAGAATTGAAAAAACTTCAATCTCCCCAAATTCAAAGATCCAATCCAAAAATGGGCATCTGAGATACATATGAATATGTACTTCTCAGATGAAAAAATACAAATGGCAAATAAATACTTGAAAAAATGTTGAAAATCACTGGTCATTTAAGAGATGCAAATTAAAACAACACTGAGATTCCATTTCACCCCAGAAAGAATGGCTATCGTCAAGAAATCACCCAACAACAAATGTTGTGGGGTGGGGGGAGAAATGACCCTTTCTCTACTGTTAGTGGGAGTGTAGACTGGTGCAATCACTCTGGAAATCAGTATGGAGATTTCTCAAAAAACTAGGATTAGAGGTGTCCTTGGCACAGCTATTTCCCTTCTGGGTATCTTCCCAGAAGAATTAAAAACATCACACCACAGAAATATATGTCCACTTATGTTTAAGGTGGCATGATTTATAGAAGCTAAACCTTGGAAATAACTCAAATACCCATCAAGCAAGGAATGGATAAAAGAGATGTGGTATTTTTCTACAATGGAGTACTAGTCAGCCATAAAGAAGGATAAACTTGAAACTTTTTAAAAAATTTAAAGATAATAAAACCCAACGAAACAAAACAATAAGTTGAATAAAAACAAAACAGTGAAATTGGTATAGAACTTTAAAGTAAGATAATAGGAAAACAACAATGGTTATCAAAATGTCTTGTTATCTTCACAATAGTTGTCCATTCCATCAGACATAGCAAAATCAAAACAGAATAAAACCAAACAAAACAGTGAATAAAGCAAAACAATCAAAACAGTGAGAACAATATTGGATTTTAAAAACAAGATAGAATAAAATCCCCCATAATTGCTACATTGCATAATGTTATCCTCCTTATAGATACTCAGACCCCTGGCCCCAGGACTGCAAAGTCAAACAAACAATATAAACATTCAGTTGCTTTTTGTACCTCAGTTGCTATCAACTCAGCCTGTTCTCCAAACCAGCAGGTTGCTTATGGGGAATGGGGGAGAAGGTTAGTGATTCTCAGCCCATGCACCAGTAGGCTCATGGGGGGCATTATCTGACTTTTCTTTTCCTGGATCCCTCATGGCCTGCGTGGTTTGTTGATCAGCTCCTCCCAGTTCCAGCATGGCCAATTCCTTGGGAGGTGCTGTCTGACTTTTCTCTTCCTGGTCCCCACATGGTATGTAAGACTTTTATAAGTAAATGGATGCAATTGAGACTATATTCATAAGTGAAATAAGTTAGACTCACATGTGTAAACATTGTATTGTGTTTCCCTGGTGTGAGAAATTGAAAGAATAAGGTCTAAAATGTCCTTATATTTTAGTATTCATACTGATACTGTAAAATGGCAAGAAGTTGTTTAAGAAAAAGGAGCAAGAAGAAGGAAAGGAAAAGGGAGAAAAATGCAATTTAACCATGCTGTTAGAGTCTCTCAGTTCATGGAAGGTTTGTGCTAATACTGATTAGAGAATTTTTTATGCCCATATCTTGTACTCTGAAGAACTATTTTGAAGATGAAAATATGCAACATATTAACTATTGTAATTCCCCTATGATTTTGCCATGAATTTCTGTTTTACCTTTTTTCCCATAAGATAAAAAATAAAGAACTTATCCAAAACATACAAAGAATTTTTAAAATTTAACAATAAGAAAATAAATAGACCTACTAACAGGGCAGGATATTTGAACAAACAGTTCACCAAAGAAAATAAATACATAGCAAATAAGCCTATGCCCAACACTGTATATCATTAGGGAACTGCAAATTAAAGCAGTAATGAGATACCACTGTATGCCAATTGCATGGCCAAAACCCAAAATACTAACAAACTGTGGCAAGGATATAGGAAGGCAAACACTCTTACACATTTTTTATAGGAATGCAAAATTCTTGTAAAGCTAAACATACTCTTAGAAGACATATATTGAACTATTACACTTATATGAGGGATCTGAATTAATTAAATTAGGAGAAATAGAAAGTAGAATGATAGTTACGAAGGGCTGGGAGAAGACAAAGGGGAGTTGTTAATGGATTGTTTCAAATTTTCAAGATGAAAAGTTCCAGGGATCTATTTCACAACAATGTAGATATGCTTATACATATATACATACTCTTAAAAATGATGAAGTTGGTAAACTTTATAAGGTTTTTAGCATACACACAAATATCACACAATATTAGCACAGATCTTTCTTTTTAGTGAACTAAGAGAAACTAGCTGTATAACTATCTTAACTATCTTGTGTATATTTTTTCCCTTTTCTCTTACTTCCTTTCCCTTTCCCCCCATCAGTTTCTCTTTTCTTTTAAACAGTTTCTTCCCAATTCACAATATCTATTGTACCTTTTGGGTCTTATTTACTCATTCAACTTCTAACACTAAGTGGTGAGATAATGTGATGTTTAGGTCTGATTTATTTCACTTATGAGCATGGTCTCTAGTTGCATCCATTTACCTATAAAAGTCTTGAATTTATCCTTCTTTACGGCTCAGTGGTACTCCATTATATTAAAAACCCACATCTTTTTTATCTATTCCTCAGTTGATGGGCATTTGGGTTGTTTCCAAGATCTAGCTATTACAAATTGTGCTGCTATAAACTTAGGTGTGCATATATCTCCATGTGCATCTCTATGATGTTTTTAACTCTTCTGGGAAGATACTCAGAAGGGGGATAATTAGGTTGAATGAGACCTCTAATCCTAATTTTCTGAGGAATCCCCACACTGATTTTCAGAGTGGTTGCACACACCTACCAGAGTGGAGAAGGGTTTCTTTTTCTTCATATCCCTGCCAGCATTTGTTATTGGTTGATTTCTTGATGGTAGGTATTCTTTCTGGAGTGAGATACAATGCCTACATCTTGTACTCTGAGTGGCTGCTATGAAGATAATGTGCAATATATCAATTATTGTTACTCTCCTATTAGCCTGATTGGAAACTGTTTTATTTTATTTCTATTTTTCTTCTTCTTCTCTTTAAAATAAAAAAATAAAATGAGCACTATCTCAATTTATTCTCCTAACACCATCATGTTTAATACTTGTAATAATCCTTGCTCACATATTTTAATTGACACATAATAATAGTATGTATGAGCTACAATGCAATAATTTGATGCACATATACCGTCAAATCAGGGTAATAAGAATTTCTATCCCCTTAAACTTTTTTTATTTCTTAATATTTAGAAATGTTAAGCTTGTTTTTTCCAGTTCTTCCTCCTTTGGCTGTACTCTTGCTTCTCCAATTTTGGTCTGCAGCAATCAGATGGTGTTGGTAATGAAGAGTTTTAGAACTAAAGACTGTTACATTCTGTATGTAGCTACTACAGTTTTTCTCTGAAGCACGTGATTGTGAGAACTGGGCTACTCTTATTTTCATGGCCTAACAATAATTACTAAAATTGTAAGCTTACATAACACACTCCAATTCCATTTTTACATCCTTTATCTGTTTTCTCTCCTACCATCTCTTGATCGTTTCCCCTTTGAGTAAATCTATCTCCCTAATTCTTATTACCTATCTTTTATTTTATCCTTTATCTCCACACAAAGTGTGTAAATATTATGTATTGTAAACATGTGCAAGAAAAAGGGAAGGAGATCAAGGGATTGGGGAGGAAGGAAGGAGGAGGGAAAGGGCATGAAAAAAGGAATTAAGATGTGTTATATATATGTACCAACTTTCCACAAAGAATGTAATCATTATGTACTAATAAACTAAAAAAATAAAATTATAGGTTTCAAAAGGAAAAAAACCCCAAATACCACACAATTCAATTAAACTTACTCTTAACATATAATCCAGCAGTAGCTACTCTTGGTGTTTGACCAAATTAGTTGAAGACCTATGTCAACATAAATACCTATGTATGGAAATATTTCTTGCAACTTAATTCATAATTGCTAAAATTTAGAAGCAACTAAGATATACTTTGGTAAATGAATGAATAAATGCTGATATAGCTATACAAAGTCATATTAGCACAAAAAAGAATGAGTTGTCTTAAGTGAAAAAAGCAAGTCTAAAAAGATGGCATATTGTTTGATTCCAACTATAGTACATGTCATTCTGGAAACAAGAAAATGATAGAGCAGTAGTGATGAAACTACAACATGTGTGCCATATCAAGCTGTTTGTATCGTTGAAAGCTCCATAACGATTGCCATTACTGTTATAAAGTAGTTGCTACACGTGAGAAGGATTGGAAGAAAGGAATAGGTGGAGCATAGAAAGTTTTTAGAGTGATGAAAAATTCTGGATGATAATACAATTGTGGGTATCTGTCATTATACAAATGTCAAACATATAGATTACAGTAACCAAGAGTAACACTTACCATAAACTATGGACTTTGGGTAATGCTATATCAATGTAAGTTTGATTATAACAAATGTACAACTCTACTTCAAGATGTTAATGGTAGGGGAAGGCTGTGTGTTTGTGTGTATATGCTGGCCAGGATTATATGGGAACACTGTATTATCTGCTCAATTTTTCCATGAATCTAAAACTTCTCTAAAAAAATTAAATCTGCTTTTAAAAAAGGACCAAGTTTCTTAAGTTTCAGGAGGTTTTTTGTTTTTGTTTTTGTTTTTTTTTTTTGGTCAAAAAAGTGAAGTATAGAGGACTTTCAGAATTTCCTGTTGCTAAATGTGCTTCACCTCTATCATGCCCATTGTTGGAGGGTGACTAGAACTGTCCCCTAGAGTGTGCAAAACAGGATCATTCTCTGATCCAAGTCATTCTTACACAAAAACCTTTCGTTCACACCTCATGAAGACACTCATAAAAGACTTTCAGAAGTGCTTCATAGAATAGCAGGAATAATGGTATAAATGCGTTTGAAACAAGGAGGGATATTTTGAGAGGAATTAATGGCAGTGTAGCTTTTATTGTTATAAATTTTTAAAAATTTAAACACACCATATAGATCTATCATACCTTGTATCCCTTGACATTTTCTATAAAATAAAAGTAAATCATAACTGTTGCTGTTCTTTGGTTAGAAAGATCACCAACACTTAAATAGAAAACCTATAGGTAGCTTTTAGTCTAAAATACTAAGTATATGATAATTGAAGAGTTTCTTTTTTTTCTTTTTTCAAATTTGTAGATTCAAAATGTTCTTCATGAATTTTTTCAAAGGCCAGATTTTGAACTTGGTAAGTATACCTACTGGGTTTTTTTGTTTGTTTGTTTTCTTTCTTTTTTGGGGGTGGTGGGGTAGTGGAGGCACTGAATTCAGGTGAAAACTCAATATTGAAAAATGTTATTCAAAGTTCCTATAGATGAAATTAGTCTCTTTTGCTCTTTCCAGAAAAAGAACATAGAAAAGCTGGGAAGAATCATTCTCAATCCTTTTAGGCCAGGGCCCTATTTTATTATAAATATTCTGGAATACTTTTTTATTATCTTATGACAGTGGGAAAAAAAGCAAAATTGTGCTTTGTATTTAATACATAAAATAGAGTTCATTTCCAAATTCAAAATTATTACAAGTAGTTTTTCGGTTTTTTTTTTTTTTTTTTTTGTAGCAGGAATTGAACTCACAATCTTGCACTTGCCCGGCAGGTGTTTAAACCATGAGCTAAATCCCCAGCCCCTACAAGTAAATTTTTCAGCTACTTGAACATCTGACAGGAAGATAAAAACTTGATTGTACAAAAATTGCACTGTAATAAAAATTCTTCCACATATTTCCACAATGCACGCTAGGGGCAGAGGTTAACAGTCCCACCCCTATGGAGAACCGTAGATTTTGGTGCATTTATTTTCGGAAAGCATTTAAACAGGGGTAGAGATATAGTTCAGCAGCACAGCGCTTGCCTGGCAAGCATGAGATCATGTGTCCAATTCCCCATACCAAACCAACCAAACAAACAAACAAACAAGGTGTAAGCAAACAACAAAACAAAAAAAATCTGATTTGTCACATAAAGAGTGTGAATTAAGATCCTGATATTTATAGAATTTATGTTAAACTGATTTTTAAAGTTAATTTTTCAATCACTTGTAGTATAGTGGTTACCAATAGGTGGTGAGAATGTTTGAAGTCTGTTCCCTCACCCTCCTTTTTTTGTACTGATGATTGAACCCAGGACCTTGTACGAGCTAGGCAAACACTCTACCATAGAGCTTTATTCCCAGTCCTGTTCTCACTTTTTAAAATGAAATATACATCTCATCTTCTTGGTCACTGGTCCCCAAACATGATTTGGGGCTTGCTGACAATCTTTTCTCCTTTTCCCTTGTCTCAATCTATCCTCAAACTAATTCTCTAGTCAGCTGAACCTCTGTTCCTGTTTCAGAAATTCTTTAAAATGACTTCATTTCTTCATTTATTTGGATGGGGGTACAGGAGTGAGTAAAGATAACTCCCTGCTGGAGATCCTGATGAAAAAATTAAGATAAAATTGGGAAAGTAAAAAATAAAGGCAAGTTGCACATCAAAAGTTTTATATGTACACAGAGAAAAACAAAAGATATATGTACATAGAAACATCTGGAAATGCATACAAAGATTGCCAGAGTATAATAAACTGTTGACAGTGGTTACTTTTGGGGCATGGAGAAATGAAGGGTTTGGTTAGGAGAGTAGAGAAAAAAAAAGAATATTTATGTTTTGCTGCTGATATTTTTGTGTTATTTGAATCTTTTGCTAAGAGAATATATTCACATATTGTTAGTTAATTTAAGAAACATTAAGGACCAAAGAGATATTTTGTTTTGGGCTCGACTAACATGAAACAACACAGATGTTTTTGTAGTTTTTATTCTATTGTGCGTATTTGTTTTTGCTTTATCCCAACCTAGTTATAAAAATTATAGCTGGGGATGTATCTCAGTGCTGGAATGCTCGCCTAGCATGCATAAGGTGCAGAGGTCTATCCCCAGAACTGAATAATTTAAAATTAAAATAAAAATTTAGGTTCATATTTTTAGCATTTAAATTACTTGATTAAATAAAGGCCAGGAAAAGAGTAATTGGGATGTTACCCAAATATATATATATATATACTTTATTGTAACTATAGATAAACATTAGTTAAAAATAATTTCATGTTTTTCTTTTGTGTACTAAAAGGTAAATATAAAATATGAATGTATTAAACCAAACTAACTACCAACTAATTTGTATTCCAAAATTAGAATCATATTGCAAGCAATTGGATATTACTGACTCAATGGAACCAAGATTGAGCAAAGCAGAATTCACAGAAGTAAGAAATTAATATTATCTAATATTTAAATTAAATTATTTCTCCAGTTTCAAACTGTTTTTTTGGTGGTTGTCACACATTAATTTATACTGAAATGAAAGCATAAAAATTGATTTTATCTGAGATACACACTTTAAATTTTTTAATACCTCTGAAACTTGGCTTCATCTAACAATCAAAGGCATCTTACAATTTCTTTCAATCAGTGACACTCACGAAAATGAAAAAATTCCACTGACGTCCTCTGGTAAGATAAATAAAAATCAACATCTATGCTCAACAAAAGCTGGTTATACAAATAATAATGATTAAAACTTCTGAATGATTTCCTTTGGCTTAGGCGCTGTCCTAAACTATCTGTATATAATTTGGGTAATCCTTGCACTAATGCTCTTGCTCTACTTGTTTTTTAATCCTCTGCTTTTATAAGTGAAACTACTGAGGTTCAGAAAGAATAATAATATGTTCATGGTCTCACCATCAGTGGAACTGAAGATATTTGTAATTGGGCAATTTGGTTTCAAAGTCTACATAGTGCAATACCGGAGAAAGTAGGATTCTATTGTTATAAAATAAATGAAAGAAGCAATTTGATGATACCAGGATTTGGAGTTGGAATAATAGCACATTTTCTTATTTTTCTCATGGTTTCTTTCTTTCCCCTTGTTTTCTTTAATGAGTCTTTAGAGTCAAGATAACTTTCTCTTTCTCTTCTTTTATGCCCTGCTCCACTGAAGGTGATCACTATGTACTATATACAGATTCAAAGTTCTATATGATGGAATTCCACAATCTTTTTTGAATTGATTTTTGTACATATCAGAATTTGGAAAATTATGTCCTAGTTACAATTTCATTGTGTTTCCTTAGATTCTGTCCTTGTCTATATGGCGCCCATTAGTCACAGAGCCAAACTAATGGGCAAAGTTGTTTAAATCTCCCTTGTTCTGCAGAAGCCATGCAATAAACTGTCTCTGTACTAATTCTTACATGTCAGGTCAGTATTTTCCCTCCCCTAAATGAATTTGGGGCCAGTTACTAGACAATAAGGTATAGCTCCTGTGCCCTAAAGTCTGGTCAAATTATTCAAACTAGGCAATACTAAATCATTTACCCTGCTTTGCTTACATTTTCTGTCGAAATGACAATAAGAACTCTGCTCTAGATTTTCCCTTTGCTTTTTTCTGCTTCTACCTCCTTTGACTAAAACTTGCTGCCTTCCCTTTGGCATTATGTGGCATGACATGCTCCTTTCACTTGGAAACTTATAAAGAAATAAAAATCTTCTTCCAATGGAATTAGTATCTCCATGTCATCAGTCAGTCACCTCCTTAAAATAAAATCCCACAAAATCTCCTTAAAATAAAATACAAATAAGATAAGCTACTCCAAGAAAATAAGCAGAAGAACAATCAATAGTACTATAATAGTTCAGGAAAGCCAAAGTTTTATTAGTTTAAAACATTTATACTCATGAGTTTCATTTCCTTGTAAAACACTGATTCTTGATACTTCTGTTTAACCATTTTAAAACGATTTTATTGAGGTACAGTTTACATGCCATAAATCTTGGTGCTTCTTGCCTATTTGTCTTATACTAGTTCCCCTACAAGTGAGCAATTTAGAAAATTTTATTTTTTAATTATAAACATATATTAATTCTATCATATGTGAATTATATCCTAATAAGAAAGTATAGTAATGTAAACCTTGCACAGTGAGGCACACCTATAATCTCAGCTACACTAAAGACTGGGACAAAAGGATGGCAAATTGCAGGCCAGCCTGGGCAACTTAGTGAAATCTTATATCAAATTAAAATTATTAAAGGGCAGAGGATGTAATTTAGTAGTCCAGCACCTACCTAATATGAATGAGGCCCTGTTCTCAGTCTCCAGTGTGTGAATGAGCAAGAGGGCTAAATGTAAATTGACTGTAGAAAATGAAAAACAAGTTTGATCCCCAGTAACAACAACAAAAAATAAATAAATAAATAAATAAATAAATAAATTGTTAAATCTATTAATCCAAGTCAGGCGTGGTGGCTCATGCCTGTAATTCCATTACTGAGGAGGCTGAGGCAGGAGGATCGTTGTGAGTTTGAGTCCAGACTGGGCTACAAAGTGAGCTCAAGGCCAGCCTGAACTGCATAGCAAGACCCTGTCTCAAAAAGACAAAAAAAAAAAAAAAAAAAAAACCTATTAATCCTACCACCAACTACTAACAACCATTAACTTTGTGATACTTTTCTTTGTATAATAATAATGGCTCAGACATTTTACCACTTTTTAAATAAATATGCCAGATATTATAATGAGAATGTGCTTTTTCCCTTTATAATTCAGTTATTATTGTCATTAGCATTTTGCAAAAGAGATCCAGGAAGATGAAACAATCCTTTAAGATCCTCAATCAGGTAAATGACAAAGCCAGACTGGAACCCAGGTCAGTCTGATTCCAAAGCTTGTTATGATACTGGCCATTGGGCTATCTAGTGTCTATTATATTCCTAGTGAGACATGTGAGGTTTTAGTTTTAACTTTGTGACTTTTCTTATAGATTTTGTTTACAACTAAAATATGCCTAATATACAAGTATTTATTCTACTTTTGTACTTATACCATCTCTTGCTCATTTCTCTTTCAATATTTATTAAAATATGATTTAAGCTATGAAATAATTATAGATTTATGAGAAGCTGCAAAAATAATACAGAGATTCCACATATCTTTCAACCAGTCTCCCAAAAGTTAAATCTTGCATGACTTTAGTAATACTGATAAATAAGTGTTTGTAGTGCTGTACTATTTTATTACAAATGTAAATTCTATAATCATCACTAAAATTAAAATACAGAACAATTTAAGTACCACAAAATTTGCTAGTGGGAAATTTTGCCAGTTTGAGAGAAACATAGAAATTTTCCTCCCTTTAACTCCTTTTACACTTCATGTGTATATCAGTGTTCTAAATATTTTCTGTACACACAGTACATCAGGCAATATTATCCTTTTTGTGTCAAATATTAAATGTACCTTAGAAAACCCAACAGAAGGAGAAAAGATTATTATATTTATACTTCTTGGTTTTGTTTTGTTGTTCTTTTTATTGTTTTTCCTTCCTGATATTTTATGATTCTTGTTTGTTTCCTTCAGTACTGGGGACAGAATCCAAAGCCTTGCTTGCATGTGCCAGGCAAGTGCTTAAATAGTGAACTACATAGCCAACCCTAACATCCCTTCTTATATGAGTTTGTTTTTTAAAACTTATTTTACCCATTGTTTTAGAGTACATCTTCAGGTATTAACCTCTACTTACAGTAGGCCTCAAATTTTTTCATCTTTCTAGGTTTCTCCTTTACTAGATTGCCCCCTTTCTTGGTTTAGACCCAGTGTTTCTTGGTTTTGTTGTTGTTATTGTCTGTTCCAATTGGTATTTCTGAATTGGGAACTTCATTAGCACCCAATCTAGAATACATGATGTGAAAAGCAACTCAAAATACACTGAGTAGTTCCTTATGTCTCTCGCCAATCTGTTATCTTCTCTCTACCCTTCATAGTATTCTTAAGTTTGTTTTATATCTAATATCTGGGGGATTAGCTGTACTTCAGTAAGAAGAATTGAGAAAAGTACATCTGCTTTGTCTGGATCATCAAATTATTTTAGTGGCTACATATTTTATTGTATGGTTGTATATTATTTAATCATATCTTTATTTTTGGATATTTACTCTCATTCACAACAAAAATTTAAACATAAATCTTTATTTACATCTTGATCTGAACTGAATTATGTTCCATACAATAAATTCATATGTTAAAGACTTGTACTAGTCACCTTTCTGTTGTTAAGAAAAAATGTCTGACACCTACAATTTAAAAGAAGAAAGATATATTTTGGTTCATGGTTTCAGAAGTTTCAGTCCATGGTCAGCTGGCTCCAAGGCAGAAATATTATGGTGAAAGGCATGGTGAAGGAAAGCCTCCTTGACCCACTTCTTTAAACTGGCCCCACATCTTAACAGCACACTCAACTGTATGCTTATCAATGGATTAATCCATTGATGATGTCAGCCGTAATCTAATCCTTCCAAAAGCCTCATCTTTGAATACATGAGCCTTTTGAAGGAAATTCACAATCCAAACTATAGATCCTTCCTCTGGCCCAAAAGGGCCTATGTCCATCTCATTATGCAAAATACAGCCAGGCTAAGTATTCGTAAAATCTTGGCAGTGCCTGCATTTCTCAAAAGTCCAAGTCCAAAGTCTCTTCTTAGCTGTGAACTGTCTAAAAATCAAAAACAAGTCACATGCTTCTAAATACAATGGCACAGAATTAACATTTCCATTCTAAAAGGCTCAAGTAGGAAAATAGAAAAGACCAAAGTATAAAATTCAGCAGAGCAAGCATTAAACCCTGCAGATCTAGGTTCGCAAGCAGGGCGTGTGTGGTAAGAGGTGAGCTTCAAAGGGCCTAGGCAGCTCCTATGGCCTTGTAGTTATAGCTCACATGGCTTCTCCATTGAAGACTATGTCTAGTCCCTGGCTCCTTCCTCTCTGCTCTTCCCCTGCTCTCTGCTTTCTGGCTGCCTTGAAGTGGGCACCTTTTTCCACCATGCCCTTTCACCATAATGTTTCTGTCATGAACTGGCTTTGCTTGGTGCCTGCACATGCTCCACCTTCCTGGCACCTCCAGCTTTCTGGGGTCTCCATTACAGCCTTGTCATTGCTTTCATAGTTTCAGGCAAACTCTTGCAGGGGCTGCTGGCTGCGACTCTGACCCTATCTCACATTGCCTGATCTCCCAGGCTTTTCTTTAAAATCTGATTGGAACCAAGGAAGGAGCACAGAAAACTTAGGCACAAAGATAGCAAAGTCCAGACCAGCCTGGGCAACTCGGTGAAATCTTGTATCAAAATAAAATTCTAAAAAAGCTGGCAATGTAGCTTAGTAGTCCAGCACTTGCCTATATGAACAAAATACTTAGTATATTTACAAAGTAGTGCAACTATCAAAACAATTGATTTTAGAACATTTCCATCACCCTCAAAAGAAACGACATCTATTAACTACCATTCCCCATCTGCCTCTAAATCCCCAGTACAAGGCAGCCACTAATGTACTTTCTGTCACCAGAGCTTTGCCTGTTCTGGACATTTCATGTAGATGGAATTATACTATATGCAGTTTTTTGTTTTAGGCTTCTTGCACTTATCCCAGTGTTTTCTAGATTTGTCCATTTATCAGTCCGTTGTTTTTTTTTAATTGCCAAATAAAATATTACCAATAATATTCCTTTATATGTACATGACACTTTCTGTTTATCCATTCTTCAGTTGATGAACATTTGGATTAATGCTGCTAAGAATATTTGTGTGTAAGTTTTTAAATGAGTATATATTTTTCATGTCTTTTGGGTATATACCCAGGAATAGAATTTCTGGGTTATATAAAGGCTGATAAAAAAATATAGTATGTGTTTGAATTTAAAATTATTACAGTAAAAGATACATTGCCACTAACTCCCTTCAAAATATTCCTCCTTAACTTGAATACACTTATCCCATCATTCCTGCCACTTTTGAAAGCAGTTCTGGAAGGTTTTTTTTGTCAATAGCTTTACAAAGTGTGTTAAAAAACACAATGAATGCTGTTGAGTGCCATCTAACAGAAAGGCAGGTTTGTGGAAACATTAAGATGGATCCTCGGTCATATGGGAAAGAGAGAGTGGCTTTAAAGTAAACATCCTTAATCCCTCCACTATGTAATGCCACACAGGGCATAGTCCTTTCAATGTGGAAGCTGGTTCTCCCCACTGTGTCTCAGGTTTAATCTCCAAAGGAGATTTGCCCAGAACACTGAGCTTGGACAAGGCTCTTATGTGTGTTCTCCTGGACGGGCACAATTCCGATGATGTCTCATCTGACCCAGAGAGATGAGGTAGCCAGCTGATGAAAATGATGTCAAGACCCAGGCCTTGTAGTGGGTGGACCCAGAAGATAGCCCCTAGCTCCTGAGGGCACTGACCGAGCAGGTTCCTGAGGAATGTGTGGAGCAGCCGAAGCTGGAGATTGATCACACATGCGGGGCTAACGCAAGGGCAGCCCTGAGAACACGGATCATCCAAGATGAGCCACATGAACAAGCTAGTCCAGTTCTGAGATCTCGAGCTTGTCAAGGCAAGCCAGTATGGGAGAAGTCAAGATGCCCGATCAGTGAGCAACAAAATACAAAGCCTCCCAGCAGAAACAACTCATATGCCAGAAAAGAACACCCTGGAAAGACCCAGACAGAGGGAGATGGATCCTCTTGACACAGGAAGAAATTAAAAGGTAAAAAAGCTCCTCAAATACTTCGGGACTACAACTGAAACAGCTAAAAATTACAGAACACAACGTTTTCACAGTGACCCCTCAAGTTTGCGCCAGCTTGAATCCATGCTGGCCGGCAGACTGCCCAAACTCGTTCCCACTGCCACTCACAGGAACCACAGCAGCACTGAAGTTGGGGGTTGGCGAGGCCAACAGAGAGTGGAGCCAGTGAAGGGACCTTCCTTAATTCACGGTCAGTGCTGGGAATGAGACCCCCCACCATGGGAAGGGCACAACCAAATGGGTGACATGTTGGAATCAGGCAGGAGGAGCCTGAACTGGGAGCAACAGTGACTTCAGTTGGTTGCTCCCTCCCCAGAGCAGATTTGTGGAATTTGCTTGGACTGGGCTGCACCCCTGGCCAGGACCCAATGAGCTGTCTCAAATCGATTCTCTGCACCTAGCAAGCACTAACCGAATGAAGGCACCTGAAGTTTGGCTGGCCCGGTGGGAAGGGGCCGGCATATGCAGCCGCTGCTTACACCTCAGTGACAAGAGCAGGAAGGAGAGGGCAGAGGTCCCTCGCCAGCGTGCTTCGGAGGAAACCTGGCCAACAGGGAAGGGGGCTGGGACCTGCACTGTAACCCGTGTGGAGGAAGCCAGGACCATGACAAGAGAGAGAGGCAGGAGGAGACCCCCAACCCAGAACCCTGAGAGCACTGATCCAAGAGAGGGAAAAACAAGGGCAACTGAGGGCAGCAAACACATAACATCAGACATGGCTTCAATGGACATTAAGAGATATCTTTGGGACCTTGTAGACGAGCTCAAAACTGAAATATTAAATCAGGTAAAGCAAGATATGAGTAGAGTAATAAAAGAAATGCTCTCAGGAAGCATCTCTCAGGATGATACAGATGGAAGAAGGGAGGAACACACAAAAAAGGAGAGAAACATTCAATAAAGAATATAAAGAAAATATAGAATACATGAAGAAGATTCAAAGAGACTACCAGGAAATTAAAAACTCCATTGAAAGCTGGCAAAACTCCTTAAAAGAAACTAAGCATAGACTATCAAAACTTGAAGACAAGTTGGCAGTGTGTGATCATGAAAGGAAAGATCTCTTAAAAATAACAAGGAAACAGGCAGTAACAATACAAAGGCTAGAAGATGACAAGAGGATCTACAATTTAAGAATAAGAAATGTGAACGAAGAAGCAGGAATACATACAGGCAAATTACAAAGGCTATTCATGGAAATAACTAAGGAAAACTTCCCAAGCATGGGAAAAGAAAATGACATTCCATTATGTGAGGCATACAGAACTCCAGCCACCTACAACCAAAACAGAGTTACACCCAGACATATAATAATCAAGG
>PVLA01001027.1:0-416752 GCA_004027455.1 Hydrochoerus hydrochaeris
CAACTACTCTGAGGATGATAAGATTCAATAGGATACCCATTCTAGTTTGATTATTAACTGCCTTTGAAGTCCTATAATGTCTCCAATGTTTGGTTTTTATTAATAGTGCTTTGTACTGCTATGTTTAATTATACTATGCCTGATGATATAGACAGTTGTATTGAAAACAACAAGAGACATCATAGTAACTACTGTAGATCACCTAGTATTGTGGTTTTATATGTCCTTTTCATTTCGTGTTTCTCTAGGAATTTGTATTGTTGACTTGTTTGATTTGTTTTTCCCTCTAATACAGAAAGGCTAGGTATATATGTAGAGACTTATACATGTATAGAACTTCTAAACAGTTTACAAGAATTGATTATAGTTGTTGTAATAAAAAGAGGAAAAGAAAGTTTTCTAAAGGATATAACTGCATGTATGTTTAAGTATGTAGGATTGATAACCATATTACTAAATTTTTGTTGGATAGATGAACAGAACTGATTGCAATCTCACTGCTTAAATGTCCACTTTGTAGGCTTTACTATTGTAACTTGAACAGTTACTTCGAAGAGGAAAATATGTAATTATCAACTATTGATTTCTTACTGGGGTTTTTTTTTTTGAAATTATGTATTATTTCTACCCTCTTTGTATTTCATTTGTTTTCTTTAAAAAAAAAAAACTAAAATCAGGAACAAGACAAGGATGTCCAGTATCACCAATTTATTCCAACTCATGCTGAAACATTACTCAGCACAATTAGACAAGAGAAAGAAACGGCAGGATAAGGATGGAAAAGGAAGAGTTTAAATTATCATTATTTGCTGATGACATGATACTCTTCATGGAAGACCCCAAAAACTCCAAAAAGACTTTTAGATTTAATAATCATATTCAGTAGCATAGCTGGATACAAAGCCAATGCTCAAAAATCAATAGCATTCCTATACACAAATAAGAAATTCATTGAGAGAAACATTTGGGAAATAACACAATAGCATTCAAAAAAATGAAGTTTCAATCTAACACAGGCTGTAAAAGACCTCTACATTGAAAACTACAGTACTCTGAAAAAGGAGATTGAAGAGGCTATCAGACAATGGGAAGCCATCCCTTGCTCTTGAGTAGGAAGAACCAACACAGTGAAAATGGCCATACTCCCAAAAATTGTTGTGTAGATTCCATGCAATCTCGATCAAAATTCCAACAGTATATCTCACAGAATTAGAGAAAATTCATTTGGAACCAGAAGAGACCTAGAATAGCAGAGTTAATTCTGAGCAACAAAGGCAAGGCAGGGGGATCATAATCCCTGACTTGAAACTGTAATACAAAGCTTCTGTGATAAAAACAAAAACAAAACAAAAAACCCCAGCATGATATGGGGGGCGGGAGGGGAATGGACCTGAGGATGAATGGAACAAATCAAAAGATACAAAAACAACTCCAAACATACTCAGTCACCTTATCTTTGACAAAGATGCCAAACATGTCCAGTGGAAGAAAGACAGCCTTTTTAATAAATGGGGCTGGAAAACCTGGCTTTCCACACATTTAAGATTAAAACTAGACCCGTACCTTGCACTATATTAAAATTAGAATGGATCAAAGATGTACATATTAAAACAGAAACACTACATCTTCTGGAAGATAGAGTCGGCAAAACTCTTGAAGACATTGATGTAGGCAAAGACTTTATGAACGAAACCCCATTCACACAGGAACTCTCACAAAAAAAATCAATAACTGGGATCTTATCTTATTAAAAAGCTTTTGCACAGCAAAAGAAACCACCAACAGAATGAGGAGACAACCCCCAATGTGGGAAAAAAATATTTGCCAGCTGTTCCTTAGACAAAGAACTACTATGAAGAATATATAAAGGATTCAAAAAAAAAATCAAATCTCCCTCAAAGTTAACTACTCAATCTAAAAGTGGCCAGCTGAGGTGAATACAGACTTCTCAGATGAAGGAACACAAACAGCAATTAAATATAAGAAAAAGGTTCAGAATTACTGGTCATTTGAGAGATACAAATCAAAACAACACTGAGATTCCAGCCCACTCCAGGAAAAATGGCTATCATCAAGAAACCAACTAACAATAAATACTGGTGGGGCTGTGGGGAAAAAAGAACCCTTGTTCTTCTGTGTTGGTGGGAGTGTAGATTGGTGCAACCATTATGGAAATCAGTGTGGAGATTTTTCAAAAACTCGGATTAGAGGTCCCTTTTGACCCAGCTATTCCCCTTGTTGGTATTTTCCCAGAATAATTAAACCCATCAGACCACAGTGATACATGTGCACTCATGTTTATAACAGCACAGTTTGTAATATCTAAATCTTGGAGACAACTTAAATGCCCATCAACTTGTGAATGGATAAAGAAAATGTGGGTTTTTTTTTTAATGCAATGGAATACTGCTCTGCATAAAGAAGGACATGCTTGAGATGGTTCTAGGGAAATGGATGCAGTTTTAGTCCATTCTGAAGTGAAAGTGAAACAAACAGGACACGTGTAACTGCTGCACTGCTTCTCTGGTGTGAGTAACTGAAAGTGTAAATAAGGACCAACATGTATAAATAGGCATTGTGAAAGGGGAGGAAAATGTTCAGATGGGGAGGGGAACCACGGAGAGGGAAGGGAGAGGGGGGGAAAGAAAACCGTAAAAAAATGAGAAAAGAAGGACAACATGGAAACAAAGCTTTTGTAAGTGGGGAGGCTTAGAGAGGCTGAAGGGAGGGGAGGAGAATGAGGGGAAGAATCAAGTTACATCACAAATTCTTGACGTGTAAGAATCATTGTAAATGTCTAAATCATTGTATATCTCTAAATTGTACTAATAAACTTAATTTAAAAAAATAATCTTAGGGGCTGGGGGTTTAGCTCAGCAGCACAAGCACCTGCCTGGCAAGCATGACGTTATGAGTTCAATCCCCAGTACCAAAATAATAATAATAATAATAATCTTTACTTCAATTATCACACCTAAGACAGTTTTCACATATGAGAACAGTATGTTCCATAAATGTGCATCTTTTACACTAATAGCCCATGTATTTTGTTTTCCTGTCTTCATTGGTAAGGCATACATGACATTTTGCTGCTCTTCCTTTTTTCTTAGGAGACTCTTGTGATGTTTCCCTGTCTGTTCACTGGCTATTATATTCCCAAACATTGAGTAGTTATCCAAGTATCGGAATCCCTTTTCTAGTTTTCCTCATAATCCAAAAAGTTATATTTGTAATCCCATTGAGATGTTATTAGAATCCCAGCAAGTTAATTCCAATCTAATTCCACCTCTAATGCAAGACACCCAGACATACTCCAAGTGAAGTAAAGTAAAGTAAAGTGAGAGGAAAGACACCCAGACATATTCCAAGTGAAGGGCAGCCAAGGAAGGGGTCCTAAATCCAATCCCTGTGAGGATGTGTGGACAAAGGCCCTGATCCTGGGCCTGTCCCAGAGCTTGTTATCTTGTGAAGAAGGGGGTGGCCAGAGGGTGAGTGACAGGGAGGATGGCAGGAGCTGTGTGAGTAACTTGAGCTTTCTAGCCAGGCCGGGAGAGAAGCATCTCTGCAAAATGCAGAGATAAGGATATGCAGAAGGATCAATTTGCATAATTCAATTAAGGTAGCAACTGAATTGTTTTAGGGGGCTGTTGCTTAGGTTTCTGCTATGTAAACTTTTGTGCCCTGGGGAGTCACAGCCTCTTTACCTTGAGGCTCACACCCAGTTGACATTCCTGGAGCTGTTGGCTCTACCATCCCGCTGTGCTCATATCTTTTACAGGGAGCACTATATGAGGAAACAGGAGACTGTCTGATGGCTTTAGAGATCACATCCCAGTACCTGGCTAGCCTTATTTGCAATGTTTAGAGCCCATTGAAGAGAGAAGGGAACACCATAGGCAGCTCTGTACATATCAGCATAAGGAAATCAGTCTCCATATTATCAAAGTTGCAGCAACTGTTTTGCATTCAAGAGGAGTCTGGAGTTGTCTCCCACAACTGGCCTGCTCCAGAATTCTTTTGTGGCATTCTTTAGGCAGATACATATTTTTCTTCTTCTGTTGTAATTGATCATCAATTCCAGTCCCAATCCTCTAAGAAAATTTCTCTGTGGTATTTTGTGCTTATTTTCCTTGTAAACTATGAAAATACTTATGCCTCACATGTTTAGGATTCAGTAAAATTGTGACTGGCCAACAGTTTGTGTTCTGAATGACATGCGTAACTCACCTTCTACACCACCTTCCGTTGTGTTGTAAAATGTGACTATTTGTGGCTTTATTTGTGTTGAGGATTCACTATGAATCTTTTTTGTTTGTCTTGAGACAGGGTCTCACTATGTAGTCCAGGCTAGTGTGAAACTCACGATGTAGCACAAATTGACCTTGAACTCACAGGATCCTTCTGCCTCAGCTTCCCAAATGCTGGGATTATGGTATACTACCACACCCAGCTTCACTATCAATCTCATCATCATGATGTAACATTGACAATATCACTATTACTTTCTTTTTCTTCATCATGTAGGAGACCAAAGTTATGCTTTCCTAAAATTCAAAGATTACACCATATTTCACTGTTGTAAACCTGCAACATTTTTTCATGAATTTTGACTTTATGCTGGGCATGTAGCTAAGCAGGGCAAATGCTTGCCAGGCAAGTTCAAGGTCATGAGCCCGAGCCACAGTACCAAAACAAACAAACATGAATTTTGGCTTTGTTTTTTGGAATAGTTCCTCTGCTGGGCAACTGGTGTTCTTTTAGCAAATATAACATCAATGGGTAACTCATAAACTAATTGTTGAATGTGGCATTTGAGTTACTTTTTGAAATATGTGCAACAAGTCTGTTCACAATGTCATTAAGTTTATTATTGCACAAAGAAAAGACCCTGTAGCTGAGTTCTGGGGTAAACTTCTAAATTCAAGGTGTAAAATGTCTTCACATCTACCAAGGCATATACTTTTACCCATATTTGGAAGGTTTACTTGGCATATACTGCCAAAAGCTTCAACTACCATGAAATGATATAAGTTGTTCATCAATTGTCACCTAGTCAGGTGATGTATAAACTGTTTGACAGTTCAAAACAAAGCTTTGTTAAAAATGAGTAAATAGCAGCCAGACTGTCAGAGTTTTTCTTTATTGGAGAGTCTTTTTGACATCAAACACAGGCAATTTTGAAGGAAACCAAATCTCCTGAGTGTCACTGTTGTTCTAAAAATCTCAGTGCCACATTAATCACATCTCCATGAACCTTTTATTATTATTATTATTATTTTGGTACCAGTGATCGAACTTATGACCTTGTGCTTGCCAAGCAGGTGCTTAGGCCACTGAGCTAAACCCCTGGTCCCCTTCCATGAATCTTTTAGATTCTGATGATTAGAATGATAAACTCCTGTAAAAGCTCTTAGTTCAGACAGTGAACTATCAATATAAATGTATCTATGAGTGGTACTATTGATGAAATATAGAATGTTTCCTTGTATTTCTTTATTAATGTATTTCAAAATGTCTTGTAGCTGTAATGCTCAGACCATTGACTAACCAAATGCGCCACCATCTTGTTCTGTGTGCGCCATTTTAAAATTAAGTTTCTGTTTCCTACTTAAGTTTCTGTTTCATAAGATAAGTTTCCTTTTCCCCGAACTGACGCTTCGCTTGCCACCCTCAATGACCTACCGACTTTCTCCCCGTGTTCTTACCACCCCGAATTCACCAATCATCGCTAATCTCGTCCTCCCCATACCCACTATAAAGGTAACCACCCTTAGTTGTTAGGCGCGCAGTCTCGAGATCCATCAACAGAGACTGTGTCGCCAGGCCTGGCAATAAAACTCCTTCACTCTTGATTGATTGGCTTTCATTTCTAAATCATCACTGCACCATTACGGTAGCATATCATCCATTACAATTGCCAGCACTGAATTACAGTATTGAGATTCTGTCCAGTAGGTTTCACCCCTGGCAAGACCCTAATCACATTTCCTTTCCTAGTTCTAATGTTGGATCATTCGGGTATACCTGACCATTTTGTAGCATTTTGGCTAGTCAAATATTTGTTTACATTTCTTCATCATTCTCTTCCTCATCATAATCAAGGTCTTCATTCTGTACTTCGTTATGTTATTTCTCTGTATGTCAGATCTGACTACCATCTTTAACTTACGTGATCCAAGTCACCATTGGTAGCTGAGTCACCTGATGATTCACTTCAACCTCCTCCCAAAGTTGTAAAAGTAGATTTTCATGTGACATTATATTGAATTGAGCTAATTCTACAACAGGAATCAAAAGAAAACATGTAATAAAAAATTACAAAGTCACAGAAATGTAACACACATAATGTGGGTAAAACTCACCCACTGACACTCTGATACATGTGCATACCTCTTGCTGTTTGTTGTACCAGGTGGGTAATGTAAAGAGTGCTTCAGTATACCCCCAGCACAGTCACAGAGAGGCACAGCCAGCTACTGTTATGCTAAAGTACACATCTTCATTAGAAAAATAGTTTTTTTGTTTTTTTTATTTTTAACTCACCACGAGTTTGTTAAAACAGCATCTTGCTTTGTGGTGCGAGATTCTCTTGCCTTAGCCTCCAGGGTGCTGCGATTACAGGCATGTACTACCATACCTGATTTTTAACCGAAAATTGATCCAGCTGCATTGGGCATGTTGCGGTGGGGTGGGAGGCACTAAATCCTCACACATTTTTTGCAGCATAATAAATGCAGTAGTTGCGTGAGGTCATGAGTTCAATCCCCAGCACCATAAATAAATAAATAAATAAATAAATAAATAAATAAATAAACCAATGCAGCAGTTTAGATACAAATGTCTCCATTTTAGTTCTCAGAATTGGGAGCATGAGTAAAATAAAGCATTGCAGAGAAGAGCTGTGATTTGTGGAAAGCACTTTGTCCCATGGCACGGAAGGCATGGCTGTGAACAGCTTGGGCTGCTTATCTACCAAGAGAGAGAGGGGCACACGAGAGATGCCAAGTGAGGAGATGCGTACGTGCTGGGCAGGCACCAGCCTGGTCTCTGAGAGCTTGTTCATCAGCACAGCCGTTCCAGGAGCTCGAGGAGCAGACCAAACGTACAACACAGCATCTAAAGAAAATCCACACAGGGAGCACTGGAAAAGGGGCAAGAAGAGCAGGCAATAATTTAGAATCTCACTAGAAAATGAATGACTAGAGAATGGGAGTGCAAAAGTGAAAGGTGTAACCAAGTATTTTACACTGATTTTTTAAAAAAGTAGAATGCAGTATTAGTACACAGTGCAATTTTTTTTTTAGGATATCATTTGAAGATGATAAGAGTCAGGCATCCGAGTGTATTTTTTTCTTTTTGAGACAGGGTCTCACTATGCAGTTCAGGCTGGCCTTGAGCTCACTTGATAGCCCAGAGTAGTATCAAACTTGCAATGATCCTCCTGCCTCAGCCTCCTGAGTGCTGGGCTTACAGGCATGGGCCACCACGCCTGGCATCTGAGTGTATTTTATAACACCAAATTAAACACAAAGTACAGAAAACAGAAAATAATTTCATCTTGGCATTATAGGCAATATCCAAAGAAACAGAGGCACAGACACTTTAAAATGATCTCATTACAACAAAAATCTAATCTCATTACAACAAAAATGAGAAGTAACATACACCAATCATAGCAAGTAAGTCATTTTGTAGAAGATTTTTAAAGATTTAAAGTAGAAGAAGACAGATCTTTGCTCAAACACACTTCTCATGTCAAAAATGTAAATGGACTTAACTCACCTATTAAAATACAGAGATTGGCAGATTGGATCACTAAGCAAAATCAAACTCTGGAATGTTTGCTCTCAGAACAAAGCAATGCATAAATGTTAACAATAAAAAATGGGAGGGGCTTGAGTTTAGCTCAGTGGCATAAGCACCTGCCTGGCAAGTATGAGGTCATGAGTTCAATCCCTGGTATCAAAAAAAAAAAAAAAAAATGGGCCATAGAGCAATGGTGCAAATACAAATAGAAAGAGAGCAGGTATCACAATCAACCAAGGTGAATCCAGGTCAAAATCATTAAACAGGTCAAAGAAATGTACTTTGAATAGTAAAGGGTCCATTTCACAATGAAGACAGAAGAGTAGCAAATACTCAAGAAAGAAAATACTTCAGTATTCAAATAACCAAAGTGATAACAGTTACAAAGACTGTAGTAGCAGAAGATTACACTCCATGATAGGTAAATTTTTTTAAAAATGTAAACAAAGCCTGCCATAATCTAAATATCACAAATAGGAATAGATTGTTATCTGACTATACCTTCCAGACAAAGGACAGAGTTCCCTTCCAAGGTCCCACAGACCATGTACTAAAATTACACATCAGGCACAGAGAAAAGATCAGATGCTTATACTGGTGCATACCGTCATCAGCCTCTTCTCTAAGCACTTTGCATATACAGTAATTCTATCACAACAACTTTTCAAAGTGCATATTACTATTACTCCCATTTTTGTGCAAAGATAAAGGAAAGCATAGACCCCATAAATCATTTGTACCAAGGTTGCAAAATGGTAGTAAACCAAGATCACCTGGTTCCCACTCTTTGGTCCCACTATTTTTTCCATTTTGAAACAAGGTCTTGCTATGTAGTTTGGGCTACCCTTAAATTTATAGGGATCCTCCTGCCTCAGCCTTCTGAGTGCTGGGATTATAGGTTTGTGCCACCACACTCAGCTTACACACTGTGCTTTTAATTGCAAGGCCAGAGATAGTCTCAACAATAAAGTCTCAACAATAGAATCTGCAGGTATTTCCTAACCACGATTCCATAAAATTGGAGGTTAATAGTAAAAAAAAAAAAAAAAAAAGTTAGGCTTCCTGCTACCCAACACAATTTGATTTTCAATACTTGGGGATGAAACCCAGGGCCTTACATGTGCTGGACTCACCTCTGAGTTACACCCCCAACCTCAAAGTGAATTTTTTAAAAAAGACAATCAACTAGCCAACTAACCAAAGAAACAACAAACCCAGACCCCCCCCAAAAAAAAGTTTAGCTTTTGGATAAAAAAGAAAATCCAAAAATAGATTAAAGCCTAGAAGACAAAATGTTTGAACCCCTATATTAACAAACAAGGAAACCAGACTGAGGGTGAATCCCTGTAATCTCAGCAATCAGGAGGCAGGAATATTACAGGGAGTTCAAGGCCAGCCCGAACTATATATATCTAACTAAATAAATAAGTAAATGAAACAAGTAAAACAGAGAGAGCGACTTACAGATTTTATAGAGAAGTACAAAACATCACTGAAAGGAACATAAAAACTCAAAAAGGAAAACTAAGACTCTGAAATTAATGGATTTAAAAATAGATAAATTGAGGTCAGGCATTTGGCTCAGCAGCATAAGCGCCTGCCTGGCAATTGCACAGCCATAAATTCAATCCCCAGTACCAAAAAAAAAAAAAAAAGATAAATTGTACTACTAAGTATATAGAAGAAATGGTTATTTAAAAAAATAAAATTATTGAGTCTTATTTAACTGATATAGGATGAAGCTGGCTGGGGAAATGAGCAGGGATGTCATTCACAAGATCCCAGGGCGACACAAGGACCCATAAGTAGCACTTCTCCTGTGCTCCCACCAGATGTGGATGCACAAAAAGGACCAGCCATTGCTGTGGTGTGTTTCCCCCTGCGCCAGTTTCTAAGACTCAACATGTAGTTTTGCTTTTGCTTTTAGCCTCTTTTTTGGCCCAAATTCACTCTCTCGAGTTGTTTTTTTCCATACCCACTTACCCCACACTTTTCAAACAAATGGCACCATTTTTGACTTGTCTCATCCAACCCTCTTCTTGTGTTTGACACAAGAAGAACCTGGGATGCTTTTGCTTGGCAAGCCATGTCCAAAGATCACACACACATGTGCACGTGGGTTAGAACAGAAAACTTCACCTGGGCGTGGTGGCATATGCCTGTAATCCCAGCACTCTGGAGGCTAAGTCAGAAAGAGCTCCATGAATTCAAGACCAGCCTGGGCTACTAGCAAGACCCTGTCTCTGAAAGGTTCTTGCCCTAGTATACATTACTGTATAATTATGGCGGTGGTCTAACATGGCGGAAGGCCAGAGTGGGGACACCTTCCACTTCCTGCTTCTTCTTCAGCCCTGATTGCAACTCCCCTTTCTGTCTGTGCGCACAGAGAATTCCAATCAGTTCCTCACACGTCATCAGTGTCTGCCCCATGTGCCACTCCAATCAGAGGTCATATGTCTCTGCCTCTCTGTACCCAGCTGAAGGAGACGGTCCAGCCGCCATGGGTTGTGTGCTCTTTCCCACGTCCTCAACTCAGTAGAACTGTTCATTTTTTTACTTTTGCTTCTCCGTTGTGCCAAAGTACTCTAACTTTATGGCGCCTTGAGACTCAAATGGCAGAGTGCATTAGTTCCTGGGATTCGCTCCCAATTCGAGCTACCCTGCCTACGAACCACCTATTTTTTTCCTCTGGGATTGTTTACTTGCCACTGCAACGCGACCTTCCTCAGGCATCACAGGTAAGCTGCTGTTTCCAGGGTTTTCTGTTTCAGTTCCTAAACTTCTCAAGCTTGGGTCAGAAAACCTACCCTTGCCACCCCTGGACAGAGACAGCAGTTTTCACGCTCCTTAGGCCATACAGCGCCAGCTCACCATACTTGGTCCTACATGCTTCAGTCACCTAGCAGGCCACATGGTTCTCAGTAGCCATCTTGGGGCAGCTCACGTGAAGGACAGCTACCATTTTGCGGTCCCTCATCACAGGACCAGCAGCAGCCATCTAGTCGTGGGTGTCATGGTAATCAGTTGCCATCTTGTGTTTCCCTGTCACATGGTGACAAGCAATCATTTTATAGTCAGTCACCTGGTAATTGCCCACAGACACAGATGCCTGCTGGGCACTTGGCTGCTTGGTGGACATCTATACCTCCCACTCCACAGTCTTCTCAGCCTCAGTCCTGTTCCCACTTCAGGAACAGGCTGGTCCTAAGGGACTAGTTCATATTCGTGTTCTTTTTTTCTCCTCATCGACCTATCTCACAGTAAACATAAATTAGGTTCCTTTTCTGCTATTCTTATTTCAAGAGATCTCAATTAATCTACAAAAGGTTCATACTATTTATTATAGTTCAAATTGGCCAAATATATTTGAGTGTACTCTGAGTTTGTAACATATTTGTCTATAAACCTGTTGTCTGTTTGTCCAGTCTGTTTATACTGTTCAGATTGTCCATGTTTGTCCATTTGTCTGCTCTGTAAACAATTGTTCCTTTTTATTTGACTTAACAATCTTTTTCCTTTTCCTTTTACATTTTCAGATCATTTAATCAAGGTTTATTTGGGTTATAGATTTAAAAAGCATGCTTCCACCTGGGTTGCCAACTGGTCAAAATGATGCTACAACTGTTTAAACAAAATCCCTTGAGGTGAGGAGAGATTGGACAAGACTTCAACTTGTCCAATAAGACAAGAAATAAGATGAATAAGAAATATTTATGAATAAGAAAGTGGCCACCTGGCAACTTTAACCAGCTCTTATTCATTAATCAGAGGCCCCAATAATCTCCATAGCCTTATGGGAGACACCCCAACTAAAGTTTATATGACTAAGATAATTCATTGTTGCGGATATGCTGAAAGTATATTCATGCCTTCATATATAAAGTTGGGATTGTTTATGACAAGTATTTTCTTTCAGATCCAGTCATCTGCCTTTCTCTTGTACTCCAGCCAGGAAATCCAAGTCAAACCAACATGAGGTCACCAGTCAAATAATTTTTAAACAAAAAATTTATGTAATATATATGTTATACTTAGAGATGCTTAAATATTGAAAAGTCCAAACAATATCACAAATTTCTTCAGTGCTCAAATGTTAAAATACCCATGATTACTGAATTTACTACACTGTACTGTCATCAATCTTCTGCATGTTCAACAACTAAAAGAAAGAGATAATTATAAATTGCTTTTAGATTCCTTTAACTGAGATCCACCAGATCTTTTCCAGAAAAAGGTTATATGATGCATATTGGGGCATTAATTAACTATACTCAACTGGCCTTAAATGACACTGCAACTGATCTCTCTCCTAAATAAAAAAAGGTATAATTAATAAAACGGGCTATGCTCTAAAAATCAGATGGCATTAGACATTCTAACAGCACAGGAGGTACTTAAATAATTGTAAAACCTAAATGTGTATATGACAAATGAATGACATGTCAGTTTCTAAAATCCCTTGGACCTTATCCTTATCCTCCTTATGGGAAGCCATTACTAAGATAATACTCATAAATATCCCGTTGATTCTATTATTTTACTCCTGCACACTTAATTGATTCTTTGCCTTTGTCTCCTCTAGACTTAAAGCTGTCCACCTACCCAAGATGAAAGTGCCTGCTGTCTACTGAGGGCCACTAGTTAAAAGCTCTGCAGAGTATCCTTGACTGCTGTTCAACAACTTCAACTCCCTTCAGCCTGAAAAAGTCAGATTGGTCTCCACCCATTATCCCTCATGGCAGTTTGGGCTACTTCATCAGAGAAAAAATGCTATAGGCCACTAAGTCAGTTAAAAATATTATAGTCAAGGGCTGGGGTTTTAGCTCAGTGGCTTAACTGCCTGCCCGGCAAGGGCGAGGTCATGAGTTCGATCCCCAGTACCAAAAAAAAAAAAAAAAAAAAAAATTATAGGCAGACAGGGCAGGGCCTCAAAGTAGCCAGCACAGAGGACCAGGTGTCTTATGGCTATGGAGGAGACAGATACCTCCCACTGTGGGCCAGATCCCAAGACAAAAGGCCAAACTTGGCCCTCAAACCCCACAGGGAGACCTTCTTAATATGGCTTTTCATGTTTTCAACAACAGAGATAAAAATCAAAAAGAAAACTAACAATCTGATCTTTTAGCAGTGACACTTGGGGCTCTGAGACCCGTAAACCAAGACAAGGTAGAGCTAGTATTAAGGCCCTTGTATTAAGGGCCTAAAGAACACTTTTGTTCTTCACTATTGTATTAAGTTTTCAGGCCCTTGCATTAAGTCCTTGGTCTCTGTAGTGGGTGTTGACAGCCAACCTACACAGCCTCTGCAGACAGGGCCCATTCCATGCAGGTTCCAGACTCTCTTCTTCACCCATAGCTTTCTGGTAATTTCCACATCCCTTTTAGGTAGAGATCTTCTCCAAAAACTTAACTTCCCTTTTACCTTCTCCCTCCCCACAGCTCTGCTCCTCCAGACATCCTCACAGTGCATTGCAAACTCATCCCCTCCTCTCCCTTCTTCTTTGGTTGATCCCATGGTTTAAAATACCTCCAACCCCACCCACGCTACCCATGCCAGGCCTGTTTTAATTCATCTCAAGGATCCCTCAATTTTTCCTTGCATTTCCCAATATCCTATAGCTCCCAAACATTTATGGGGACTTAAACCTATAATCAAGTGTCTTTTAGACAACCTAACCGGTTTTCTTAAACCTACCAATTCACACTATAATACTCCCATTCTCCTGATACTCAAGCCTAATGAGTCCTATTGTCTGATACAAGACCTTAGGGTAATCAATGAAGCTATTACCCCAATTCACCCAATGGTGCCAAACCCTTGTACTATGTTCTCTCATATCCCTCCCTCCACCACTCCATAATCGTAGACCTTAAAGATGCCTTTTTTACCATCCCCCCTACACCCTGATTGTCAGGATTTCTTTGTGTTTACATAGACTGACCCAGACACGCTCAGATCTCAACAACTTACACCTGTCATCTCTATATTAGAACCTCCCCTCAAGGACACATACCACCCCCTTCCTTTCCTGTTCATCAGTTTCGCAGACACAGCCCTGGTCAGGACTGACAGGTAGATTTTATACACATGCCCTGCCACAAAACTCCCAAATATCTTCTCACCTTTGTGTATACTTTTTCAGGATAGATAGGGAAACTGCTGATATAGTTACTAAAGTTCTGTTACAGGAAATCATCCCAAGGTTTGGTTTACCTCAGAGTATTCAGTCAGATAATGGTCCAGCCTTTATGTCTCACATCTCTCAACAGGACTATAACTAAAATACCTGATCTTCCTCAGAACTTCAATGGTGGTCAAGGTCACTGGACTGCCATCCTGGTTCCACATCACTTAAGCTAAGTGGTGCCCTCCTAACACTGACTCCCCTGAATCTAAACATTCTGGATGGTCATCTCATCTTCTATCTCACCAAGGGCCCACAATTTTCAGGCTTTGTCATGTTTTGTTATCCTATTTGGTTCCTGATCCCTTACATTCTGTGAGTTAATTTTTTCACTATAACTATCTTAGTTCTCTCTGCCCTTTGCTGTTTAGTGAAACAAGACTCCTTTCTCATGTCATTTTTAGTGACACAGCCACGGCCCTTCCCCACCCCTACTCTCTAATTTCCCAAACATGATTCAACTGTCAGGCCTTATATTTCTCACGCTTCTTATTCTTTCCAGCTCAACTCCTGTAACAAAGACAAGTCCTACCTACACTTTTAACTCTTACCCTTTCAGATGGGGAAATAATTACCTCTCATGACTTCACCCCTCCCAACCCCACACTTATTTTCTACCTTACCATGAGATTCTGCCTCACCATGGCCCTGGTGGAAGGACACATTTGGATCAAGGGCGCCTTTCCTTCTCCCTCTCCTGGGTCCGTTAGTTATGATAGTGGCCTGCCGCCTCATAGCACCTGGTCTCTTTGTTTCTCCAATCCAGGATGTGAGCGTTCACCAATGGTAAAGTTGTCCTGGCTGAAACACCTGGTACCAGCTTCTACATGGGCATCAACCGTCATCCTGTCAACCTTCCTAAACTCCAATACGGCGCCGCCTTTCAGCAGGATGTAGTGAGAGAGAGACTTGGCCCTTTTCTTAACAATACAAAGATGGGAATGAAAGGTTCTTGCCCTAGTATAAATTACTGTACAATTATGGTGGTGTCTAATATGGCGGAAGGCCAAAGCAGGAACGCCTTCCACTTCCTGCTTCTTCTTCAGCTCTAATTGCAACTCCCCTTCCTGTTTGCGGGCACAGAGAATTCCAATCGGTTCCTCACACGTCATCAATATCTGCCCCATGTGCCACTTCAATCAGAGATCATATAACCCTCTGCCTCTCTGTACCTGATTGGAGACAGCCCAACTGCCATGGGCTGTGTGCTCCTTCCCAAGTCCTCAACTCAATAAAACTATTCATTTTGTACTTTTGCTTCTCCATTGTGCCAGAATACTCTAACAGTCTCAATATATACAAAAATTAAACAGGGAATGTTGGTCCATGCCTATGAGCCCAGCGCTTGGGAACTGAGGTATGTGGATTGCTACAAGATCAAGTCCAGTTGGACTCCATAGTAAGTTTGAGGCCAGCCTGAACTACTTAGCAAGACCCTGCCTCAAAAAGCAGATACAAACAAAATATTTGTCAGCCTGATATATGAAAATGGTATCAGGATAATTTTTTAAAATGTTTATGGCTTTTTATTTTTGTAGGTATACTTGTTAGGATTCAGTGTTTTGCTAGGGACATGAAAAGAAGCTGGAAAATTTCTTCCTATTATATAGTACACCACTAAATAATGGTAAAACTATATAAGGTTGGTTCAATTTCCATATGAAACTGCCTGGTCTTAGTCTTTTTTTTTTTTTTTTTTTGTACCTGGAATTGAACTCACAACCTAGCACTTGCCAGGCAGGCACTTACGCTGCTGAGCTAAATCCCTGGCTTTTTTTTTTTTTTTTAAAGGGAGAAAAACCTTGTCTCTTTGCCTTCTAGATCTCTTCTATAGCAATTGTTCTGGGTTTCCTGATTTTCTCTTCTTTCTGGAGCCAATTTTTATTAGACTTGTTCCTCACTGCCCCATAAGTCATAACTGTGATTCTCATTTTTCCCCATGAGCATCACCTAAAATTTTATTTTATTTTACTTTTTGAGATAGGGTCTTGCTGTGTTGTCCAGGCTGGCCTTGAACTTGCTATGTGGCCCAGGCTATCCTCACACTCATTGTGATCTTCCTGCCTCAGCCTCCCAAGTGCTGGACTTATGGGCATGCACCATCAAACCCGACTTTTGCTATACCATGCCTGGCTTATAATTTTATTCTACCACTTCATGCTGTACACCTCAGGTCCTCACTCTTTCCTAGAAGAGACCTGCTATCCATGCCCACCCACCTTATCAGGAATCCTGGAAACCAGACCTTTCCTCACAATTGCTTGATCCTGGATGAACACTGATCCAAATGAGTTCAATCTTGGATCCTTGTTTTGAATTTTGTTTTCTGGTTCATTTTTTCATTTTCAGCTTTTTGAGATAGGGCTTTGCTATGTAGTTCAGGCTGGTATTGAATTCACTGTAATGCCTAGGCTGACCTTGAATTTGCAGCAATCCTCCTGTCTCAGCCTCCTGTGTGCTGGGATTATGGGTGTGTACCACCACTCCTGGCATCATCTAGTAGATTCTGGAACTAGGTATAAGGGTTTCAGTGTTAATCTGGGCTGGCCTCTTTAATAAAGTAAAGTGGGGATTATAATGAGGGTATGTTTTTAACCATGTAATTTGGGGAGCATAGAAAACATCCACAGAGAAAAGCACGGAACGAAGTAGACCTAAAAGAGAACCAGAGATGAGACCAAGACAGTGTGTCCTGACTTCTATGTGGTCTTTTTAGTTCTTAATTCTGGTTCCATTTCTTGGGGCTTTGATGTTTTGCTTCCCTTGGGCTCTGGAAGATATCCTGACATCTGATTTAAAACTCTTCAAACTGACTTACAACCTTAGAGTCTCTAACATGCTCAGCTCAACACCCTACATCCCTGTTTCCTCCATCAGTTCTTCCACTGTCTGTGCAAACTCTCTGTTACTTCTCCCTCTCTGAGTTTCCAGTGTTCGATATATTTGGGGGAAGAGCTGAAAAAGTTTGCCCAGCTATGCCCAAGAATACTCAAAGTTTTTACATCCCAAGCATGAGTGAATTTCACACACAATCTCTTCATCCTATTTCTGCATGGAAATCCCTACAGCCCATAGCTATGATTTTGTGACTTAACTGAAGAGGAAATCTATTATTCCTTTGGTATTTTGCTATTTATAGCAGTTTGCAACCACAGGTTCTGCTCCAGGCCACTGTTTAACATTGTGCAACAGCACCCTCATGCAATTGGAAAGCAGTTGCACAGAACACAGAAACCTGGAAAACAGGAAATTACATTCTGTAAGCGTTAAAAATTAGGTTCGACCCAAGCAGCCAGCGGAGTCCTGAGAGGGGGTGATGGGAGATTAAAAAAAAACTAGAGGGCCAGGGATATAACTCAGCCGCACAGTGCTTGCCTGGCAAGCAAGGTCATGAGTTCGATCCCTGGTACCCCCTCCCAAAAAAAGAAAAGAAAAAGAAAAAACTAGACACATACTAAAACGACAGCTGGGCCCAGGAGGTTGACCTGTCTGATGGAGAAGCAGTAACAATCCAGCATGGCTCACCTCTGGAGCTCTATGTTCTTGGGACTGGCCTTGCTCTAGCCCCGAATGTGTGGTTAATCTCCAGCTCAGATGCTCCCCATAAGAATATAAAAGGTCCATTAATTCCTTATAGTATATAAAAATTGGGATATATTTATAAATGGAACACTATGCACTAAGGAAAAAGAATGAAATACTGATATTACACAAGAATATGGATTAACCTTCCTGTGAACCAGGGGCACAACGGGGGATGGGAAGAGAATCAAGAAGCCAAAGCACACCTTTCCATGGGCCAGTTCATGCACTGGATGGGAAGCAAGAAGAATAACACTCCCCACCCTGCTCCCCTTCCCCAGCCCAGCAAGCAACTGGCTGGCAGCCTGGGCATTATTTGGAGGATAACAATATGCATTATAGCATTTCCTTCTGTCTTGTTTTTGAAATCCAATGTTTTGTTCCATTTTATTCCTGTATCTGGTAACCTGAGCAACTATTTTGAAGATAACAATATACAATGTAACAACCATGGTTAAAATTCCCAACATCTTGGGTTTTTTTTTTTTTTTTTTGGTCTTTTTGAGACAGGGTCTCACTATGCAGTTCAGGCTGGCCTTGAGCTCACTTTTGTAGCCCAGGCTGGTCTCGAACTCACAACGATCCTCCTGCCTCAGCCTCCCAAGTGCTAGGATTACAGGCGTGAGCCACTGTGCCCAGTTTGTCATCCTGTTTTGAAAACCTATATAGCTATTGTTTTGTTGTTGTTTTGCTTTTGTTGTTGTTTTGGTCTGTTTGCTTCTTGACTTTTCTGTCTTTTTTCTCTTTAACATTAAAAAAAAAAACAGGAAAAAAACATGGTTTAATTTCAAAACTGTGTTGTTTGCAGAAAGTCAGGCACAGTAAACGTGAGCTCATGATGCATGACTCCATGTGCATAAAGTTCATAAACAGGCAAAACCAACCGTAGTGACAGAATTTTAGGATGGAGGTTTCCTCTGGGAGGCATACTGCCTTAAAAGAGACAATGAACCTTGCTGGGGGGATGGAAATCTTTCTGGAATGCGTAGTGGTTGGAGAGCTGTTGTGGTTTATATCTAGCTGTCCCCCAAGAGCCTCATGTGCTCACTGGTGGGGTTTTTCAAGGTGATTAGATTATTCGCAGCCGGTGGTGGTGGTGGTGGTGGTGGTGGTGGTGGTGGTGTCACAGCTGACTTGCTGTTAGAGGTGGGGGTGGAGTCTGAGGGGCAGTCCCTGGGGTGTGGCCTGCAAGAGTGCATCTGTCTCCCCAACTCCTGCCTTCATTGTCTGCTTCCTGTCTGCCCTTCCTCTAGCAGTCAGCTCTCAGCCAGGCCCCAGTGCCTTGCTCTCCTACCTTGGAACCAGCCAATTATGAGAACAAGATTTTTGTATGTGTATGTGTGGTAAGTATGGTTGAGAGATGGAGATTATGCTTAGTATTTATTGTTGTTGTTTGTTTGGTTGTTTTTTTTTTTGTCTTGTACCAGGGATAGAACTCACAACCCTGCACTTACAAGGCAGGTGCTTAAGCCGCTAAGCTAAATCCCCAGCCTGAACCAGCCAATTACGAACCAAAATAACCAAAATAACCACAGGTTCCTCAGGTTGTGGAGTTGGGGATTTTGTCCCAGAAATAAAGAAGGTGACTAACACAAGAAGTGCATGCAAAAGAAAAAATTCATCAGCATGCATTTTCATGTATGCTAACAATTACTAATTTAAATGTTTAAGCCATGGTTGGTGGTGCATTTCTGTAATCCAAGCACTTGGGGAGGCTGTAGTGGGAGAATTGCCCAGCTCAAAACCAGTCTGGGCAATTTGGTAATTTAGCAAGACTCTGTCTCAAAAAATTTAAAAAGGACTGGGGATGTACCTCAATGTGAAACCACTGGTATCCAGTACCATAAAAAACAAGTAAACAAACAAACAAAAAAACAAGACTGAAGGTAGTTTAGCTAGGAGAATTGAGTCCAAGGCAAAATCAGCATAGCTGAGTTAGCCTTGTAGTTCAACTTATGTGTCTTGCATCTATTTCTCAGTATTGAGAATATAATTCACGTATATAAAGTGGTACCTTGGTTCATGAACTCAATTTGCTCTACACTGCTGCTTGCAAACCAAACTAGATGAGAACCTCAGTCCCTGCTAGTGTCAAAAAAAAAAAGATGAAAATGTTATAAACTGAATGTATTATTCACAACAATATGAAGGTGGATCTCAAAAATAATGATTTTTAAAAGAAAATTAGATATGTAGCAAGTTTACAAAGTAAATATATTTGTACATGAAAGGTCACGTACAAAGAAAAAAAATTAAACCAGATTTTTTTTTTTTTTGGTAGCAGGAATCAAACTCAGGACCTTGTGCTTGTCAGGCAGGTGCTTATGCTGCTGAGCTATATCCCTGGCCCTAAAATTTTTATATAGAGTTAAAGAATGGAAATGAAGAGGAATTTCTCACACACACAGAAAAAGAAGTAAAAGGGTTACAAACAGACAAAATGTGTCATAGTTGAATATGATTAATTCAATCTTTTTACCTAAAGTGAAAAAAAAAAAAAAAAAGCTGATGTCTTAGTTACTTTCTCACTCCTGGGACAAATACCTGACAACTGTAAGTTAAAGAAACAAAAGTTCACTTCAGCTCATGGTTTGTAGAAGTTTCAGTCCATAGTCAGCTGGCTCCAAGACCGGGCACAGGAGAAACAGTCCACGGCGGGACGCACAGGAGGCAGGAACGTCAAGGAGAAAGCCTGCCCTTTGCTGTCCCTTTATATTCCACCCAGGCTGCAAGCATGTTGGTTGGTCCCACCCACACTTAGGGTGGGGCTTCCATTATCCACACCCAGAACTATACAACACCAATCAGTGGGCAGATTCAGTATCATGTATCCTTAATTTCAGTATCACATACCCTGGATCCAGCCACCTATGAGCACATGAGTCTTTGGAGGAATATCTACATACAAGCCACGACAGCTGACTACTCCTGCTTTATTACTGAAATGTTTTTCTCCTGAAAGTCAAGTCACTTCTCTATGTAAAATTTTCCACTGGCTTCTGGTTTCGTTTGCAACAAATTTCAAACTAATGCCATTCCATGGCCTCCAGCTCCCATCCTGTTTCATCTCCCACATCTCTACCCACCTTGCTCATTGCTCTCTAGCCTTGCTCACCTTGCTTCTGATGCTCCTAGCCCACACCTTGCCCAGCTGCATTTGCTTTTCTGTCTCTATGATTCTCTTCCCTGGGACCTTCACAAGACATTCTTGGTCTTTGTGCAAATGTTGTCAGGAAGTTAGGAGTCTCTTAGGAGCTTGCTCTCACTGGATAGTTCATGTAATTTTTATGTGTGCACATAACAAAAATGCCTGATCTGATCTACCATAAAGTGTAACAACATGAAAAATACTTACACATCACACTCACAAGAAACTGATTTTGAATTCTTCTTGAGGGTTCCCCTTACTCTATAAAAAAATAAACTGAGTTTTCCAAATTCTCAGATATAAGAGGTAGAGCCAAGTATGGTGGCATATACCTACAATTCCAGCACTCAGAAAGCTAAAGCAGGAGGACTGCAGCAAGTTCAGGGGCAGCCTGGCACCAAAATATCAGAGAGGGGGAGAGAGGGAGAGAGAGAAATGTTAAAGAAATGTGCAAAGGAGCCAGGTGTAGTGGCGCATGTTGTAATAGCAGCACTCTGGAGGCAGAGGCAATAGGATCATTGTGAGACCCTGTGTCAAAAAGACAAAAAAAAAAAAAAAAGCCAAAAGTAGACGGCTGTACACTACTTTTTCTTCACCTATTCAGTATCTGCTAAATTGTACATCTATTTCAAACAGATTAGAAACAATTAGAGGATTGTGATATTAATATAATGTATCACAAGTAGCATTTTTTTGTTTGTTTTTGTTTTTCTGAGACAGGGTCTCACCATGGAGGGTAGGATGGCTTTGAGTTCATTAGGTAGCCCAGATTGGCCTTGAACTAACGGTGATCCTTGTACCTTAGCCTTCTGAGTGCTGGGATTACAGGTGTGTGCCATGTACCACGCTCACAAGTAGCACTTTAAAAACTGATACAAACTACAACTAAATTTAATATCAGAATGCACCACACTAATCCTTATCTAGAACAGCTGACAGTTCAACTACTGGCAGAGTACAGCTCAGGTTAGAGAATCCTAGGTTCATTTATCAGACAGACACTGTATAGCCCAATTTTATATTATCACAACTCCCTGTGACTTACGGAATGAAAGTTTTATTTGCTGATTAAAAAAAAAAAGTCCAGTAGGAGCTGGTTATGGTGGCCCATGCCTGTAACCCAGCACTTGGAAGGCTGATGGAGGAGCGTTGCTGCAAGTTCAAGGCCAGCCTGGATTGTAAAGCAAGTTCAAGGACAGACTGAATTGCATAGGGAGACTCTGTCTCAAAAAAGAGAGAAAAAAATCCAAAACTCCAGAATTTTCAGTTGACTTTTTTTCCTGTCTTTTGAGACAGCGTTTCACTATGCAGTTCAGGATAGCCTTGAACTCACTTTGTAGCTTAGGTTGGCCTGGAACTTGCAGTAACCCTCCTGCCTCAGCCTCCCGAGTGCTGGAATTACAGGAGTGTGTCACCACGCCTGGCTAAATTGACTTTTAATGAAGAATTTTAAATTTCCTTTGGGGAAAGCTTGACACCAACATAATATGTATGTCAACGATAATATATTACTCCAAGTACTATAAATTGTTCTCAAAGAAATTTTTTATTAAAAAAAAGGAATAAGAAGGTATTCAAATTTAGGGAAATGTAAGCAATCAAAATATTGAGAAAATGTCCCCTCTAACCAGTGAACCCTAATTTTATAGCTCATTTTAAAAAGGAAAACAAAATTGCAAATAAAAGTTTAATAGCTTCAAAATTAAAACATCATCTGAGCGTATAAGAGAATGAAGTTGCCAGTAAGTCCCTCATTATGTTAAGAAAAGAGGTAGTTTTGGGCATAATTTTTCTGGCCTTCTGAGGAAAGAGATTAGGATGTGGCTGTCTAACTGGGAAAGTGGGTGTGGCAATCATGGAAATCCAGGACACATGCACAGTAAAAGAGTTCCTAAACCCCGAGTTTGGAACCAGTCAGGGAATTCTATTTTCACTTAAGTCAAGCAGGTTCTCAATCGGCTGGTTTAGATCCTACCTCAGCCCGAGGAGTAGGGGATCAAGAGCGGAGGGCATTAATCTCAGCTGCACACTGTTCTCTTTCTCAGAGGCCTGCTCAGAGCATGTTTGTTTTCCTGTGTTAACTGGCTTGCACTCACTCTGCAGAACATATTTCATGGTTTTATTTATAACAAAATCCTATCTTTAATAAGTGTAAAACCTCACCATCTTTTGTGTCTTGATTCTTTAATTCAAGAACTTAAAACCTGAAAAAAGACCCACAGCACCCCACAAACCCAGTGACAATTCCACAAGTCTTAAAGAGAAGCACAGCTTTGCCATACATTGAAAGAAATATGTCTCAGGGCCAGGGGTTTAGCTCAGTGGCACAAGCACCTGCCTGGAAAGCACAATTTCATGACTTTGATACCCAGGATCCCTCTCCTAGTAAAGAAATAGATATGGCTCATACTGTGCTCAAAAACTGTTTCACTCAACATGGATGGATATGGTGTTTATACTTTGGGTAACAAAGTAATTATACTTTTTGGTGTTAGACTATCAATTCTTATTACCATGAAACTAAAGCCTGCCTCTACAAGTTGCATAAGACATTTATACTAGATATATAAAGCAAGACAATTTCCTTGAAGAACTACTGTACATACTGCACAGAGAAAATATATTTAGAAGCAAAAAATAGTATTTAGATCAATGAAAATTATACAATGTGTTATGGAATTTCAAGCAATGGAACAGCAAATAGGATCAACAAACATGGTAGGAATGCAAAATATTGTAAAAAACTAAAAAAAAACAAAAGATAACTTAAAACACTACATTCAAAACAAATGTATGAGTCATTTGATTTCAAAAGCATAAATGATTGCATTTAATTTAATGTTTTGTGAAGAAAATAAGTTACTAGAGCTTAATATTAATTTACACAGAAAAAAGATTATCATACAAGAAGTTTTGCTTGGGCTGGCGATATAGCTCAGCAGCACAACCCCTGCCTGGTAAGCTCAAGGTTGTGAGTTTTGTTCCCAGTGAAAGTTTTGCCCTAGAATAAGTTACAGGACATTATGACTGTGGAAGGCTAAATCGGGGATGTGTACCCTAAGGTCACTTCCTCCTTCCCCTATTACAAATTCCTTTTTCTTTTCCCAGTGCAAGTGAAGAAAATTCCAATCAGCTCCTCGCTTGTCATCAATGCCCGCCCTAAGCACCACCCCGGTCAAAGGTTATATATATCCCATACCCCATATTCCCAACGGAAGGAGACAGTCCAGCCACCATGGGTTGTGTGCTCCTTTCCATGTCCTCAACTAATAAACCTGTTCATTTTGTACATTTGCTTCTCTATTGTGCCAGAATAATCTAACACCCAGCACCTTCCGAAAAGAAAAGAAAAGAAAAGAAAAGAAAAGAAAAGAAAAGAAGTTTAGCTATTGGGTCATAGATTAAATAACTTATTGCTAAGAAAACATGGACACACATTATTGTGATTTATAACCACCCAAGTATGTGAATTAGGATTTTCAGTTTTGATGCACTGAAAAATAAAAGATCAAGCTCAACACTAGGCCAGAAGTATTATGTGGGAGGTCCTCACATTTGTGATGGAAGAAACCTAGCATCATGGCATTAACTAAAACTTTTGCTAATTTGCTTCTGTATCATTTACACTAAGATTTCTTTCTACATTATAGTATAAAATGTTTTCATATTGTATTATGTTTTCACTCTATCATACACAGTAAAGGTAAATATTGTGACGCTTGTATTTCATATACTGTATCTGTATACACTGGGTTACAATGTAAAATCTATTTGTTATTGTGAGTTGTGGTCAGAAAACGCTGTGGTTAAAAGTTAGCAAAAAACAATGTTGGCTAAGGAACACACCGGCAAAACAGTCTGACTCAAGGGCTGCAGCCTGTAGGCTAAATTGCAGAGGATATGGAATATGAATGTAGCTAAAAATCTTACTTTTAGGTAAACTGTAGCGAGGCTAGAGTTGACTTAATGAAACACATTTTATAACCATTAAATTGGCTCCACTGCAAAACCGGCAGGGGTAGAATCTGAGGGAGTTTCTGTCACTTAAATGCTTCCAAGATGGTCCTAAAATGAGAGCTTAATCAGAATTGGAGGAACGGTAGGAAAGGAGATAATGAAGGTAAAACATGATGCCAAGAAAAAAAAAATTGATAGCATTTTAAAGCTAAGAGGGACCTTTGGAATAACTAACTCGATCACTATCTTGAAGTTAGAAAGTAACAAAAGAGTACAATATTGAACCTCCTCAGAATGTCTACGAAGCTACACTAAATGTCGTTGATTGTTTATCTAGCTTGGGTTCCACTGAGGACGTGGAGGGTGCGCCCTCAAAACTACTTTCTATTGAATGAATTAAACTCTCAAACTTTAAAATCTGAATTCTAATTATTTTACCACAGGTGTGGCCGATCGATGCTCCTCGCTACCCACCCCCCGCAATGGGTCACTTTGCATTCTTTAACCAAGTATGTCTGCTAAAATACCACCACACCCTCACAAATTTGAATTTTGTTGATTTCAGCACTTCGCGTGCACGTAGTTTTCCGATTTTAAGGCGCTGTAGTGCGGTTCACAAGCGGGCCCACAGCAGCCGGGCGGGGCAGACAGAAGTAGGTCCAGGACGGGGAGCTAGAGTGGCGCCGTCAGGAGGGAAGGCTCGGGGGCGAGGCTGGCCGGAGATGGCATCCTCTTCTTCAATACTTGAGCTGCAAAGGCACCGGGAGCAAGCACAGCGACCGCGGCGCGCGACGCTTTCGCTTTTCCCGACGTCCGCCAGGCACACTCAGCTGACAACCCTACCTCTTACGGAGGACGGAAGGCCGGTGTTGGGTGGGACCCGGCGCCATGGCTCGGTCTGTCCTAGGCACGCCCAGCGATGGAGCAGGGAGAACCTCAAGCGCGCCTCAGTTTCCGGGTGCAACTTGGAAGCTTCTCGGGAAACCCCAGACCCCTCCCTCGGAGCAAAGGCTCAGACGGCGTCTCCGTTTCCAAGGAAACAGCCCAGTTGCGTGACGTCACTTCCGCCGGCCTGTCTGGACTCCAGACTGTTGGGAAAACGGAGCAACAGCCACGACAGTGGACGCGAGCGTCTCCTTTGTGCGCATGCGCCCGCTCAGCGGCCTGCTTCTATTTATGTGGGGGATCCAACATGGCGGCCGAGGCGACCCTGACGATGGCGGTGGAGCCCACCAGAACATAGTAGCGGGGAAAGGGACACGGGCGGCACTCACGGTGGCGTCGGCGGAGACGGCTGAGGGCGGTGGAGGGCAGAAAAGCGACGGAGTGCAAAAGGAAGGGCGGGCAGGCACGCGGCGCGACGTAGAAGAGAGCGCCGGCTCGAGCGCAAGCTGAGGGCCAGAACAGTGGGGATGGCGGAGCCGCGCCGAGTAGCGTTCATTAGCCTGTCACCGGTGAGGCGTCGTGAGGCCGACTTCCCGGGCGCCGAGCGCGAGCCCGAGTACCCCCGCGATCCCCCCCGGCTGGAGCCGCAGCCGTACCGCGAGCCGGCCCGGGCGGAGCCGCCGGCCCCCCGGCCCGACGCGCAGCCCCTGCTGCGGGAGAAGCCGCTGCCCCCGCGCGAGGCCGGCCGCGCCGAGCCGGCCATGGCGCTGCAGCGCGAGCCCCCGCGGCCCGAGCCGCCGCCGCCGCCGCCGCCGCTGCCCCTGCCGCCGCCGCCGCCGCCACCGCCGTCGCGGGACCCGGCTGCTCGGGCCGAGCGATCGCCGCGGGCACCCAGGGAGACAGTGCGCCTGGAGTTGGTGCTCAAGGACCCCACGGACGAGAGCTGCGTGGAGTTCAGCTACCCCGAGCTGCTGCTGTGCGGAGAACAACGGGTACACAGGGGCCCTTCTTGCCGCCCCGCGCCGGGGTACCCCCGGGCCCGCTGCCTACCCGGCCGGTTGGCACGGCGGGCGTCCGGGTCACCCCGCAGGCGGGAGGGGTGGGGTGGGGTGGGGGGCCAGGCTCGCGAGCGGTGCGGCTCTGCGCCCCGGAGCGGCCGATCCCCGCGCGACCCCGCGCCGAGCCTCTCCGACTGCACCTTTGGAAACCTCAGCGCCTCCTTTCATTTCTGTCCCCTACACAATGTCTTGGAGCCCCGGGGCCGTGTGGCTGGGTGCTCCTGGTGGCGCGGCCGCTGTCGTTTCAGGTGAAAGGAAGCGAAAACCGTGGGGGACACGCCCCCCGGACTGAAGTAGCGATCACGGCGCCCCGCGCGTTCCAGCTCCTCCTCGTCACTGTTGTGCGGGGCGTCTGGGCTGCTGAGATGGGCTTGGGTGCCGGGTTTTTACCCCTCTTAGTTCAAGGGAATTTTTAAAGTGATTAGACATGTGCAGAGATGAAGGGTTCCGGTTTAGGAACGGAGAAGTGGGTTTGTTATCTGGTTGTTTTTCGCTCTAGCATTGGTATTGATAAACATTTTTTAGCATTGTTTCTGTGTGTGTGTGTGTGTGTGTGTAATTTTTTCATATTGTTGAATGAAAGGTGTCTGACCTGCTTTATTTGACGCCTACGCATCATATGCTTGAGTATAGTTCATTAGTTTTATAAGTCCAAGTTAGAAGATATTGTAATTTTTGGGAAATGATGGTGAATAAAACCCTTCCCTTTGATTTTTTAAAAACTTTATCGAAAACACGTAATTATGCCTTGGATGGCACTCGTGAACAATGGGGATTAGGATAGGAGTTTTGTCTTTTTTTAATAGTAATTGAAATTTTTGTTGCTGTGGGTTGATGATATTTGGAAATGAGTTAGAGAGAGAGAAAGAGAGAGAGAGATGATAACAGTAACAGTGAAAAAAATAAGGCAACATTGTTCTCTTTAGCCATTATGCTCCTTCTTAGGCTTTGCTTCACCATAGGTCCTAAGGGACTCCAGAAGTCCTTGTTGTGTTTTCAGCCTCAACTAGATTGTAGTTTAAATGACTCCTTAGTCAAAAAGCGTCATGTTAAACAATGTTGCTACCGTTTATTTGTAACCAGCTAATCTTTTTGATCATTAGTTACAAATATTGTGTGTGGTCAGATCATTACAGAATGTTTTCAACCAAAATGAATTGATAAGGGTAGAGACTTTTAGTCACTGTTGCATAACATTTTCTTCTGTAGACTCACTCTAGTGCCCTCTTATTTTTAAATGCTATGTAATTTCCCCCCAAAACAATATTGAAAATACTGAATTGGAGCATTTTTCAAATAAATGGTATTTGACTTGTTAATCTAACTGGGAGTGCAATTTTTCTAATTTTCATAAATTACAGATGAAAAACATTATCTTTAAGTAGAAATAAAGAATACTAGCTAGTGTTTACTAAGTTCTATGTGTTATACACAGTTCAAAGCAGTATGCATGGTTTATCTAATCCAGCAGAACTTGTAAGGTAAACCGTTATTCCCATTTTACAAATGAGGCTAACACACAAAGTGCTTACACTTAATTTTACTAGTACTACTTTACATTGGAGAAACAGTCCCTAGTGAAGCAAAATGTCTTGCAATTAATGCAAACAGTTTAAATGCAGAGAATTCTGCAAAAATGAAGTTATAGAAATACCAAAACCTTGTTATAATTTTTATTCCATAATGTTCATGTCATGATAAATTCATAATAGGTATAATATATCTCTTAGTTATGGGAAAATTTCAGGAAGAAAGTTCATTTGGACCCCTCAGCTTTGTTAACTCAATACCAGAACTACTAAAGTTGTGTGGTGCATAACGACAGAATGCTTTATGAAAAGTGTTCTCAGTGAGTGTGTCACAGGATGTACCTACAGTCATTTAGGTGGTATAGCCTACTACACACTGAGGCTATGTGGCAGATGCTGTTGTATATTGTGATCTGTTGTTGACTGAAACATTGTGTGGAGGATGACATGTTCTAACAAAAATTAATTGTTTAATTTTTTGTTTATGCATACTATCAATGTAGGGACTTATTCATCCTTTTGTTTTCTAATCTTTTTTTGTTTGATTTTTTCGAGACAGGGTTTGGCCTTTAACTCTCTTTGTAGTTTAGGTTGGCCACAAACTTGCAGCAATCCTTCTGTCTCAGCCTCCCAAGTGCTGGGATTATAGGCATGTGCCACCATGCGTTGCTCAACCATGTATCTTTTTTAAAAGCAAAACAAAACAAATAATATTTCATTCCAGGCTGGGCTTGAAATTGGGATCCTCCTGCTTCAGCCTCCTGAGTGCTAGGATTATAAGTATGTACTACCACAGCCAGCAGAGCCGTATGTCTTTTGTCATATGACAAAAAATTTTTGTTCTGTTGTTTATACACTGTACCTTTGTAACAAAGATCTGCTGTATTTCCCATGTTTTTTATTTGTTTATTTTGAGGGGGTTTGTTTGTATTTTGAGACAGGGTCTCACTATGTAGTTCAGACAGGCCTTAAGCTTACTATGTAGCCTAGGCTGGCCTTGAACTTGTGGCAGTCCTCTTGCCTCCTGAGTGCTGGGATTATAGGCATGCACCTGCATACCCAGTTATTTCCTATTATTAATGCCAATTAATACATTTATTACACAAGGAAGTATAGAAAACACCTGTTTAAGTAAAATTATCTTAGTTTCTTGAAAGGAAATTCTGGAAATGAGATCATCAGAAAGCAAAATGTGAACATTAGAATTAATCTGAAATGTGATTCCTCAGGTGGTTTATCCTATTCTCATTCTGGGGAGAGTCCATTTATTTTTAAAGATGTAATATTTTCAAGATAGTTTTAATTTTGAGTTACTGCAATTGAACAGTCTCTCTCTCTCTCTCTCTCTCTCTCTCTCTAACAGCGTCTCTGTCTGATAGCAGGCTGAATAGAAAAGGGAAAAAAGAACTTTAAATATTGAAGTACCATCTACCACTGTATAGGATTGCAGTTCCAGTATCTTAAAGTTGATAGGTGCAGGGCTGTAAAAACATGTGTTACGTGTAGGTGCCATCTATATCCAGGTGTATTAAATCAACCCTCTTTGTAAGATCTTCATGAACTGTAAAACCCATTTAACTGAAGTGCAATTAGAATTTTCCAATCTTCTGTTTTTATTAATGAGGGAAGACATAATGCAGTAAACACACATGGACAGAATAGGAAGACTAAAGCCACCTTCCCAGCTGTCAGGATACAGCCAAGCTGGGCCCTGGCCTTGTGATGTCTTGCAGCACTGTGCTGTAATCAAGGCTGCTCTGGGTGGTGACTGGGCCATTGGACTCATCCCACCCTGAGAGATTCCTCTGCTTGATGTTTCTTGGTAGAGGGTGGCAGTATGTTTTAGAAATAAGTTTTGCCAGTTATTTATACATAAGAAAAAAACACTTTAACTCTTAGTAAACAGAAAATCAATTTACCAGAATACCTTTTGCGAGCATGATTACTTGAAAACTTACTGGAAATTCTGAGAAAAATGAAGTGTTAATGTAACTATCCTGTTTCAGAATTCTGTGGATTTTTTTTTTTTTTTTTAAGCACTGGGGATCAAACTCACAACTTCACACTTGCTAGGTACACGTTGTGCCACTGAACTGTATCCCGGCCATCACAGTTCTGTGGCATTTCATTACTTGTCATATTGCTTGATCTTTTTTGATGGTACTGGGAATTAACACTGAGCCTTCACACTGAGCTATGGTTACAGGCCTTTTTAATTTTATTTTTTGGGAGACAAAGTGTCTCCAAGTTACCAGAAGTAGCAGGTGTGTGCCACCGCGCCTGGCTTCCATATCACATATTTTAGATAAGATCTATGAAAAATCTGAAATTGGCATTAATGAGTTAAGAGCAGAGGGCAAAATTATTGCATCAGTTTTGCGTATGAATAGTTAGTAGTTTTCATATTTTTTGTTTCTCCTGAAAAAAATGTAAGCCTGTCTGGTTTTGAAGAGGAGAGGGAAGTTGTTCTTAGGTATAAAAGAAAAATGAATGCACTTCTTTAAATTTATTATAATCAGTAAAAGTAAATAAGAGATGTACTTTTGATGCCTGGACAAAGTACTGAAAGTATTTTAGTATGGCGTTAAAGGTGATTGTCATTAAAAATACAAATCCATGTGTTTATATGTGCGCACATGGAGTGGATCAGACTGGTGATCAGACTTATATTCACGCTTCATAGTGTAGAGGGAGCAGTTAATGAGAGCCCATGGTGACTGCTCTCTCTTCTTAACTTTAACCTCAGGTTTATGCTGGGCAGCACCTGAACATGCACATTGTTCCTGGTGTCCTTACCAGTCTGTTCAAGCTAGTTTCTTTCTTTTTGGATCATATTAATATTTTCTACTGAGAATTCACTTTGGGATAAGGAATTCTGTAAGTTTGTTTATTATTTACTACAATTTTAAAAATTGATTCTAAAATCAACTCCTTTAAACCTATAGAAATAACCTTTGGTCTGATGTTTTGTATTCATTCTAATCATATTTTCCTGGTATGTGTTTTAGACTGATCACATTTCAGCCTAAATCTAGGATGCACTGTCTCAGTTTTGAAGTGTGCACATCTTTGTCTCTTCAGCATATTTTTCTTACCCTTCAGAGTCAGCCAAATTATCCAGTATCTCAGTTTCCATTTTTAATTATATGAAGATGTTAGCCTTCCTTTAAAAATTTTTTTTTCCTTTCGAGTCAGTTGTTTTAAATTGGATAAAAATTTGTTTTGTTTTTTTAAAGTGTACCAACTGAGGTAAAGTGGCACACACCTGTAGCCCAGCCCTTGGGAGACTGAAGCAGGAGGCATCATACCTTATATTCGAATGCCCCCCTCCCACGTCTCATGCAATCATGGACATGGCTGAATCTAACATTTGTGATTGGTTTATTGTTTAGCAGTGGGATTGGCAATGTGAGTGTTGCACCCGCCCAGGGGTGGAACCGGAATACAGTGTAAGGGCAGGAAGAAGGCATGTTTTTTCTTTATTGCACAGTTCGCTCTTGCTGTTTGGGGGGGACCATGAATGGTTGCCCCACCATGCTACCCGGCCTTGGAGCCAGCTGAATATGAACTGAAACCTCCAAAATTGTAAGAAATAAGGCTTCCTTTTCCTAATTTTGGGCCTTAGGTATTTTGTCTCAACCACAAGAGAAAAAGTAACCAAGACAGGAGGATTGCCTAGAATTCAAGGCCAGCCTAAATCGTATAGCAAAAAAAAGAAAAAAAAAAGGTAGCTCATTTTTGCCTTCGTTTATTGAAATGTGTCTGTAAAATAGACTTGAGTAGAGGATGTGATTTTTCTGTTTTGCCAAGTAGATCATAAAAGTAGGATCCCAGGTTATTGTGTGTATGTTTGTTTTAAAACTATGTTTTACAATAAATTTTTGCTCTCCCCTGATAGAAAGGAAGCCATGTTAATGTAATCTTTTTGCAGTTCTTCACTCTGTAACCTGTGTTTAGTTAAAAATAGTACATATTCCCTGAAAAAGGTCTCCTTTGACAGGAGACTGGTGATATGAAGTTGTTGATTCTGGTCTCAGCAGAATCAGGGTACCTGAAGATACTCAGTGATAACTTATAGGAAGATAAGGTTGATTCTAATTAATAATCTGAAGATCCTTTTAGAGACATTTCCTAACCAGAACAGTTAATCTTCGTTAGGGAAGATGTCAAACTAACGCCACATGCATGTTTGTTTTTATCTAATACTCAGTGGTATCTTTGTTATTTTAGACGAGGTAATCATATGATTATTTCACAGGTGGAGTCAATTTGAATTGTTGTGTTCTTGGCTGTAAAACGTGTATAAGGCTATTAAAACTGCAAAACTTGATGTGAACCAGCATTCCTTTTAGTTACTTTTAATTCTTGTAGCTTGTTAGTATTGGGGGGTTTTTTGGTTTTTTTTTTTTGTTTTTTTTTTGAGATGGAGTCTTGCTATGTAGTTCAGGCTGCCCTTAAACTTACTATTGTAGTCCAGGCTAGCCTTGAGCTCACAGCAGTCCTCCTGCTTCAGCCTCCCAAGTGTTAGAGTTACAGGTGTGCACTACCATGTCTGGCAGGAAAAATTGACTGCCATTATTGATTAAGGGTATATTCAACTCTGAGTAACAATATAATTGAAATAATTATATAATTTAATGATTTATTGAACACATGTTTGATATATTACTATTTATAATTATATATTCAATTATTACAAAATAATTGAAGATATTAGCATATACCAATAAAAACAGTTGAAGTAATACTAATACTTTTGTTTCTTCCCCATTCACTTCATTTGAATCAGAAAAAATTCTTTCATACAGAAGACCCTTTTAATGATGAGCATCAAGAGAGGCAAGAAGTGGAAATGTTGGCCAAGAAGTTTGAAATGAAATATGTGAGTATAAAGAGCAGTGTTCCCCTAAGTAATTATTTTGTCCTCATGCATTTCCTTGCTGTGGGCGCTGGTGGGAAGGGCTGTCACTACCCATTGCCTGCGTTCTCGCAAACTGAAGCCAAGTGAGAGGTCAGACAGGCAGATAGTCTGATAGGTCTGTGACAGTCAGAGTTCATTACAGTGCCTCTAGAGCCAGGCAGTTTAATGTAATCACCTACAATTTTTGTAACAGAACTACAGGTAAAGTAACCTTGACCACATTTTACAGACAGGAAACAAGGCTCTGAGCCCAGGTTGGTGATCTACGGTTACTCAGTGCCACAAGTAGGCACCATGTCCAACTTCATCTGTTTCTAATCCAAATAGGCTGTTACCTTAATTCCCTGCTGTAGTATTCACAACCTTCCCTAGCTCTTACGAGTTCGAATGTGTCCTTCGAGGCCCTCTGAAGTGACTTAGTCAGATTTATCCTGAAACTTCTGTGAAAATACCCTAAATGTTCATGTATGTTCTGTACTCTGTGCTATATTATGTTTTGTTTTAGTATAAAAATAATTTTAATTACCTGGTTAAGTCGTTAAATATTTATCAGTGCCGTGGGAAGTCTCACTCCCCACGCCTTGTTTATCTGATGGCTTTAACTGCACTTGGCACTTTGCTAAAACATAACCCAGCTGAGAAGCAAAACCATATATAATTATATGTATCCCTTTTGGTCCCTTTGTGAGCTTTGAGAAGTGTCTTTAAAGAGAAGGTGTCAGCTCATACTAGCCCTGCCATTCGTGTTGTCCCCAGAACACAAACTGGATTGTAGTTGGCACTTGCTCGCCCCTTGTGGTAATCAGGACATCATTTGAAGGTAAGAGAAATATATAAGAATAGATCGGAATTTGAGTCAAGTTCTAGGTTTACTTTGCACCTACTAATTGTGGCTTTTGGTGAAGTTATTTAGCCTCTTTGGGCCATAGGTTTTTTTGTTTTTTTTTAATCTGTAAATTGAGAGATTAAAGATTTTTCTTTTTCTGTTTCTTTTTTTTCCTAAAACAGGGTCTGTCTTATGCAGTGCAGGCTGGCTTTTGAACTCACAGCAATCCTTCTGCCTCAGCCTTCTGAATGCTGGGATTATTGGTGTGCACCACCACCCCTGGCCAAAGAGTTTTCAAAGACTCCTGTTTATGTATTCTGTGACATGACAAATTTAGGGATGAACCTGGGTTTGAATAGGAAGTGTAGCAAAAGCTGTTGCACTAATTTGTAGGGTTATTTATTTATTTATTTATTTTTGTCTTTTTGAGACAGGGTCTCTATGCAGTTCAGGCTGGCCTTGAGCTCACTTTGTAGTCCAGGCTAGTCTCAAACTCGAAACAATCCTCCTGCCTCAGCCTCCCGAGTGCTGGGATTACAGGCATGAGCCACCACACCCGGCTTAATTTGTAGGTTTTAATTAAAGTATAATTTTCTGAGGTTATGGTGTGTCTCAATGTATAAACCCTAAAATACTTTCTGTATTGTTTTGTATAAACTATTCACTTAACATTTTAACCAAGTATCACATTTACAAAATTTCATGTATGTGTTTATTTCAGTTTTTGAGACAAGATTTCTCTATGCAGTTCAGGTTGGCCTTAAGCTTACTATGTACCTTGGGCTGGCTTTGAACCAGTAGTTTAATTCCAGCACTGGAGAGGCTGAGGCAGGAGGATTGATAGGAGTTGGAGGCCAGCCCAGACTATAAAGTCAGTTCAAGGGTAGCCTGAACTGCATAGTAAAACCCTGTCTCAAAAAGACAAAACAGACAAGCAAACAAAAAAAGCCCTGAGTGCTGGGATTACAGGTGTCTGCTACCATGCCTGGCAATTTACAAAATTTTAAAAATAAAGCCGGGCATGGTGGCGCATTCCTGTAATCCCAGTACTTGGGAGGCTGAGGCAGGCGGATCGTAGCAAGTTCAAGACCAACCTGGGCTACAAAGTGAGCCCAAGGCCAGGCTGAACTGCATAGCGAGACCCTGTCTCAAAAAGACCAAAAAAAAAATTTTTTTTTTAAATCATAGTCACATTTCCCTCTTGTGTTGTGTGCACACTTCCTGGGCAAGTAACATTTGGGATATGTCCTTTTAGAGATACTATATTATCCTTCCCACATACTGTATATACGTATATATTCCATCCTATCCTGTATTATACATATTACAAATCTTACACACATTGTGCTTTTTGCTTTTGCATTTACCATATCTTGGAGGTGTTCTTTTTTATTCTCTCACCCAGAACAAAGAGTTTTCTCCTCGTCTCCTTTCTTTTTAAGGCTGCTTGCCTTCATTGATGGAAATTTTACAGTTTACTTAACCATTCCCCCAATGATCCAGGTTGATTTTTAAGATTTACTTTTATAAACAGTGCTGCAATAAATCGTGGTAAAGTTTTATAGGTTTTCAAATTTATCTTCAGGACAGACTCCTAAAAGTAGAAAATTCAGGTCAAAGGATAATGTATTTATAATTTTCCTCTATATTAACAGATCCAGTATCCATTCATTCCAACACTGTATTAGTGTGCCTTATTTGCCATAACTTATAAAAGCATGGATTAGAATTGCCCTTTGCCTATGGGGAAATTCCTAGTGTATAATCTCATAAGTAATGTGAATCAGTGTATGATGTACTACCTGGGAGTTAGCATTGGGTCTTCCTAGGGAGCTCTAGGATGGTACCTGACATAGAAAAACCAATGTTCTGAAACATTGGGACCTATGTTCTTAAGCTGATATGTAAAATTGGGTTCCAGAATATTTTGATATATTCAGGGTTTGCATTGTTCAGGGATTAAAAAAAAAAACTATTATAATCCAAATTAATAAGCTATGTTTCTTTTCTACAGTTTTGTTTTGATTACTTTTATTTTTATTCTAATTAGGAATTTAAAATGTCCTATATTAAGGAGATTTTATGTGCAGCAACCTAAAAGCATACCATAAGTATTGTGAGATATATATATCAAAATACTTGGAACCATTTAAGAAAATTATTAGGCCTAAGGGACCTGAGAGAAGATAATTTTTCTGACTCAGCTATCACAAAAAAAAAATCTCTCAAACAGGAGTATTCAGAGTAGCAAATTCAAGTATCCTTGTAGTTGAAAATTAATTATATCAGAAATAAGAGGGAGTATAAAATTGTAAGAAAACAGTAAGACAGCACAGTGTATTTAGGGAGTTCCCCTTCTGTCCCATTTTTATGGCCTATGCTCTGTTTCCTACTATGTTGCTCTTATGCTCAGATATTTATCAAGTTACTAAGTGGTTTTTTCTTTTTGTTTTTTGGTGGGGCAATGTAACGGAAATATTTATAGTACACTATACTAAATTTGTTGCTATACATAAATCTTATTACTGAATAATTCTGATATTTGTACTACTCTGTAGTTCTATATTTGTCTTGTTGGTAACTGTTAGAACGAAGCAAGATTAAGTTTAAAGAGGCTTCCATGCCTTCTCCATTCCCAGTTAAGGCTCCAAATGTTTAGGCTAAACACCCCAGGTTCCAGCTCAGTTTCTAGATGGTTTCTAGATGATGTGTGTTCTTTATGAGGGTATCTGTACTCTGCAGCAGGGAATGAAGCTCAGTTTAATAGACACAGATTTGTTTTTCCATCCTAGGATGTGGGATAACCTGTGATGCTTGGAAGATTTCTCTTGCTGAACTCTGTTACCCCAGCCATCTTGAAAGGTTATGCACCCAGAACTGGGTGCAAATGAATGAAAGTGCAATACCTGATGCCTAGCGGGGGCTCAAGTTTAGACTTTTGTTCTGAGGAGCTCCTGGATAGGAAGACATGTATTCTGCCAGCCATTCATTAGCATTCATGAATCAGTAGGACTTCAGTATCCCCTTCCTACCCCATAAAGGCTTTGAATACCACCATGCAGGTTTCATTCTATGCGATTTAGAGCACTCAGCCCTAGTAGCTTCGTACTTACCTTTAAAAAAAAAAAAAAAAGGACAAGGGTAGATTTGATAATATAAAATTAATTCTAAGCAATCTTATAAATAAAACAGTTGATTAAATAGAGTAATACTCATTTTTAGTCAAAGACAAATTATATTTTTATTTATTTATTTATTTATTTATTTATTTATTTATTGGTACCAGGGATTGAACTCAGGACCTCGTACTTGCCAGGCAGGCACTTGTGCTATTGAGCTATATCATTGGCCCACAAATTATATTTTTTAAAAGTTTTTGATTTTCTTTTGGTATGAATTATAAAACTGATTTTTGTCCATGTATGTTTTAACAAATTCCAGTATTTTAAAGAACTATAATTTCTGATGACTGTTTCACAATCAATATGACTCAGCTGAGTTAAAAAAAAATATAATTTTGTACTTAAAATAATTAATGGATTTTTAAAATGTGCTGTCAAATATGGTACTGATACAGATGGGTGTTACGGAAGCATTTATATTCTGAGTATATTCAGAATTGCATCAGCTACTCATTGTTAGTTGATCATACCTGCTAAAAGGTTATGGCTTCCTTGAGAAATTCTTAGGGGACTGCTTTTTCCTCTTTAGCCTAAATGTTAGGTCTGGCCCTTAGAGAACTTTGGATGAAGGAATTTGTTTGGGCAAACTTGGGAATATCACCTTAAAATAAACTTTCCTTGTAAAACATGAATACCAGTATATTTGGGGTTATGTAGATCAACAATATGATATTATATATATGGCCAGCCTACCATAACCACATCCATGAATTCAGCCAACTACAGTTCAAAAACATTCCAAAAAAAAAAAAATTGCAGCTAATCTGAACATGTAAATTTTTTTGCCATCATTCTAAATAATATAGTATAGCCACTATTTATATAGCATCCACATTATATTAGGTACCATGAATAATCTAGGGAAAATGTAAAAGTATAGAGGAGAAGGTGAGTAGGTTACATACAAATGCTATATTATCTCAAGGGCTTGAGCATATGTGTATTTGGGTGCTTGAGGGATCCTAGAACCAATCCAGAATACTGAGGAATGAATGTAAAGTAAAAAGATAAAATAACTTTTTAAAACAAACTGGAAGAGGGAGGGAGTCTTAAATAAAGGGCAAAGAAGAATTCCTAGCTCAAGCAGTAGTTTATTTCAGTTACCAACTCTAACCACTTGCCATGACATGCTTCATTTAATTCCATGGCCTCTGACCTAAATATATTCTCTTCACCCTCCTTTAGTCTCTTTGGGACTATTGAGAATCAGCAGTTAAGGATATTTGGGGCCTTATATACGTAAGTGGAGATTATAGAAACCTGTGTACAGTACTGGTGTGCTGAGGTCAGCTCGTGCCAATCTTTCTGCTGATTTCACACTTTACTGTTGGTAGATTGGCATAGAAGTAAAAAGATGAGGTCATGGCAAGGCTGGGGAAGATGGGGAAACTGCGACAAGGAGATGTTTTCTCAGTTCTGGAGTCTTTCTTAGCAGTTCAAGCCTTGCTTGTTCTGTTTACCGCCGGTGGTCAGTGGATGTTGGCTGTTAGTTTTTACTTTTAGAGGTGCTGGAGGGTCCTGTGCTAAACAGTATCTTGTTTGCTTTTCAGTTTCATATCACAGTGTAATTGTACTACATTGGCATGAGACACTGACTGTCAGGTTAAGCAGATACTTATGACTCAGTAAGTACTGTAGTATTTGAGTCATAGTGAACTACTACTCTGACAAGTGAGTAAAAGGTTCTTCATTTTAGATGTAACAAAATTAAGGGGTCTTCTTGGAAATAAACTTTGATATTTGTAAGACCTACTTAAAGTGTAATAAAAAAACTCTCTAGGTCCAGAAATTTTGTCAGGTAACCCTGATTCTACTGCAAATTCTACTGCAGAATGCTACTCTGTTTTTGCTAAGAATGCTGAGAAAAGAAAGCAATTCCAAATAAGTCTGTCCAATCGGGAGGACACTAACAGAAACCTTTGTCAATGTGTCTTAAACTTCTTTAGGTAAAATTTTAATGTTTCTGTGTATGTTCTTTTTTGGAACTGTCAAAAGTTTAATTCCAGTTTATACAGTTTGCACATCAATGACTTTCTGCTTAATTAGGGAACTGAGGACTGGAGGATAGAAAGGGAGAGGTACAACAGAAGGCGGAACAAGGGTAGTTTTTCCAGTCCAAGAGATGAAAAAAAGTAGACCAAGGCTAGAAAACTGAACTCTCTAGTGGCCTCCGTGGTAAAGCAAGGAACTGGAATTTGCTTGATAGGAAATACTTTGAGTCAGGTGTGGTGTTGTATGCCTGTAATCCCAGCACTGTGGGAGGATGAGACAGGAAAAAGTCAATTCTAGCCCATCTTGGGCAGTTTAGTGATTTAGCAAGATCAGATCTCAAATTAAAATAAAAAGGACTGAGGATGTAGCTCAGCCTGAAGGCCCTGACTTCAAAACCCAGTACTGAAAGAAAAAAAGAAGAAAAAAAAAGGAAATACTTTGGCAGAAAGCTTTCGATAGGTAGAGCTAAGTCTGTAGCACCTGGGCTAATCAGGCATAACTTTGAGAAAGCTGCTCCGGTATAGTAAAATGCAGATTATCCACAGCCTTGTCCCTGTGCTGGGATGCAGGGTAGACTCAGGGAATGGGGAGTCTTAAAACTTTGGGGGGGGTTGTTTTTGTTTTTGTTTGAGACAGGATCTCACTCTGTAGTTCAGGCTGACCTTGAACTCACTCATGGATCCCAGGCTGGCCTCCAACTGTGGCAATCCTCCTGCTTCAGCTGCCCTAGTGCTGGAATTACAAGTGTGCACTACCACACCCAGCCATGCCATCACACCCAGCCAGAACTTTGGTGTTGAGCATTTCATGGGTCAAACTTGAGAAAATAAAATTGCTTGAATGCATAGTACATATGCTTAATGAAAGGTGGTACAATGAAAAATGAACCTGTCTCTTTCCTTGGTATCCCAGCTACCAGCTGCTTCCTGAGAGAGCCACTGTGTGAGTTTCTCAGGGAGCTGTGTATATGTAGGTATTTACATATTTTAAAGATTGTATGTTGTGTAAGAATAAGTAGATTTTAAAAATCATCTGATCATTTGAAAGCCATTGCCAGTCTTATAAATGATAATAGTTGGATGATTTGATGTGGATCTTTCAGGACTTTAAAAATGCTTGTGTGATTATGTAATACACCCTCTTGCACTGTTGTTTTTTTTTTTTTTTTAATTTTGTTTTGCAGTACTGGCTGTTGAACTCAGATTGTCACACATCTAAGCAAGCAGTCTTCCACCTGAGCTATAACCTCAGCCCTTTTTAAAAATTTATTTTATTTCATTCTCGATTTTTTGAAACAGGGTATCACCACATAACCCAGGCTGGCCTTGAACTCATTATATAGACCAGGCTGTCCTTGAACTTACAGTGATCTTTCTGCCTCAGCCTCCTCTAAGTGCTGGGATTACAGGTGTGTACCACCGTGCCTGGCTTAAAATTGTGTTTTGAGTCAAGGTCTCATTAACTCATTAATTTTTCCAGGCTCCCCTCAAACTTGCAGTCTTCCTGCCTATCTCCTATGTAGCTGGGAATACAAACTTATATGTCCAGGCCTGGTTTACGGTTTTTAAAATTTTAATTGCCTGAGTAATACATGAGTGTATTACTGTCATTAAAAACAAATTGACATAATTCCTACTAAGCCAAAGTTGTCTTCCCCACTGCTTCTAATTATAACCCTTCTCAGAACCTGCCATGATTATCTGCTTGTTACAGTATTCTTTGAGCATTTTATATGGATCAATAGGTTTATATTGTATTTTCCACAAATAAAATCATCCTATGATATGATAAGTTGCAATATCTTATTTAAATGTTCATTCCAAGGCTGAACACCTTTTCAAATGCTTAGACGCTTAGTTAACACCAATCCTGTCCTTTGTGTAAATAACATGAACTATAAAAAAATAAATGCTTTTATCTTTTATTGACAGCGAACCTTCTAGAGCTTTCAGTGATTACAAACAGCCTGCTGCAGCATGCATGCCATAGGTCCCCCACCAATGACCTATATTAAAACCATTCTTCTGCTACACTGCTTTGAAATGACTGTTAACAATGAGTGGATTATGACCTTGCTGATGTAATTTAGGCTTCTCCCTCAGTGACACAGGTGTGATCTTGACAAAGATCTTGCACTTGTATAAGAACATGTTTTAGGGTACATCTTAAATACTGCTAATACTGTTAGGATCGAGCAGAGCTTAACTCTTTTGTATACTGTCATCGGTAAGGTTCACACTTATGTAACAGCAGGTATCTGATTATGAGCTTAGAACTGTCAGCAAGAGTCACTGTTTCTGGTAGCAGCAAACTGTCTAGACATAGATGTTCCTAAATCAGATCACCTGTGAACTATTTTCTCTTGTTCACGTGTGTGACTGTGCTTATTGCCAGCTTTTTCTTTTCCTTTTGGTTTTTCCCAGGTAAATCTTAAAGTCAGCTAGTCCTGCCTAAACCGACACGCACATGCGCATACACATTCACACACATACAAGAAATATTAGGACAACAGAAAAAGATCGTTGTAATTTTAATTAGAGAAGACCCTCAAGAAAAGATGTGAAACTGAGGTTGAACTGGAAAGTGTAGGAGAATGAGGAGGAGTCTTCCCAAGGAAGGGGAAGCATAAGGAAGGGCCGGCAAGTGTGTAGGGAGACAGCTAGGGAGTGTGAATAAATCACAGTGTTTGTGTTAAAAAACTGTAAGGAAAAAGCTGGATGATTTTGAGTACATATGTAGAAAGCATTTAACTGGTGTCATGCTTAGGCTTTTAAATTTATCTTGTAATAAGCAGGGTGTAACTGAAGCACTTTGAACAGAGGAATGATATGAAATATTTTATAAATATTGATTAGGTGGTAATATATGGGATAAAGTTGAAAGAGAGGCTAAAGCATTTATTGGGCCGAGGATTTAGCTCAGTGGCATAAGCGCCTGCCTGACAAGGCCAAGGTCATGAGTTTGATCCCCGGGACCAATAAATAAATAAATAAAAGCATTTATTAGCAAAAAACAATGGTCAGTTTTCTAGCATTGACATCTAGAATGGAAAAGAAACTAAATGCAATTCTATAAATGAAGACTTGTGGAAATGATAGCCCACAGTTGAACCCTAGTACTGTGAGAAATTCAGTGAATAAATTAATTCGTATCAGCACACTACTGAGGTATAATGAATGTCCAGTGTTGAGTTCAATGAATTTTTTTTTTTTTTTTGATACTGGGGATCGAATTCATGACCATGCGCTTGCAAGGCAGGTGCTTATGCCACTGAGCTAAATCCCCAGCTTGAGTTTGATGAATTCTGACTATGATTTTTAAGTATGTGCAATCTTGTAACTCCACTAAGTTAGGATACATAACCATTCCATTGTCCCACAGAGCTCCCTTGCATATTTTCATGCAGTTTCCTCCCTACCCAACCTGACAGCTTCTGATCTATTTCTTGTTACTTTTGCTTTCTGTTTAGTTTTCTAGAAGTTTCCCGTAAATGAATTTCTCCTGTGTTTGGCTTCTTTCACTTGCAGAGTATTTTTGAAACCTGTCCATGTGTTGCACATATCAGTAGTTCCTTCCTCTATTGCTTAGGAGTAATAGTGGATTAGGTATCACAACTGTTGCCCATTCCACAAATGATAGGCACTGTGTTGTGTCTGGTTTCCAGTTCTATATGAAGCTTCCCTAAACTTTGCAGTATGTTTTTGTGTGAACACATGATTTCATTTCTCCTGTCCTACATAGTACTTGAAATATTAGAGCATTTGCACAAGAAAAAGAAAAGGGATATATATAGGAAAGGAAGAAGTCAAATTGTCATTATATTATTTGCAGATAATATGATCCTTTGCATAGAATACCAAAAAAATTCTACCAAAAGACTCGAAATTAATAACCAAATTTAGCAATGTTGCAGGATACAAAACGAAAATGAATAGCAGTCCTATACACTTATAATGAACTCACTGAGAAATTAGGAAAACAGTACCATTCACAATAGCATCAGGAAAAAAGAAATACTTATGAACCTTAAAACCTACACAGGCAAGTGAAAGACCTCTACAATGAAAACTACAGTACTATAAAATAAACAGATCAAAGAGGACATCAGAAGGTAAAAAGACACCCTCTATTCCTTAATAGACTGAATATTGTGAAAAGGGCCATACTTCCAAAGCCATTACATAAATTTAATGCAGTCCCAATCAAAATACCTATACCATTCCTCACAGAATGAGAGAAAACAATCCTAAAACTCACTTTAAAACAGAAGACTCCTAGAATAGCGAAAGCAATTGGATAACAGGAGCAAAGAAGGCAGCGTCATAATCCTAGAGTTCAAGTTATACTACAGAACTACAGTGATTAAAAACAACATAGTAGTGGCACAAAAACACACATGTGGAACAGAATAGAGAAAGCAGAAACAACCCCAGGCACATTCAGTTACCTGATCTTTGACAAAGTGGCAAAAGCATATGCTAGATGAAACACAGACTCTTTAGTAAATATTCCTGGAAAAACTTGGCTTTCCACGTGCAGAATATTGAATCTAGACCTGTCTCATCATGTAATAAACTAAAAATGAATAAAAGTTATAAATGTTAAACATTTAATCTAAAAGATAAATAACTCTTAAAGTTGTAAGCAAGGAGTTTCTGAATCGCAGTTGCACAAGAAGTAACAACAAGAACTGACAAATGCGATTGTGTCAACTTAAAAAGCTTCTGCACAGCAGAGAGCACAGCCAGCAGAGTGAAGAGACAGCCTGCCAAACTGGAAACTGCCACCTACTCCTTGGACAGAGGACTAATAACACTGAGATTCCATCAGTCCAGAAAGAATGACCATCCTCAAGAAACCAAGTCATAGCAAAGGTTTACAAGGCTCTGGGGGAAAATGAGCCTTTGTGCATCGCTCACAGGAATGTAAACTACTACAACCACTATGGAGATCATCATGGAGATTGCTCAAAAAACTAAAAATAGAAATTCCATTCCACCCATCTAGTCCCCTTCTAGGTGTCTTCCTGAAAGAGCTTGAGATAATTCTGTGACAGGGAACCAAGAGATGATGATGGGGAGAAGAGAGGGAAGGCATGTGAAAAAAATCAACGTATGTTTATGTGTGTCCCAGCTCTCCATGACGACTGTAGTCATGTACTGCAAATGTGCTAATAACAATCTTTATTTTTAAAATTTTTTCCCCAAATCATTCACCCAGAGCACAAGACATCTGCCTTCAGTTGTCTGAACAATACCAGTACAAATATTTCCCTTTAGCAAACTCAGAGAAATCAGTAGTATAACAATTTTAACTATTTTTTGCATACATACACATACACATATACATGTTTTTTTCTTTCACCTTGTTACACTAATGAAACAATGTGTTTACACATGTGTGTCTTATTTCACTAATAAGTGTGTTCTCCAGGTGCATCCATTTACCTATAAAAGTGCAGTTTATCATTCTTTATGACTGAGTAGTACTCCATTGTATAAAAATACCACATCTTTTGTATCCATCTCTCAGTCAATGGGCATTTAGGTTGTTTCCAAGATCTGGCTATTATAAAGTGTGCTGCTATAAACATGGGTGCACATATATCACTGTGGTATGTTTTAAATTCTTTTGGGAAGATACCCAGAAGGGGAATAGCTGGGTTCAGTTGGACCTCCAATCCTAGTTTTTTGAGGAATCTCCACACTGATTTTCACAGTGGTTGCACCAACAGTGGTGAAAGGTTCCATTTTCCCCACAGCCCCTTCAGCATTTATTATTGGCCAATTTCTTGATACCATTCTTTTGGGGTGAGGTGGAATCCCAGTGTTGTTGTAATTTGCATCTCTTGAATGAGCAGTGATGTTGAACATTTTTTCTTTTTCTCTCTCTCTTTTTTTTTTTTTTTGGTACCAGGGATTGAACTCACGATCTTGTGCTTGCCAGGCAGGCACTGAAGCCACTGAACTAAATCCCCAGCCCAAACATTTTTTCATGTAATGATTTGCTGTTTGTACTTCTTTATCTGAGAAGTATGTATTCCTCACAGATGCCCATTTTTGGATTGAGTTTTTAAATCTGGGAGGACTAATTGTTTTGAGTTCCTTATATGTTCTTGATAGTACTCCTTTGTCTGAGGAACAGCTGACAAACATTTTCCCCCATTTTGTGGGTTGTCTCTTCATTCTGTTGGTGGTTTCTCTGGCTGTGCAAAAGCTTTTCAATGCGGTGAAATCCCAGTTGTTGATTCTTTGTGATAGTTCCTCTACAATCTGAGTTTTTTTCATAAAGTCCTTCCCTACACCAATATTTGCAGAGTTTTACCTACTCTTATCTTCTAGAAGATTTAATGTTTCTGCTTTAATGCTAAGAGCTTTGATCCATTCTGATTTTAACTTAGTACATGGTAAAAGATGTGGGTCAAGTTTTAATGTTTGGTGTGTGTAAGGCCAGTTTTTCCAGCACCATTTATTAAAAAGGCTATCTTTCTTCCAGTGAATGTGTTTGGCACCTTTGTCAAAGATAAGGTGGCTTAGTGTGTCTGGAGTTGATTCTGCATCTTCTAATCTATTCCATTGATCTTCAGGTGTTTTGTTGTTGTTGTTTGTTTTTTGCCAGTACCACACTTTTTATCACAGTAGCTTTGTAATATAATTTCAAGTTAGGAATTGTGATTCCCCATGTTTTGTCTTTGTTGCCTAGGATTGCCTTTGCTGTTCTAGGTCTCTTCTGCTTCCAGATAAATTTTATGATTCTTTTCTCTAGTTATGTGAGATATGCCGTTGGAATTTAGATTGGGATTGCATTGAATCTCTATAATGGTTTTGGAAATATGGCCATTTTCACTATACTGGTTCTTCCTACTCAAGAACATGGAATATCTCCATTTTCTAATATCCTTTTCAATCTCCCTTTTCAGAGTACTGTAGTTTTCAGTGTATAGATCTTTTACATGCTTTGTCAGATTGATTCCTAGGTATTTCATTTTTTTGGATGCTATTGTAAAAGGTATTGTTTCCCTGATTTTTCTCTCAGTGAGTTTATTATTTGTGTACAAGAAGGCTATTGATTTTTTAGTGTTAACTTTGTAACCAGCTACATTACTGAATGTGCTTATTAAATCTAGAAGTCTTTTGGTGAAATTTTTGGAGTCTTCTAAGTAGAGTATGTTATCTGCAAATAACAATAGTTTAATATCTTCCTTTCCTATCTTTATTCCTTTTATTTCTTTCTCTTGTCTAATTGCTCCAGCTAAAGTTTCAAGGACTGTGTTGAGTAAGATTGGAGATAGTAGACATCCTTATCTTGTTCCTGATTTTAAAGAGAAAGCTTTCAGTTTATCTGTTTAGTACAATATTAGCTGTTGGTTTTTCATAGGTGGCTTTTATTGGATTGAGATAAAGGCCATCTATTCCAGTTTTCTGGAGGTTTTTATCATGAGTGGGTGCTGGACTTTGTCAAAAGCTTTTTCTGCACCTATTGAGATGATCATGATTTTTGTCCCTGGCTCTTTTCACCTGGTGTATTACGTTTATGGATTTACATATGTTGAACCATCTCTACGTCCCTGGAGTGAATCCCACTTGATCATGGTGTACAATCTTTTTGACGATTTGCTGCATTCTGTTTGCCAGTATCTTAAGGATTTTTGCATCAGTGTTCATTAGGGAGATTGGCCTGTAATTCTCTTTCTTAGGTCCTTCTCTGGTTTTGTTGTCAGGGTAATGCTTGCTTTCAGGAATGAATTTGGCAGTATTGCTTCCCTTTTAATTTCATTAAAGAATTCGAAAAGTAGTGGTTAGGTCTTTACTAAATTTCTTACAGAATTCAGCAGTGAATCTATCAGGGCCTGGGCTTTTCTTTACTGATGAGTTTTTAATTATGTCTTCAATTTCATTGATTAATACTGGGTTATTTAAGATTTTTATAATTTCTTGATCTAGTTTTGGTACTTCATATTTGTCTAGGAATTTGTTTCTTCTGTATTTTCAGTCTTGCTAGAATGCAAGTTTTAAAAGTAGGTAGAGATGATTTTCTGAATTTCTGCAGGGCCTATTGTGATTTCACCTTTTTCATTTCTAATTGTATAGAATTGAGCTCCTTTTTTTGATAAGCTTGGCTAAGGATTTGTTGATTTTATTTAATCATTCAAAGAACCAACTCTGATTCATTGATTCTTTGTATTGTGTTTTTAGTCTCCAGTGTGTTAATTTCTGGTCTGATCTTTATAATTTCCTCTCTTGTATAAGCTTTTGGCTTAGCCTGCTCTTCTTTTTGTAGAAATTTTGGGTTCAACATTAAGTTGTTTATATGTGTTTGTTCTGTGTTCCTGATATGGACATTTACTCCTATAATGTTCCCTCTTAAGAAGGCTTTCATTGTGACACACAAGTTCTGGTATGTTGTATTGTCATTATCATTCAGCTGTAAAAGCGGTCTAATTTCTTCTTTAATTTCATCTGTGACCAAGCCAAGGTGTGAGATGCACCTGTAGTCCCACCTACTCGGGATCCTGAGGCCTGGAGTTCAAGGTCTTACCTGGGCAATTGAGTGAGACCTCCAACTCATTTTTTTAAAAGTAAGCAAACAAATATGGAAGCCACTACTTATGTCTCAAGATACTGCTTCTCTTTGTGGTGGTTTAGTATTCATTATTTTGTTTTCTGAAAAGCATACAGTAGAGTCATAGCTTTATGTGGGGGTTAGGTTTTCAGCATCAATGTGTAATGCAAACACATTTCTCAGAAAGGGCCAGCACTGCACTGAAAGTCCATTGTCACCGTTTCCTGCCCTCTCGCACTATGTGGAGCAAATCACTGTTTCTTTGCATGAAAACAAGATGAAGCAGTCAGCTTTTATTTAAGAGTCATGTTTCATAAAGTGCATTTGACCATCAGAATCCACTTACATTAGGAAGTGTGTGCTGAGAGAAAGCAGCCAGATGAGGGCGGAGATTATCGTGCATCCCCCACCTTCTGTGGAGCCCACTGTGGCTTGCAGCTGCCTGTGGTAGCTGTTTGGAGGCAGCATCCTTAGCGCCCTTCTCTCTCCTTTCTCCTGCCCTCCCCCACGCTGGCCATGGCTGCCCCACCAAACTTGGACACATTAGAAGGCAGCTTGGAGAACCTTTAGACTTGAGTCAATCCAGATATTCCAAATGAGACTTAGACTGAGCTACCACATCTCTTAGTACAGAGGTGCCACAGTATTGTTTAAATATTTATGCCAAGATTTTCCAATCACCAGGATATATGTAACATTGTACATCTGTGATATCAGGAGTTGCATTATCATCAGCCAGAACCAGAAGGCACTCTGTAAGGTATAACCTGAATAATGGTTCCACATCGGTGCTTTGTTTTATTTCGTCATTGTTTTACTATTTTTAAATGTTTATATGTTTTAATGAATTATACACTCAAAAGAAGTTACAGATACAGCAGACCCTGTGCCCATCACCGGGCTTCTCCAGTAGTAATGTCTTATATAACTACAGTCATCAAAAGTAAGGAATTAATACTGGCTCAAAACAACCAGCTAGACAACAGTCCTCACTTTGATTTTGTCAGTTTTGGCAAGCACTCATTTTCATATATTATATGTATGTCTCTATGTATCATTGTATAATAAAAAATAATTTTAGCTGGGCTTAGTGGTGCATGCCTATAATCCAAGCACTTCGAGGAGGCTGAGGCAGGAGGATTTCAAGTTCAAGCCACTCTGGGCAATTTGACAACTTAGCGGCACCATCTCAAACAAGTAAAGAATAAATAAAGAGGGCTGGGTTTGTAGCTCAGTGTGAAGGCCTTGGGCTTAATTCTCAGTATCTCAAAAAAAAGTTATTTTTTTTACTAGAGATTGATTTTATTATTTTCAAAGAAAATTATTTTTATTGGTATATTTTAGATATGCATAATGATCACATTCATCATAAGGAATTTGTACCTGTACATGATAAACTTTATTCTTTTTCCCATCCCCCTACACTCCCTTCAAGCCCTCTTCCCTTCCTTATTTACAAAACCTTTGCTTCCACTTTTTTCCTTTTTTAATTTTTTCAAATTTAAAATTTTTTTTATTTTAAAGAAAATAAAACAAAAGTGAACAGAACAATGCAAGCAACACAGCACTTACAAGACAACAGGACATCAACAGTAGTTACCATAATGTCTCTTTTCTTTGAAATAGTTGAACATACCTTGACGTACAATAATATCAAACATAACAAAATAGTATAAAACCATTTAAAAGAATGAAAGCATTACAGGACTTCAAAACCAAATAACAGGAAATGAACAGTGGCTATTATAATATCCCATTTGCTTCAGAAAAGTTGTCGATACCATCACACATAATAAAATCAAATAAAACAACAGGATAGAACCAATCAAAACAGAAGAACAGCATCATGGGACTCCAAAACAAGATGATAGTAAATCAGCAGTGGCTACCATAATGTCTTGTTTTCCTCAAAATAGCTGTTCATACCATCGTACATAACAAAATCAAACAAAACTAAATAAAACCAATCAAATGAATGAAAGCATTATAAGACTTCAAAGCAATATAATAGGAAAGTAATATATCCCATTATATTCAAAATAGCTGTCCCTACCATCTGACAGCACAGAATCTAACAAGACAAAACAAAGCCAAACCTAACAAAATTGTGTAAACAATGCAAGAGTTCAAGACAAGACAATAAGAAATTAACAGTAGTTTCCATCTTTCCCTCCCAGGTGTTTTCTCCTCTGTCACTCAATTAATTATTTTGCTTTTGGATCCTATTAAGTCCTTCTGTTATGCTAGGGTTCACATGTATGAGTTCAAACTGTTTCAGCCATAAACATGATCTCCAGTTGCATCCATTTACCTACAGTATCGTTGAGATTATTCTATTTTATAGCTGGGTAGCTTTCTACTGCATGAAAATACCATATCTCTTGTCCATTCTGTGGTTGATGGGCAAGTTACTCTTGCTTTTTTTTTTTTTTTTTTTTTTGGTCTCCTGCCACATGGAACAATTGTTTTCTTTCCTTTGATTTTCAGTCTATGAATTCCCTTTCCAGTTAAATGTGTTTCTTGTATACAGTCTATCGATGGATCTTGTTTCTTGATCCACTCTCCATGTGTTCTTTTTATTGTTGACCTGAGGCCATCTACATTAATGGTTACAGTCAGCATACATTGATTTGTCTGCTATGTTATCCTCCTGTTGTTGGCCCTCCACTTTTTCCCTTCATTCAATTGCTTGTCTTGTTTGGCGATCCTCCTCTGCTATACCTGGAACCATGGTCTCTAGAATATCTTTTAGTACTCTGTAGTCATGAATTCCTTCAGTTCTTTATCATGGAAATATCTTATTTTTCCATCAATTTTGAAAGATAGTTTTGCAGGGTATATCAATCTGGGTTGGAAGTTGTTTTCTTTCAGGATTTGAAACACTTCACTCCAGATTGTTCTTGATTTGATGGTTTGTGTTGATAAGTCTGCTGTGATTCTGATCTGTCTCTTTTTTCTCACAGCTTTCAATATTCTATTCTTGTGCTGAATTTCTGCAATCTTATTATATGTCTGGGTGTAGATTTACTTTGTTATGGCTAGTTGGAGTCTTGTATGCCTCACTTATCTGCATGCCAGATCCATTTCCCATGTTTGCGAAGTTTTCTTCTCTTACTTCCGTGAATATCCTTTTAATTTCATTTGTGTTGACCCCTGCTTATTCACCTACACCTATCACTCTTAAATTATGCTTCTTTGTGTCATTTTGTAGCCATTGAGTTATTTCCTGATTCCTTGTTATTTTTAAGAGATCTTTCCTTTAACGGTCACTAGATGCAGTATTACCTTCAAGGTTTGAAAGTCTTATCTTCAGTCTCTTTCAAGCAGTTTTGCCAGCTTTTGATTGAATTTTTAATTTCCTGAATCTCTCTTTGAATGTATTTCATGCACTGTAATTCCTTCTGTATTCATTCAAGGTTTCCATCATTTTCCTGTGCTCCTCTTTTTTGTCTATGTCTTCTTTAGACCTGCTAAACAATTCTTTCAGTGTGTTTGTGATTTCCTCTTTTACCTGATTTGACTGCTTTTACAATGTCATGAAGTTGTTTCCTTACTTCAGTTGCTATCCTCTCAGAGATTTCAGGTGTGTGACATCCGTTTTCTTCATGAGTGTACCTTCCAGACTTGTTCTGTGTGAGCTGGAGGTTTGAGTGTGCCTTTTGCTCCTTCATCTAGACATTGTCCTGGGTTCCTCCCAACAAACTGGTTGTGGGGCCCCAGGCACTTCCCACATTGGCTTCCCCTCTGCAATGTAGGGGGATGGGACAGGCACCTGGGTTCCTCTAACTCCCGATTTTCAGGGAGGTAGCAGGGCATGGAATGGGCTCCTCCAGACCTGTACAGCTACACTGGGGCTTCCCTGATTGATCTGGGTGCGTGGAGGTGGGGCTGCTTCTCTCAGCCTGTGTGTCTTCACTGGGACTATCATGATGGTGGCAGACACACAGGAGTGTGTTTGTCTGATTCTGCTAGTGAGTGATGGCTGCCTGAGGGAACCAAGGGCCTCCCCTCCAGTGGTGGCCTGCGGATGCACAGGGCTTACCTGGCTGTGTGTCCCTGCTCCTGCTGGCAGCTCCCTGAAGGTGAAAGCTGATCTGCTGGTTCTCCCTGCCCACCCTGGCCGCCTGCAGGACGTGACCTCGTGGCAGTGTCCAACAGGCAGAGGCAGAGCTTCTGGCTCTCTCTGCTCGCACTGGACTTGCTGAGGAAAGGGCCTTCTGGTGGCAGTGCCTGGCAGGCAGAGGCGAATCTTCTGGCTCTGCCCACACTGGGCACGCGAAGAAAAGGCCACTTTTTCCCCTTTTTTCTCATTTTTTTTACTTGTCCCTTCCTTCCCTTCCCACTCCCCCCTCCCTTATTCCCCTTCCTATTTAAACATTTTCTTCTTACTTCACAATATCCATTACACATTTTGTTCCTTATTTATACTTTTGATTTCTCACACCAGAAAAACATTGCAGTATTTACATTTGTATGTCCAGTTTATTTCACTTAAGAATATGGTCTCAAAGTGCATCACTTACCTAGAAATGTCTCAAGTTTATCCTTCATTATGGTAGAGTAGTACTCCATTGTAGAAAAAAAACCACATCATCTTTATCCATTCACCAGTTAATGGGCATTTGCAGTGTTTCCAGTATTTGGCTATTACAAAATGTGCCACTATAAATACAGGTGTGCATGTGTCACTGTGGTATGATGCTTTTAATTGTTCCAGGAAGGGAAATTGCTGGGTCAAATGGGACCTCGAGTCCTAGTTTTTTGAGGAATCTCCATACTGATTTCTACAGTGATTGTACCAGTCCACACTCCCGTTAACTGTGGAGGATTCGTTTGTCCCCACAACCATGCCAATATTTGTTGGTAGATTTGATAATGGTCATTCTCTCTGGGATGAAATGAAATCTCCAAGTTGTTTTTACTGACATTTTGGAAATGACCAATGAGGTTGAACATTTTTTTATATATTTATTTGCCATACAGATTTCTTCATCTGAGAAGTATCTATTCATTTCAGATGCCTATTTTTGGACTGGGCCTTTAAATTTAGGTGGTCTAATTTTTTTTTTTTTTTTTTTTAGGGAGGTTTTTGGTTGATTTTTTTTGGTTTTTGTTGGTTGGTTTTTGTTTTGTTTTTGTTTTTTTGTCTTTGAAACAGGATTTCACTGTGCAGTTTGACTGGTCTTGAACTCACTTTGTAGCCAAGGATAGCATCAGACTCATAGCGAGCTTCCTGCCTCAGCCTTCTGAGTGCTGGGATTACAGGAATGTATCACCATGCTCAGCTTTTTGAATTCTTTATGAGAATAATTTTAGATTTACAGAAAAGTTGGAAAGATAATATGGAGAGATCCCATACAGTCCTTACCTGGTTCCCCTTGTTAATTTTATACTCACATAGTACATTTATTGTTGCTAAGAAACCAGCATTGGTGTACTGCAATTAATTAGATCCACACATAAATAAATTAGATTTTACTAGTTTTCTCATAATGTCCCTTTTCAGTTTCTGGTCCCATCCCAAATGCTGCAGCCAATTTAGTCATTGTGTCTCCTTACCTCATCTAGACCATGACAGTTTTTCAAAACTTCCTTCTTTTTGATAATCTTGACTCTGAAGAACACTGGTCACTTATTTTGAAGATTATCCCATGATTTGGATTTGATACGTGTTTTCCTCTGGCTAGGTTGGGGTTGAAAGAGTATGAAATAAGGGTCTGTGCCTTGAGTTAACTGTCACTTTAATGAGGTTAATGCTGGCAGAGTTCAAGTGAAAACTTGCCTTGTCCCCCTCTTCCTTCCCTGAAGCAAGTTACCAGGCAGTTTACCTGCAAGGTGTGGGTAGATTTGACCTCCTATGGGCAAGTGTATCTACAGAATTGATTTGAATTTCTTCTAACAGGTATTTTGAAATTTTATGAAAACAGCATGAGTACTGAATAGCCTAATTAATGTATTTGTTCTTTGTAGGGTGGGAAACCCCGTAAACACCGGAAGGATCGCCTACAGGATTTAATTGATATAGGCTTTGGCTATGATGAGACAGATCCATTTATTGATAACTCAGAGGCTGTAAGTAATGTACCTTTAATATAGCAGAAAATTATCTGTTTGGGATAGTAAAAGTCAATGGCAAAGTAACTTATATAGTTTGTTGAATGTTTTTATTTGGGCTTTTTAAATATTTACTTCTTGAAAAGAAAATGTCATGTGGGGTTGGCTTATGGTGAGCAGTATGACCTTACTGTACTAGACCAGGTTTTAGCATTTTTTTTCTATACAGGGCTGAATGGTAACTATTACAGGCTCTTTGGACCGTATAGTCTGCCATTTTAGGATGAGACAGCCATAGAGACTATGTAAATGAATGGTTATGGCAGTGTTAGAGTGAAATATTATTGATGAACTCTGAAATTTAAACTTGTGGGTGGTTTTGTTCGTTTGTTTGTTTGTTTTCTGGTGATTGAACCCAGGGCTGTGCACATGCTAAGCAAGCACTCCACCCTGAGCCATGCTTCTCAACCTTGAAATTCATGTGTTGTAAAATATTAGTCATCTTAGGAGTTTCTTCATCAGCCATTTATGAAATATAGAATCCATTCCTAGCTGGCTGGATACAAATAAACTGGTAGCTGGGCTTGGCTGACAAGTGCAGTTTATAGGCACTATGCCAAACCATTCTTTGGGGTACACTGTGCACCTTTCCAGGTCCTGAGAGAATCTGGCGGTTCGTTAGTAGTTAATTCATTTTCATACGTGTAGTTGGCAGTAATTCCATCATTATCCCTTGGCCAAACTGAGAACAAAAGTAAATTTTAAAAAAAAAGAAAAGAAGCTCAGCGGTATAAGCGCCTGCCTTGCAAGTGCGTGGTTGTGAGTTCAATCCTTGGTACCGCTAAAAATATATATATAAATAAATAAAAAGAAAAAAGACGTTCTAACCAGATGTTAAAAACCATTACATTACTACTGGTTCTCTACCAGGGTTGAAAAATATTGGAAAGCTTGTTTTATCTAAGACCCATGGAATAAGAATTTCTGGGGCGGGGGAGAATTTCTGCGGTTCTGGCTTACATAAGAGGTTTTTGAGGGTGGGGTTATTATAGATTTAATTTTTTTGGTAAAAAAATACATACAGTAAAATTACATGGCTGTGAAGTAAGTTAAAGTACTCCAAATGCTTTCTCTCCCAAGTGGTAAACTCTGTTAGACTTCTTGTATAGTGGTTTGGAAATTTCCATGTAAACATACAACCTGTATATTCTTTTTTAAAATTATCAAATGAGATCATATCTACCATATTTTAGATACTATTCTATTATAATACAGCATATTTGGGCTGGGGATTTAGCTCAGCGGCATAAGCGCCTGCCTTGCAAGCACACAGTCATGAGTTCGATCCATGGTACCAAAAAAAAAGATGTTTCAGAATACAGCATATTTTACTGACATTTACATATTAGCACATATATACATTCCTTTTAATGGTCGCTAGGGAGTAGACTTAAATTGCATAATTAATTGAACTAATCATAGTTAATGTACATCTAACGTGTTTTCAGTATTATGTGTTTACAAGTAAGGGAGCATTTTGTATGCATTTATTTAAATAAATGTGTATGCAGGATATTTATAGAGAACAAACGAGTAAGAAAAATTTTTAGGAGTGGAATTTATTGGTTGAAGGGCATTTGCATCTTGGATTTTTATTAATGTTTCCAAACTTGGGCAGGTGTATTTTAAAATGACTTCAAGATGAGAACCAGAGAGTTTTGAACATTGGAGCTATTGGGTTGAAGCAGATCTGGAGATATCTATAAAATATGGTTAATTTGTAAATTGCTACAGGCCTTAATACAATGGTAGTTTATTAAATATCACCCTTTATCATCAGTTGATTTGATCAAATCCTACAGCTTTTCCTTTGGAATCTTCTTTCTTTTATAAAAAAGAAGAGGAAGGACCCAGGATTTTGTTCAGTGGCATAAGTGCCTGCTTGGCAAGCACAAGGTCATGAGTTCGATCCCCAGTACCTAAAAAAAAAAAAGAAAGAAAGAATTTAGGGCAGTTTATAAGGATTATAATATAGCCCATTGGTTGCATAGGAAATGATGAGAGCATGTCATATTTTGCGGTAGGTGAGGTATGCTCTTCCACTGTAGTCCCTTTATTAGAGTAATCTAATCTCTGGGATTATAGTTCTCCTGCAGTGTTCAGTGATTATTTAGGATATACAGAAAGTGCTACATTAATTAGTACATTTCCCACAAATCAGTATGTACAAACACTGAGAAAGCACAACCTGGGAAGCGAGTGACAGGAAGACTCAACCTGATGTACACTGGCCACCCTGTCATCCTTCTAAGTTATTCCTGGTGTCTCGACTAGACCTAACATGTTGGCAGCGCCCCTTGGAGTAAAGAGACCTCTCTGTTCCAAAATGGTTGCCAGCCCATGGTTTGGGTTATGGAATATTATAGAGTCTTAACTGACATTTCAGTGCAGAAGTCATAGGTCAGGGATGGTGACGCTTTTAGAACTTTCCTGATAACAAACAGCTGACTGCAGCCTAAAATCCTCTGTTCTATGCCTACTTATTCCTCCCACCAAATCCCAGCCCTGGCAACCACTAATCTTAAATATCTTCATGGTTTTGCCTTTTCCACAGTGTGTTATATTTGAAATCATAGCCTTTATAGATAGTATTTTAAATACCTGTCTTTAGCATTTAGAATATTTGAACACAGTGTGTTTCAGCTGATTTTTGTAACATATAATTGAATTTTGTATCAATTTAGAAGATATGGCCAGTATTTTTTAAGAAAATAGTAACAAATGGAATAGGAGCTATTAAAGATTATATAATTTGTATTGCTTATATGTGTGTATTTTAGGTTTTGATGTGTATTCTAGGGTTTTAGGTCATAGTGAAGAAAATTTGAAAACTACTACCATAATAAGAATAAAGTTCGTGAATACAAATTGTTAACAGTTAATGATATTTGTAGCTGAAAATAGTGACACTCACTGAAAGACTAAGACAGGAGGATTGCCATGAGTTCGAAGCCAGCTTTAGTTACAAAGTGAGACCTTGTCTCAAAAAACCAAAACAAGAACAAAAAAAGCCTTACATTTGTAAGACAATGAGGATCCCTGTTAAGAGTAAATTGAACTAAAATGCAAGTTGTCTTTACAAGTAACTTAGAATCGATGCCCTTAACAGATTATTATTTTCATTTTCTAACATACCCGTTTTACTAGTACATATTTTACAAAACGCTGGGTTTGGTGGTGTCACTTTCATCCATGTGTGTAACATACCAGTTGTATCCATGGCTCCAGTTACCTTCCTGGTGCCTTTCCTCTTGTCTGTCTCCCTTATGCTTTCAGGTCTTTTGTTTTTCTAGAGTCTATACATTAAAGGAAGTATGTGATACTGTCATACTGAATCCTGCTTATTTTGCTTTAACATGATGGTCTCCAATTGCAAATGACAGGTTTCACTTTTCTTCATGAAGGAATAATGCTTCGTTATCCACACAGCATGCTCAGACACCTCTCCTTTTCTCTTTGTGTTCGCCTGTCGATGAGCTGAGACCATATCTTGGCTATTACAAACTGTGCCACAGAAAACATGATATGCAGATGTCCCTATGGTATGCTGACTTTAATTCCTTAGGGTGTATACCAAGAAGAAATATAAGTGACCAATAATTGTATGCAAAAAATATTAAACATATTTAGCCATCTGGGAAATTCAAATCAAAACTTTTTTATATGATAAGCCAAAGTATAATCCAGTCACATTGTTCCTTATTCTTACTGATTTTATTGTCAGTTTTTCATGTTTATAATTATTTCAGAGAGAAAATTATCTGATCCTCATTTTCAGAATCATATGCTACTGATTTCTAGAAATATCTAAAAATGCGTTGAAGATTATTTTAAATTTCACATTTATGCTGTCAAGTTATGAATAGAAATTTTTCTTTATTACTAGTAAATACTGGGCGTAAACACTAAGTTGTCTCTTAAAGTTCACTTGCACTTTGTGAAATAATATTGTTCCTTAACTGCTATTATGTGATTTGACTGGGGCTGCCATAGCTAGTTGTTGGCAAAGGGGCTCAATCCAGGCTCTCCAATTTTCAAGTTCATGGCCACTTAACACATTCCATTTAAGTGGCCAAATGAGATACTCCTTTTGTTTACTCTCCTGAAGAGTAAACAACTATATATAGAGAGAAAGCCCAATGGAGTATTGCATAAGATGACAGATTTCAGGCACATCCAAATCACCCTAAAATACTCCTTTTGTTTACTCTCCTGAAGAGTAAACAACTATATATATAGAGAAAGCCCAATGGAGTATTACATAAGATGACAGATTTCAGGCACATCCAAATCACCCTAAATTAGTAATGACTGTATTTTGTGAAGAAGATACCTGGTATAATGGATAGGTGGAAAGACATTCTGTGGCTTTGCCATGAACACGTAAAATTGCTTTGGTAGGGTATTTACTTGGTTGGCACATATAAAATGAAAATAATATTTGCCTTCTTTGTCTCACAATGGTATTGTGAGGATCAAATGAGCCATTTATATGAAAAGCATTGAAAACTAAAAAGCATGATACCATCATATGGAGGCAAGAATACAGGTATATTTATCTTATCACGCTTATATATTATCAAAATAATTACGGTGATATTTTCCCTTCTAATTTTTCTGACACCACTTCTTTATTACAGGTAATACTGACCCTTTTCTGCAAGATCTATAGAGATCTTTATAGAGTAATTTGTCAAGTGAAACCACAAGGAAGTACTTTCTTCCTCTTTTTTCTTTACACATTTCATTTCATTTCTAATTCAAAATGAATAAATTGGGTGGTCTTTGTTCTTCCATTCTCCATGCAATATGACACGGTTCCAGTTCATATCACAACTTTTACTTAGCCTTATTATTATTATAAGTAGTAGGATAAATATATTCCTTTCTATGGCAAAGTATATTTTCTTTTAGAAATGAAAAACAAAAACCCCTGTTCTAAATCTAGATTATATAATATGAAGAACCCCAGAAACAGAGGCTGATATTTTTGCAGTATAAATTGTGGTCTCTTCTTTCATTCCCAGTGAATACTTTCACTTAGCCAAGTTTGGCCTTCATTTAATGTTGACTTTTTTTCCAGCTTCCAGGCGAGGTCATGATAAACCTTGAAATCCAGACTTTGAGGATGTAGTTTGATTTAGACAGCTTGAATCTCTTCCTAGGGATGCCTAGCTCACTCTAGATGCTAAAATATGTGCTTACTGAACCAAGCACATACTTTTCTATTTCCCCTAAAAACACATTCTTTTTCTTTTAAATGTTTATAAATTTATCCCAATTTAAAGCATAGAATTAAGAGAAAGAAAATGATTTTATTGTTCTTCATAATCTCATGGTTAAAATTGTTTACTGATATGGTAGGAAATGGAATCTGTCATCTGTTTTATCTTCTTTCCACTTGGCATCTGAACTGTTTGTCATTTAGAATAATAGCCCTGGGCTGGGTGTGTTGCTGCGCATGCCTGTAATCTGAGCACTTGGGAGATTGAGACTGGAAAATCACTAATTGAAGGCCAGTTTGGGTTAAGTAGTAAGTTCCAACCCAGCCAGTGCTGTCTAGTGGGGTCCTAGAGGAAATAGGGGAAAATAAGTAGCAGTGAGAGGAGAGGGAAAAAAAGCTAACATTTTCTTAGCAATTTGTTTAGAACTTACTATAATTTGTTTATTATTTTTGAGAGGAAGGATAATGTTGGAGATTGAACCTAAACCTTTGCCCTGGCCTTTATCTACAGTCCTTTCATTGTTGAATAGTTTACTCTGGGCATCACTCTGGCTGGTGTCATTTCAGCTAGTCTATTCTTGTTTGCTGGAGATACTATTTGGTTTTTTTGTTTGTTTGTGTTTGTTTGTTTGTTTGTTTTAGAGTCTCACTCTGCAGTTCAGGCTGGCCTTGAGCTCACTTTGTACCCCAGGCTAGTCTCGAACTCACAACAATCCTCCTGCCTCAGCCTCCCAAGTGCTGGGATTACAGGCGTGAGCCACTATGCCCTGCAATACTATTTGTTTTATATCAACTGTTTTTCACACTTTTTAATTTAAAACGTTGTAGTTGCCTCTAGTGAAATCTAATAGTTAAGTTCTGGTTATTTTCTTTTTTGTTTTGTTTTATTTTTTGTTTTTCAAGATGGGGACCTCAAAACATAGTTCAGGCTGGTCCTGAACTCACTATGTAGCCCACGTAGGCCTTCAACTCGCAACAGTCTCCCCTGCCTCAGCCTCCTGAGTGCTGGATTATAGGCATGCACCACCACACTCGGCTAATTTGTGTTTATTTTTTTGTGCTACAGTCTATAAAAAACTCTCATTATGAGTACATTGGAGCCAGGGATATAGCTTAGTGGCACAGTGCCTGTCTGACAAGCTCACGTGAGGTTGTGAGTTCACTTCCCGGTACCAAAAATAAAGAAATAAAAACCAGTAAGTACATTAGATATAATTTTTGTACTTCCCCAGAACTCAGTGATAGACACATTTGGGACACTGAGTTTGATTCCCGATACAAAAAGAAAGAAAATTGTATAATGATTGATTTTTTCCGTGCTGAGGGTTGAGCTCTGAGCCTCGCACGCGCTAGGCGCGTGCTGTGTGGCTGAGCTACAGCCCAACTTTTTTTTTTTTTTTTTAGAAATTTCTTTCACAAATATACCAAATAATCAGAACTAATTTTGTTTTATTCCAGATGCTAGCTTTTCCTACATTTATTCTACAAGCATCTTCACTGTGGTCTTTTTTTAGTTTTAATTTAAAAGTAACGGTACATATTTATAAGATACAATGTAATACTTTTATATATGTATATACATTTTATAATGATCATAGTAATTAGTATATCTGAAAAAAAAGTGTATCTGTCACTTTTTCTCTTTTTTCCATATTTTTGGTAAGAACATTTAAAATTCTCTATTAACGATTCTGAAATAGACATTATTAACTCTGGCTCCTACTGTGCACCAGAACTTACTTTTTGTAACTAATTTTGAACCCATTGATCAGCTTCTGCCTTTTCCCCTTTGCTCCTCCTCCCATGGTCCTGGTGACTACCTCTCTGCTTTCTACCACTAGAAGTTCAACATTTTCTGATTCTACCATAAGGGAGGTCATATGTTTTTTATCTCTCTGCCTGGCTTATTTAACACTGTTTTCTAGGTTCAGCTGTGTCATTACAAATGACAGAATCTCCTGGTTTGGAGGCTGGATAGTATCGCATTGTGCAGACATATCACATTTTACAAATGTACTCATTTTTTGACGAGTGCTCAGATTGTGTCCATATCTTGACTGTTGTGAATAAGATTGCCATGAACATAGGAGTACAGTCATCTTTTTGGCATATGGACTTACAGTCCTTTGAGTCCGTACCATGAGTGGGCTTGCTGGATTTGCAGTTAGTTTTATACTTGGTATTTAAGGAAGATGTTGCTCTGGTGGGTGAATTTCTTTGACACTATAAATATGTAGGATATATAATAAATAAATAGTAGGATATATCTGAAACCTTTTTTTAAATCTAGTATGATGAATTAGTTCCTGCTTCTCTAACAACAAAATATGGAGGCTTTTATATCAACACTGGCACTCTGCAGTTTCGCCAAGCTTCAGACACTGAAGAGGAAGATATGACAGACAATCAGAAGCACAAACCGCCCAAGGTGGGTTTATCTGACTAAGCACTGAATTAATAAGATGTACTTTTTCAGTGTTACTTGTGCTGCAATTGTGAATGTAAGGAAAAGTAAAATACTGATCATTGTTTAATGAATCCATACTTAAATACATGCTTTAAAATAACATATGGATATAGGAAAATAACCATTTATATCATTGTAGAGTTATATATATTTTATTGTATTTATAACATGGTAGAGTTATATAGTATTTCTTCAGATGTATAATAGTCTGCTATGACTGGGCTGGAGTAGATTAAGAAGTGAAAAGTATCCTTAGGCAATGACATGGGTATAAAAGACTTCTAGTACCAGAATTCCTAAGATGTGTATTAAAGATTTAGATATTAGGGCCTTACCCTGAAGAGTGAACCAGAACTCTAAGTCAGAGTGCTCAGGGATCCCTGGAGCCTGGCTAAAGGTTTAACAAGTAATTCTAACGCATCTGGACACTTGAGAGAAACTGCTGCCATGGGTTGGAAGCATCAAATAGGAAAGCTTTAATACATATATGATACTTTTTTTATGTATGCATTTTTAAAAATCATTTGCAGATTCCTAAAATAAAAGAAGATGACACCGAGTTGAAGAAGCGGAAGCGGAAAGAGGAAGGAGAAAAGGAGAAGAAGCCAAGGAAAAAAGCACCCAAACAGCTGGGGTACGTCACATTTAGGCCAGTGAGGAAGCGAGTATCACAGTGTCATTGTCCCTTCTTTTATAGACATATATTCACCACCAATTCTGTCAGCTTAGCTGGGTTTAATTTAATATCATGTTTATAAATATTAACAGTTTAATGGCTGGGGATTTAGCTCAATAGCACAAGCACCTGCCTGGCAAGTGTGAGGTGTCATGGCTTCACTCCCTGGTATGAAAAAACAAAGCAGTTTATTAATTTAAATTTAATAATGTTACAGTATAAGTAATAAGTAGAAGGCTCTGTAATCTTACTCCAGAAAGAATGGCTATTTTCAAGAAATTACATAACTCATACACGTGTGGTGGTGCAAGCCTAAGCCGAGAATTTGGGAAGCTGAGGCAGGAGGATTGCTGTGAGATCTAGGGCAGCCTGGGCTACATAGTGAATCCAAGCCAGGATGAACTACATAGCAAGGTCATGACTCGAAAAAGAAAGAAAGTAATCACATAGCAAATGCTAGAAAGGCTTACAAGTAGAAGAGAAGTGCTTTTTCATTGCTGGTAAGAGCATAAATTTATAAAATGAGTATGGAAATCAGTATGAAGATTCCTCAAAAAACTAAAACTAGAAATTCCATTTGACTAGCTATTGTCTTTCTAGGTATCAGCCCAAGAATATTAAACGTTACATTATAGTGATACATGCACACTCATGTTTATAGGAAAACAATTCATAATAGTTAAATCTTGGAAGCTGCCTTTATGTCCATCAATAAATGAACAAATTAAGAAAATGTATTTAGGCCAGGCGTGGTGGCACACGCCTGTAATCCCAGCATTTGGGAGGCTGAGGCAGGAAGATTGTTACAAGTTTGAGACCAGCCTGGGCTACAAAGAGAGCAAATACAAGTCCAGCCTAAACTGCAGAGTGAAACCCTGTCTCAAAAAGGACCAAAAAAAAAAAAAAGAAGAAGAAGAAAATATACAAATAGAGTACTACTGTGCCATAAAGAATAATGTGTCATTTGTAAGAAAATGGGTATACCTTGAGATCCTAATGTTAAGTGAAGGAGACACACAAGCTTAAATATTGCATGGTTTCTTTTATATGAGAAAACTAATATATAAAGTACAAAAAAAAAAAGGCAAGGGAAAAAAGAAAGTTATTGTAATCCAACATGATCCCTTGGGTGTGGTGATACATGCCTGTAATCCTAGCACTCAGGAGGTTGAGGCAAGAGAATTGCTGCAAATTCAAGACCAGCCTGAACTGTGTGGTAAAACTGTGTCTCAAAAAGAAAAAAAAATTTCCATGTATCTAAAAGTGTACCTCCATTTGTTACGTATTTTATATGCTTTTGGGGCTATTTGTCTAGCTGTTAATCTGTGTTTATGATAATTAACTTGATAAATACTTACATTTGTCTGATGCTAGCCAAAAAAAAAAAAAAAAGCTAAATACAGTAACAGATTTTTGGGGATTTTTTTTTTTTTTTTTTTTTGGTTCCTGGGGATTGAACCCAAGGCCTTATTAAACGAGGTTAGCAGTTTACCGGTGAACCCATTCCTGGCCCATGGAATATTTTTATATTAAAGCAATGAAACATTTCTTAAATATAGGCTGCTGCTAACCCTCCGTCTCTGTAAAGATTTTGTTGCTTCTATAGAGATCACTTTAGTTAGTTGTTTTTCAGTTTTTAGTCTTAATACCAAAAATATTAAAACAATTTGTTCAGTACTGATATTATCTTTTTAAACTGGTTTTTGTTGGTAAGGCATTACAATGAGGAAAACACTCAATTATCCAGCACATATATTTGAACAGGGAATATCTTTGCATTTCCTGATATCTTACTCAGTCTCTTTTTTTAGAGTACTAAATACAGTTTTCAATATGGAGTTTTTTTCACTCCTTGGTTCAGTTAATTCCTAAATATTTCATTTTCTTGATGCTACTGTGAAAGATATTGTTTTGCTAATTTTTCTTTCTCTCTTTTTTTTACTGGTATGTAGGAACACTATTGGTTTTTTGAGTGCAAACTTTGTATCCTGCCAAGCTACTCAATTTGGTTATTATGAGTCTTTTGGTGGATTTTTTTGAGTCTTCTATGTGGAGGGTCATATCATCTGCAGATAATGTTAATGTTTGTTTGGGGGGTTTTTTGGTATTGGGACTTGAACTTAGGACCTTTAGCTGCCAGGCAGGTGCTTGTGCTACTGAGCTGTATATCCCTGGCACCCAGATAATGTTGATTTAACTTCTTCCTTTCCTTTCCATATCCTTGTATTTCTTTCTCTTGCCTAATTCCTCTGGCTAATGTTTCTAAAGGTATGTTGAACAGGAGTAACAGTGGTAACATCCTTGTCTTGTTCCTAATTTTAGAGGAAAGCTTTCCGCTTCTCTTATTTAATATGATGTTGGTCATTGGTTTATTGTAGATGACTTTTTATGAGATTGAGATAAAGACCTTCTGTACCTGTTTTCTTCAGTAAAATAGTTTTAAAGTTTCAGATATTTCCTCTTGTATTCCCCCATTCCTAATTCCCTGTATCTTTAATAGTAAACCCATAAAGCTTTATTATCATTAGACTTTCAGTACTTTGAGTATAGTATAGAGCAGAGGTTCTCTTCTCCTGGCTATTTGTGGGTCTAATGCCTCACTTATCTGCATGTTTATTTCTTTCCCTATATTGTAGGAAGTTTTCTGCCGTTATTTCTGTGAACAGGTTTTTTATGCCATTTGAGTTGTTTTCTGCTTTTTCATTTATTCTCGTTACTCTTAGATTAGTCGTCTTAGCAGCTGTTGGATCATTTTTCATGTTCGCTTGTTACTTTAAGATGTGTTTGAGTAGTTGGTCTTTAAAGGTATCGTCTTCTAGTCTAAAGTTTTGTACTCACACTAGTTGATTCTACTGCCCATACTTTCAATATAATTTTTAATCTCTGGAATTTCCAACTGAAACTTTTTCGTGGACTCTTAATTCTTTGCTAAACTGGTCATACATGTTTTGTATCATTTTGTGTAGCTGAACTAGCTTTTTATTAGTGTCTTCTCCTGGATCATTTTTGTTACTACTTCCATTATCTGTTTAGTTGTATCTTCTGCAATCCTACCAAGTTTCTCTTTATCTAACCTCTGTTGTTGTTTCGAATAATTCAGGTTTGTGGCCTATGCTGTTCCCCCTCTCACAGTCCATTGGATTAGCTTTGTGGGAGTTGAGAATTTTGGAAGGCATTTTATTCCTCAACTTATGTTCCTGTTGGTTTTTTTGTTTGTTTTATTTTGTGCTGAGGTCTGTCATGGATTATAGTGTAAAGATTTTGTTGTTTCTATAGAGATCACTTTAGTTGTTTTTCAGTGATGTACTTTGGACATAGCTAACTACAGTTCTTTTTCTCAGCCCCAAGATCCAACTTCCTCAGTTAGTTCAAGAGGGTGGCCCAACCCCAAGTTCTCTGGGAACATACTCTAGTATTATTAATGTCACAGTGGTAATGTGGGTGTTGGCTTACAGAAAAAAACCAATAACAGCAACAATTAATGCAACTCTGATAATGTCAAAGAAATCAGCTACAGTAGTATCATCCAAGACAGTTTGGATATTAACATAGCATGAGAGCTAATTATGGAAAAAAATAAAATAAAAACCAACATGTACCACCCTTAACTCTAAAGAAGAAACCTACAAATATAGTATAAATATTAAGGCCACCCAAGCTATAACTTACTAAATGTGACAGCTATATCTCCACTAACAGTAGAGAAGAATTTGACAGTTATTTCATAGAGTTAGCTAAGGATTTATAAAACTTCATGGTTATACTATTAAAGGGGATTGGGAGTGAGGGAATTCAAGAAGAGATGTCTGAAACCTTAAACTATAGGATTGAGGAAGAGGAAAGTAGAAGAAACAAGGACAAAGGAATCCTAATAAACTGATGAGGAAGAAGAAAACTGAAAAAAAGAAAAAAAAACAGTACACACAAAAGGAATGTGTCTGATTTTGAATATGTAGTCTTCCTTCCAGGATCTGTAATTTTGGGGCAGTGTCTAAGTCAAGACATGTCCCTCCCTGCTCATGCTGGTAGACAAAGAAACCATTGATGCCAGATCAGTCCTAGATGCAGTCAGCAGCACAGAGTAAGACTAGGGTGAGGGTTAAGTGCCTTGATTTTCAAATCCAAAGCAACTCAGGCCTAGACCAGACCTCTGGCCGTGAGGGCTAGAACTGTGTCCTTTATCTCAAACACCTAGGGCCACTTTCCAGTCCACTCCTTGACTGTGGCTCTCACCCAGTCACTTTGAGAATGTAATGCTGAGAGCCCTGAAGTGAAGCCATCTGATGGCTACTCCAAGTCCCAGATTCAAGCTATCAACTCCTCCTGGAATGGCACTTGACCAAGCACTCTCTCCAGGGATGTATGGTGGGTGTGTGAACTAGAGTTGCTCCGTTGCCTGTCACAGCACTCCCGAGGGAGCTGAATCCTGTGCTCTTCCTGTAGATCACAAGCTGCTCTGCTGCCATGTGTCTCCCAGAGGCCTTCAGGAGTCCCCAACTGTCATGGTCTTTGTAGATTCCTTCTCCTTTGCCTGTGCTCTGCAAGCCTGGAGCTGGAGGGAAACTTCAGATTGTCTCTTCCCTTCTGCCTGTTGTGTTCTGTCTCCTCAGTTCCTCTGTAGGTTTTAATTTTCCTGTCGTATCCTTCCTGGTTCCCCAGGTTCGTCTCTTTTTTTCTTCCCACATTGTTATTTTTCTAATCTCTGGATTCCTAATCTTGAGAGACTATTGTTGTTGATCTCTACTGCACCATTTCCCCATATTTAGCTATTTTTAATCCTTTTGATCTTGCTGCTGAAAACCAAGTAGAATTTTTCAAAAGCTGTAAGTCAGAAAAATAAAATTTAAAATTGTTATTTTCCTCAACTTCTCTGGCTTTTTTTTGTAGAGCTCTGGGAAGGACACTTGCAAGGTCTTCCTTTTCTGCTTAAAAGGGTTTTACCTCTGCATTTGGGGCTATCTGTATTTTAAAAGGTCAATGCAGGGAATGTATTTTTCTATCTATAAGTGTATAATTGTAGTCATAATCATCATGACCTTGAGATTAAGAAGTAACTGAGAAAAAATCTGCATTACAAATGGATTTCTTAAATGTTCATCATTTACAAATAAACTTCTTCAGAACATAAGCTGCAAGTACTGCCTTTTAGTGGATTTATTGTTTTCTAAACTTTATGACTTATTCCACATATTTATTGTCTCTTATACATAAGGCATTACCATAGCTCTTTGGAATTTAGATCTCAAATGTGGACCTACCTTCAAGTACTGATAATCTTCTAGGTTCTGTAGTAACATCCAAGCTACAGGATTTAGGAAAGATTTCTTAGAGAAGTGACAGCTAAACTGACCTTCCCTTATGATTCTGTTATAGTGAAAGTTACCATTGGAATTAAACATATCTGGTTGCCTAAGATGACTATTCCTAGATTAGAAAGTTAAAGATGATCAGATAGTAGCAGTGGTTTTAGCAGTTATTATGGTAGACAAAGGTTCATAAATCAAAACAGTGAATTTATATTTATTTGGCAGTTGTTAGCCCAAACTGTCTGTGCTCCCAGTTTGAAGGTGGGTGATAATATCTGGTTGTAGGACAACTGTATTTTCAGCAAAAGTGCATTTTTCTACTTGGGTAATTCTTTAGGTCAATTAAGAGTATGTGAAAGTTCTAAAAAAGAGAAAATAGAATAAATTGAACCTAGTATGTATTAGTAAGTCTACATTCACCTTTTGTTTTGGGGGGGTTGGCTTTATTCCTTTATTTTTCTTCACTACAGTGGCCATTTATCTTCCCTAGGTAAACTGTTGGAAAAAGATACTGTGTAAAGGTGTAATTTAATATGAATTTAAAAAGAGAATCCTTTGCTGTTACCTATTGAGTGATTATTTTAATTCATGCCTACTTACCTACATGGGACATTAACCTTTAAAGTCACACTTAACCTAGTTGCTCACTTTTTTCTTCACAGAGTTGTGGCTCTAAATTCACACAAGTCTGAAAAGAAGAAGAAACGTTATAAAGATTCCTGTGCGCTCGCTGCCATGATACGAAAGTTTCAGAAAGAGAAGGATGCATTAAAGAAGCAGTTTAACCCCAGAGTCCCAGGGACTTTGTCAACCTCCTCTCTGACTAAGCATCCCTCTACTGCCACAGCCCTGGGCAATGATGTCCCAGACTTAAATTTGAACAGTGCTGATCCAGACCTCCCCATTTTTGTTAGCACAAATGAACATGAACTGTTTCAGGAAGCTGAAAATGCCCTAGAGATGCTAGATGACTTTGACTTTGACAGATTACTGGATGCTGCTTCCGATGGTAGCCCCTTGTCTGAGTCAGGGGGAGAGAATGGAAACACCCCCCAGCCAACCTTTGCCTCTCAGGTCATGCCCAAGATGGTACCTACACTCCCCGAGGGTCTGCCTGCACTTCTGGAAAAACGCATCGAGGACCTCCGTGTAGTAAGCATGACAGTTCTCTTGGTTCTTATTTGTTGCCAGACAACAAATGCTGCTGTTACTTGTTCACATTGTCCTTCTCCTCATTCTTCTCCTCCCCCTTCCCTCCTTCTTCTTGCCTCACCTCTTCCCCCTCCTCCTTTTCCTCCTCCTCCACTCTTAAATTTTAAATATCTGAATAGGGGGCCAGGAATTTAGGTCAGCTGTGCAGCATCTGCCTGGCATGCTCAGGGCCCTGAGTTCCATTCCTGGAACCTAAATACATACATACACACATATATCTGAATAGGAGAGCAAGAGATGTATCTACTTTTTCTAATAACTGGCTCTTGAATTTTACTTATTCTGTTCTTTCTGTTGTTCTTCAGTATTTTTTCTGAGGTGGAACTAAATTCCTCTATGTCTTTATTTTGATGTGCTTCACCAGTCTAGGATTTAGAAAAACCATATTAAAGTATTTCATTGCTAGTGTTTTATTTGTAATGTATGTTTACTATCATTCTTGTTATTTCTGTGCTGTTTGATTCCTAAGATTTTTGAAGACTTTTTTGGGATGATTATAATTTAAAATAACTTTTGCTTTTCACCCTAATTTTGTATGGTCTTACTGTAGATTCCTTTTTCTTGGAGTCTCTCTCTCTCTCTCTCTCTCTCTCTCTCTCTCTCTCTCTCTCATCTTTTTGAAACAGGGTCTCGCTATGCAGTTCAGGCTGGTCTCGGACTCACTTTGTAGCCCAGGCTGGTCTCGAATTTGCAACGATCCTCCTGCCTCAGCCTTCCGAGTGCTGGGATTGTAGGAGTGCACCACCATGCCTGACTCTCTCTCTCTTTTCACATGGTATAGCTTTAGCTTTCAAGCTTTTGAATTCTTTTACTTTGGGTTTTCCTCTCATAGATAACATAAATGAAAATTTGTCTATTGATCCCAGCTGAGGTTTTTCCTTTAATCTTCTCAACAACTCTATATATGAAGTATACATACTGAAGTTGAGAACATTTAAGTGGGTGCAGGTTAAATACCTTGGTTAAGGGCACACAGCTTGTAAATAGTGGAACCAGAGTTTAAACCTCAGGATTTACCTGATTCCAGAGTATATCCGTTCCTTTGTCACTTGTTGCCCATCCCTCTATTCTGTAGTTTCTGTCTAGGTTTTAATGTATGCTGATGATGTGATTCAGGTTTTTCAAGATGTAACTGTTAACAGTAATACACTAAGTCTTTGACTTATGAACATTCAAGTTGCAGACTTTCACAGGTATACTGTTAAGGCTCACTTTGTTGGATCAGGAACAAATCCAATTTATGAACGTCTATAAGTTGGGGACTCACTGTGTCTACTGCTGATTCAGTGGCGTCCATGCCATGTGAGACTATGATGCGCCCTGCCCCTCTTCACAAGGCCACCTTTGCCTCTCTGGCCCCAGCAATTGTATGGCCAGGCAGTGTTTCTCCATTTAACAGGAAATTAAATCTTAAAGCACTTATGTACCTTGCCCCAACCCATGTAATTTTTAAGTGATAGAGCCCAGATCCAAACTCAGGATTTAAAGTCAGGACTGGAAATGCTACAGCTTTCACACTGTCTTCTGTGTCAGTGATTCCATAATATAAGATCATAATTATGGAGTCTGTCATCTTAGGTTCAAGTTAGAGAGTTTACCAAATTAGTTTATCTGCTTATGGAAGTTTGCAGCTTCAGCTTGAATTGATCACATGATTTGACCTACATAAGGACCTTTAACCTTGATGGGGGAATTGATCTTTTGTTCTGTCATACTCTTAGGATCATAGGACTTTACCTGTGATACACTAAAAGATGGTTCCCAAAAGATGCCCATATTCTGATCACCAGAACCTGTAAATGTTACCCTTTACAACAAAAAAGAGATGGTCTCTTTGGATGTGATTCTGTTAAAGATCTTGAAAGGAGATTCTACAGTGGACCCAAAATGCAGTCCCCTGCACCCTTAGAAGAGGCAGGTGGTAGGGCTGATGTGCATGGAGGGGGCAGAATCCCAAGGGCTTCAGCAGTGCATGGCTGTAGCCAGGAGCTTGGAGAGCTCGGGCTAAGCTCCCTACTATGAACTGCATGGCTTAAAACAACAGAGTCCAAAGGTAGCTTAGAGTTCAGCAGCACAGCACCTGTCTGGCAAGCCCAAGGTCTTGAGTTCAGTTCCTGGTACAGAAAACAAAAAAGTCAGTTTCCTCAGCTGAGATCAGAGTGTCAGGAGTCTGTGGTCTCTCAAGAGGCAGGCAGATGCTGTTCCCAGAGCTGTTCTGGGCCACCACAATGGTGGGAGCTACAACAGACACAGTGTCCACTTGATTTGGCTCTCTGTCATCTCTGCTTGGGTCACAATTCATGTGTATTCTGCTGACTTGAAGTACTCTCTCTTTTTCTGTCTTTGTTTTTAATTAGATAATTCATTCAGAGTAATTGTTTCATGAGTTAAACTGACAATCTTTCTTATATTTCTCTAGGCTGCCAAACTTTTTGATGAAGAAGGAAGGAAAAAATTCTTTACACAGGATATGAATAATATTCTTCTGGAGTAAGTGATCTTTTTTCTCTTTACTTTCTTTGCCTGGGAAGGGACAGTAAACCCAGGGACTTCACACTGAGTTACATTCTCAGAAACACCCCCTCCTCACCACATTTTTGGAGAAAGGGTCTCACTAACTCAGTTGTGGCCTAGGCTGGATTCACACTTAGAATCCTCCTGCCTCAGCCTCTCTGTGTGTTTGAACTACAGATGTCCGCTACCACAGCTGACCTTAATTTTCTTATTTTATTAAAAGACCTTAAGAATTGCACAGTTAAAAAGAGTGTAATCCTGTGAGATCCAGATGCTGAGTGCATGGCTAATTCAGGCATCAGCTCTTCCCTTTCAGCCTTGCACTGTGTAATAATGTGTTTGTAGATATTGGACCACTTAATGGTAAAGCTTCTGGGAAGGTGACAAAAATTAGATTGGAAAAGACAGATGAAGGTAACATGGAAGGCAGATTGTATTTAAATTAGGAGATTTCATATCTAATTTAGTAATAATTTTGTACTTACATTCAGATGCTAATAGAGCTATAGGCTCTAAAGTTGTAATTGAATCTGTAGTTGTTTTTATCAATTCACAGATTTTGACCACTGGTAACAATAATTCAGTATACACTTAGCTGTGAGAGAACTAAGCAAAAGAGTGGTCATGGGGAGAAACAGCAGTTTTATTCCTCAGACGAAAACCACCTAATGTGGCTGATGCCATCAGACAGACTTGGGAAAGAAACGTTTCTGAGACTGTGATTCCTACCTCATGCATATTCATGAGTAAAAAGGACAGACTAGTTCATTAACTCTGATGGCCGTAATTAATTACAGTGGGTCATCTTAGACTCAGAGGATGCACCACGTAGTATGTTTCTACTGTGCTGGCAGAGGGGTTTCTCATTTCTGCTCTTTGTGTTAGCCAGGGAGTTTTAGGTGGGGCGTGGCTGCCTGGGAGCCAGCAGATGCTTCCTGTCTGCACATCTGCCTTTGCTGTGCACTTTTTCTGCCCCAGACTCAACAAACAGTGCAGTTGTCTCTTACTCATCAGAGCTGTCCTGGATTCCACAATCAGGGATCTGACTGGCTCTTTTTATTTCCATCTGAGACCATTAAATGTACTAGATCAGCTCTTTGTCTTGTGACTGAGAGAGTTTTGTGGTGTTTTGTTTTGTTTTGTTCTCTGTAAGAGAGAACACTTTTCCTCCCCTGGGAGAGCCGAGGCCCATCCTTGGGACGTAGCCTCTCAGATGAGAGTGCTGGCGGCCTTCCTGAGCTCTGCTCACCCCTCCCACGTCTGTTGTAAAGCACACCTTTGTGTTTCAAGACCCTGTCTCCTTCCATTTCACAGGAGGTATGACTCAGTTCTCAAGCCCTTAGTGCTAAAGGTGATTTTTTTCTCAGTTGCTTTATTATCCTCTCTTTCTATTTTTATTTTCTCTTTTTCTACTTTCCTGAGCACACATGCCTTTTCTGGACTGAACTGCTTTTCTAAGAGCACATGATTATTTGGGATAGAAAATTAAATTATCCAGCTAAATTGGATCTGCCTCACCATTTTTTCCTTATGTTGAGGGAGAAAAAGAGATCAGTATTGAAACAGGAAACCCTTTTTCTTTTTGCATAATCGAAGCTGACCTCAGTCAACAAACACACAGTGTACTGACTTGATTTTCCTTCGTTACTTGAAGTTGACTGACACTGCTGACAATCCCAGTTAACAGTTCTGCTCAACAAGTCGCTCTAGGCCTGCCTCACCACCTTGCTAGATACTTAAAGTGAGACCTGCCTGCTGTCTATGCTAGGTGTTCCTTTACAGAGCTCATGAACAAGTAGTAACTTTGAATCTTAGTATAGAGGGACTTAACAATTGGGTTTTTTCAAGAGTCAACTCTTCTTATACCTGAGTGGCCTATTAGGAAACCACTGTCTTCTATAAGCAGGTCATAGTCTGTCTTTACCTGAATTCTCTGAATACTTGGAGTTTCCATTTTATTTTCAGCCTTAACTAACTTCTAGTCACAAGGAAGCCTAGAAAGCTTTCTTTCTATCCAGAGTGGACTTTTAGTAAAGATGTAACCATAGTAAAGATTTTACCTAACCAAAGGATTCTGCAGAGAAATAATGACCATAGTAATTGTTTCCCATGTAACCATCTTGTTTCATAGGTGTTTGGTTTGGTTTGGTTTGGTTTGGTTTGGTTTGGTTTGGTTTGGTTTGAGATAAGGTTTCACTGTGCAGTTCTAGCTGGTCTTGAACTCACTGTGTAGCCCCAGCTGATCTTGAACTTTTGGCGATCCTACTGCGTCAGCCTCTTGAGGGAATTACAGTCATACGCCACAAGGCCCAGCTTTTACAAGTGTTAAACTTCTTGCCATTTTTAATTTTTTCTTAGCTTCTCTAACATCAAGAATTTTCTGTTGCTATTTCTCGGAAGCATAATTTTCCACTTTTCATTTTTTCTGCAATGGCAATATATCTTAGAAATGAAGGACACAGCCAGACACAGTGCATATGTCTGTAATCCTAGCACTCAGGAGGCTTAGGTAGACCAATCATGAGTTCAAGCCTACCTTCAGTACATAGTCTGGAATATGTAGTAAGACTCTGTCTCAAATATATACATGCAGATACATTTGATATGGATAGTGTTACTTTCTTTTATTCTCTTATTCTTGGGCCATATCTTATATTGGTGAGAACTACTTAAGTCTATATGTATCCTCTCCCATAACAGAATATGATGATTTGGACAAAATTTATTACTAGGGGCGCCGATTTGATCTTGGCCTTCAAATTAATATCTCTTCTTACCTTCCTGCAATAGCAGCTGCCAGATATAATGTCTCCTGTTTTGAGAGACACCTCAGTTGTTTACTAGTGAAACTATGTAACTTTCTTTTTTTTTTTTTTTTTTTTGGTACTGGGAATCGAACTCACAACTGTGCACTTGCCAGGCAGGCACTTATGCTGCTGAGCTAAATCCCCAGCCCTAATCTATGTAATTTTCACTTACCACCAGGTAGAGGGATAGATAATATGGTATCTCTTTGAAGAGAGAAACGTTTGATTAAAATGGAGTTCTTGTGTTTTACTTGAAAATATAGACTTTAACCTGTCAACAAAAATGTAATGTCAGCTTGTTCGTGGTCACATAAATTCTCTTAAGCTAGAATCAGGAAAGGGAGGAGAGAAAGGAAGGAATTAAATGTCTTATGCATCAAATCCCTACAATGAATGTAACCATGTACTGAAAACATGTACCAATAAAAAATTTTAAATTAAAAAGCTAGATTCATAGAATATTTTTTACAGCATTACTATTTGTTGTTAAGGGATTTATTTCTTTGAGAAATACGGTCTAGGAATCATAAGAACATAAATTTAAAACAAAATTGCCTCTGCCACCTTGTTTGTGTGGTGCCACCTAAAAGAAAGTCTGCATTGTTCATAATTGTTAAACTCTGGGTTTTTGGTCAGCATCGAGTTACAGCTACAGGAGCTGGGCCCTGTCATCCGTAGCGGCGTTTACTCTCATCTTGAAGCTTTTGTGCCATGCAATAAAGAAACACTGGTGAAACGTCTCAAGAAATTACACCTCAATGTCCAGGTAGGAAAAAGGCAGACAGTGCCTGCTTCTGGGGTTTCATAATCTACAAAAGGAAGACAGTTGTTCTCTTTGAGGTCTTTGCCCATTAATTATTTGATAGTAGGTATATATGTAGTTAATAACTGAATTACTTGATAGCTTGCAGCATAAGTCACCACAAGAACAGGGTACCAGCACTGCCCATCCCACATCACATATTCCAGTATTACAGAGCAGCATCTTTGGGTATTTCTTCCCCACTATAGTAGGAATTAGCCAGTAATCTGCACAATGAAAATTTTATTCTCTGTTTAATCATTTGTATTACATGTTGTCACATAATATATTGGCCTTCTTCAAGAAAAGAAATCTTCTTAATAATCATGCTAGGACAACAAACAACCAGGATCTCCTTGGCTGAGATATACGATTTTATATAAAGTGTATGTTATAAAGTAGTGCTGTAGAAGAAATGTCCACATTTAAATAGCTAATATTTCAAATTTATAATCAACAGCTGAAACATCAATTGTATCTTTTGAGAATCTGTTTATAGAATAAATTTTGTTAAGGTGTATTTGTTTTCCTCAGGATGACCGTTTAAGAGAACCTCTGCAGAAACTGAAATTGGCTGTTAGCAATGTCATGCCTGAACAGCTGTTTAAATACCAGGAAGACTGCCAGGCGCGCAGTCAAGCTAAGTGTGCCAAGTATGTGCTGCCTCTGTCTGGGTGGGCTTTGGTGTTGGAGAATCAGACCCAGCTGTTAGGGGTTGGTGTAAGTGGCCCTCATCCTGAAGTAGAAATCCATACACACAGCTTAAAAGATAAATGGAACGTTTCACAATGACATGTTACTCCCTACTCAGTTACTTTGGTTTCAAAGGCAAAAGTTTTTGTCTTTTGATTTAGTGCATGGATATGATCCAAACAAGAGTCAGCACTGGTAAGACATTTCACTTACTGACCAACCTGACTAGGTTGGGCTGGACACACACATTTTGACCTAAAAGATGAGTGTCTGTGCCTTTTATGATAGTTTGAAGATCTTTTTATAAAGTTGCTTTATAATTCATTCTAAGTTCAAAGTACATGGGAAGATACTTCTTATAACTTTTAACATTCATCTAAGAAGTTAGCAACTATTTATGAAGCATATTATAGGCAGTGTTGGGTTAAAGCTTTGCTTCATAAAATATTTTTTAGGCTGCAAACAGATGAAGAGCGAGAAAAAAATGGATCAGAAGAAGATGATGATGAGAAACCAGGGAAACGAGTCATAGGACCAAGAAAAAAATTCCACTGGGATGACACCATTAGGTGTGATTTCGGCAGTCTTCACCTTTAACCAAGTATACAGTGCAGCAGTAGAGTTTCATAGAAGGAATCAGCGAATGGAAACCTCTGTCCAAGGGACCAAAGATTAGTGTTTAGGAAAATTTATTCAAGTTTACATTAGTCTAGTCCTATCTTAATATCTATCCTTAGATTGTTATCATTTTTATTTTCATATAATACTTCTTTGTAATCTAATAATGGAGTAAGTCATAATTGGCTTCAGAAAGTAGAGTACTCCATATATTTGTATAAATCAAATATCTTTCTTACCAGTGATTCTATGCCCCACATGAATAATTATCCCTTTCAATCTTTGATACATTGAAAAATACTATCAAAATTGTTTCATGTTGGGTTTGTAGTACAATGAATCATAAATGTTGGAAATCAATTACTTCATGCAATTATCTGAAGAATTCAGATAATACTGCTGTCAGATTTGTGTGCTTATTTAAACTCTTTAGATCTTTGTTTTGTTTTGTTTTTTGGTGTTTTTAACTGTTCATCCTGGTTTATTCTGTATAGATCTTTGTTATGTAACCTGGTTGAAATCAAATTGGGATGCTATGAGTTAGAGCCAAATAAAAGCCAGTCTGCTGAGGATTACCTTAAATCCTTCATGGAGACAGAGGTGAAACCCTTGTGGCCTAAGGGCTGGATGCAGGCAAGGTAGGAAATGTGACTTCCTGGATTCTGTTCTACCCTTTTATTACTGCTGTTATTAATGTTACTCATGCACACACACATGTGACATTGATTTTGATAAGAAGTTAATGTGTTCAGCATCCTATATAGTATCTCAGGTGTTCTCTGCTTTGCAAGCTAAAAGCACTTTAAAAGACAAAACAAACCAGAAGACATAGAAATAAAGACATATAGACATAAAGGTAATTGAGCATACTGGTGCATACCGATAATAGAATATAAAACTCTCCATAAAATAGATTGAGTGTATTGTACCAGTACACTCTTTACTTAGTAAATAAATAAGCAGTAGCCTATTGAAAATAAAAATGGTAGCATAAACCTGTAATCCCAGCCTTCAGGAGACTGAGGCAGAAGGATCATGGCCAGTTTGAGGCCAGATTGAGCTAGAGTGAATCTCTATCTTTAAAAAAAAAAAAGATAAAGCAGTTATCATGTTGTTACCTGCTATAAGAGATAATTTTGTCTTTTTAATTTTCAGAATGCTTTTTAAGGAAAGCCGAAGTGTACATAATCATCTTACTTCTGCTCCGTGAGTAAATGCAGACTACGAATTTCTTCATTTTTATTCACATTGCAGCTTTAGTAAACAAAAATATCATGTATTAAGTGCTAGTTGAAATCGGATTTGAACGTATTTTTAGGGAATCTCCATTTTATTTTATGTTGTTTTAAAAAAGTCTTTCCTGTCAGAGCACATCTGTTGAGATAGTGCTCAGTTTGTTTTCCAAGACCTCCTCAATCCAGAAGGAATCACCTAGGTTCTTGTGTAGGTTGCTGTGGAAGCAGACAGACTGTGCTTTCGCTTTGTTCTCTGGCCTTTGTCACTCCCGGGTTTTAGGTTCTTTTTGTTGATCTCTTGCTAGCCATCTGCCTAGGTGACCTACCCTTGAGCTCACTAGTACTCTTCCATACCTCTCTGCCTTGGCCTGGGGGAGGATGTTAAGTCTACAAAATAGCCTACTTTTCGCTATCTCCTCTGTCAGAATGGGATGTTTTATTAGTGAGGTGATTTTTTTTGTCTTTCTTTCTGAGCTGGGGTTTAAATCTAGGGCCTAGCACATCCTAGGCAAGCACCTGCCACTGAGCCACACCCCAGCCCATGAAACTGAAAGAGCTCATCCTCCTCGTGTGTAGGAAAAGGACAGTTTTCTCTGTGGTTGGGTTTTTTGGTGACTGTTGGCTGACTCCACGGTTTTATTGGCACCTACAAATTAGGACTACATCCCTATAGCCTGCAAGTACAGTATTAAAGAATTACTAAAATATAAAGTTACTGGGTTACTGAGAATATAGAGTGCTGTCCTGCTAAGACATCTGATTATTATCTTCTGAGTAACATTACAGAATTTCCAGAGGGAGAGAGGAGAGTAGGAGGGGAAGGGGAATAAAAAGCATCCAGATATGTTAAGTACACGTACCTATGCCCTAAGATGAATGGAAAAACATGCCACAACATGTACTAACAACAAAAAAATATTTCTAATTCTTTTGTATAGAGTTATAATAGATGTAATTTTTTAGTTTTTAGGAAGTGTATATCATCAAGGACCTGTTGAATTGATTTTGGCTTTCAGTTCTTATTATTTTAGGGGGTTTTGTTTTGTTTTTGAGATGGAATTTCATATTGCCCAGGTTGGTCTTGAACTCCTGGGATGTAGTGATCCTCCCACCTCCAGAATAGTGGGACTACATGCATGAACTATGGTACCTCGCTCTTTATTCCTGTTTTATGGGTGGTTGGTTTCATGCATTATAGTTTTATTTCATTACAAGCAGTTATCTGTGTTTGTGTGAGTGTGAGTGTATGCCAGTATTTATGGCCTTTAATTTTCCTGAAATTCTAAAGCCATGTATACAATATGATTCACATATAAATAACATGCTTTTAATCCTAATGGTGTTTATATGTTTCCTCAGCTTTTTTTCCCCCTTGAGTAGCTGGGACTACAGGTTCATGCTACCTTAGCTTTTTTTTTTTTTTAAATCGGTACCAGGGATCAAACTCACGACCGCATGCTTGCAAGGCAGGCGTTTATGCCGCTGAGCCAAATCACCAGCTCCTACCTTAGCTTTTTAAAACGGCCTTATCACAGTTGTGGATTTAGCTCAGTGGCATGAGTGCTTGCCTGTCAAGCACGAGGTTGTGAGCTCAGTCCCTGGTACAAAAAACAAACAAACAAACAAACAAAAACAGCCTCATCAGTTGTGGTGGCACACACTTGTAGACTTTTTTTTTTTTTTTTTGGTACCAGGGATCTAACTCATGACCTTGTGCTTGCCAGGCTGGCATTTGTGCTGCTGAGCTATACCCTTGACTCTCACATGTGTAATCCCAGCACTCCACAGGCTGACACAGGAGGCTCCATGTGAGGTCAGAGCCACCCAGGTTTACATAGTGAGTTCAAGACCAGCCTGAACTACATTCCGAGACCCTACTCAAAGAGCCAAACAACAACGAAGAGCCCCAAATAGCAAAAAGCAAAACTAATAGTAATAAAAACAAAACGTAGCTTCATTATTACAACTATTTAAAAAATTTTGTGCTGGAATATTGGGATAGGTACACCTGAAGGTCTTTTCCTCTACTGGCCTTCACAAAAAAATAATGTTGAAATTTCCCAGTTGCCTTTTTTTTTTAATCAATACATGTTTGAGGTACATAACAATTACAGGTATTACAGTTAGAGAGTTGGTGCATGTATAGAACACATCTGAATGAATCTTGTTTTTTTCATCCTCTACCTTTCCCCTCCCTCTCTGATCCTTCCAACTCTTGGTCCCCTTGCCATCTGTGAAAGCTCCATTTTCATCATTTTTTCCCTTTCAATTCTGTTCCTTTCATTCCCCTTCCTCCCCTCTTCAGCTCTAATTTCCCCATCTGTTTGAGAAAGGTATCCCTACTTATATTTGTCTTCTAAGTTAAGGTGTGTGTGTGTGTGTGTGTGTGTCTTTTGAGTCTCTCATTTAAGAGAAACCATGTGTTGACTTAAGCTTGTGTGTCTGACTTATTTTACTTAATATTATGTTCTCAAATTGTATACATAAGCTGGGCGTGGTGGCACACTCCTGTAATCCCAGCACTTGGGAGGCTGAGGTAGGCAGATCGTTGCAAGTTCAAGACTAGGCTGGGCTATAAAGTGAGCCCGAGGCCAATCTGAACTGCATAGCAAGACCCTGTCTCAAAAAAAAAAAAAAAAAAAAAATCCATTTACCTACAAAGGCATCGAATTTATCTTTCTTTAAGGCAGTACTCCATTATGTGTAACTAACACATTTTCTTTAAGCATTAATCTGTTGATAAGCATCTAGATCATTTTCAAGATATAACTATTATAAATTGTTCTGCTATAAACATGGGTATGTATGTATCATTGTAATCAGATGTCTTTAACTCTTTCAGAAAGATAGTGAGAAGGAAAATAACTATTCTGTTTTGTTTTTTTTATCGGTACTGGGGATCGAACTCAAGACCACGCGCTTGCAAGGCAAGCGCTTATGCCACTGAGCTAAATCCCCAGCCCAGGAAAATAACTGACTCAAATGAGATTTGTGTTTTTAATTGTGTCTTGGTTTTTTGGGGGGAAGGGGTACCAGGAATTGAACTCAGGTCCTCTCGATTGCCAGGCAGGTGCTATGCCACTGAACTAGAACTCTGACCCTATTTTTTAGTTTTTTGAGAAATGTCTGCACTGATTGCTATCATGGTTGTACTACTTTATAGTTCCACAAACAATGTGGAAGGATTCCTTTTCCCCACATCTTTGTAAGCATTTAGTACTTCGTTTCTAGGTAATAGCTTTTTTTCTAGAGTAAGATGATGTCCAGTGTTTTAATTTGCATTTCTCTAATGACCAGCTATATTGAGCATTTCTTTATGTATTTATTAGCCATTTGTACTTCTTCTGAGAAGTGTCTGTCTGTTTCAGTTGCCCCACTTTTTGATTGGGTCTTTTATTTTGGGAGGTCTAATTTTTTTGAGTTCTTCAGATTCTGGGTGTTAGTTCTCTGAGTAGCTGGCAAAATTCTTTTCTCATTCTGTAGGTTGTCTCTTCACTCTGATGGTTGTTTCCTTTGCACTGCAGAAGCTTTTTAATTTGATGTGATACCATTTTGGACTTGGTCTTATTTCTTGTGCCATCTGGGTTCTGTTCAGAAAGTCTCTGTCTACACTTATGTCTTCCAGAGTTTTACCTTTTATATCTTCTACCAGATTGTTTCTGTTATAACATTCAGATCTTTGATCCATTTTGTTTTTAGTTTAGATATACAGAAGAGATGAGTCTCTTCTGTATGTGGGGTAACCAGCTTTCCTAACACCGTTTATTAAACAAGTTACCATTCCTCAGGCCCCTTAGTCAAAAATCAGTTAACTGAACGTGCCTGGGGTTGTTTCTGCTTCCTCTAAACTGTTTCATTGACACACAGGTCTGTTATTGCACCAGTAGCATGCTGTTTTTGCCACTGTAGCATTATAACATAACTTCAGATCTGGGATCATGATGTTTCCTGCTTTGCTCTGTTAACCCAGAATTGCTTTTGCTGTTCTGGGACTCTTCTTGTCCTATGGAATTTTAGGATTGTTTTCTATAGTTGTCTGAGGAATGCTATTGGTAATTTGATTGGGATTTTAATAAATTTGTATATCAGTTTTGGAAGTATGGCTACTTGGACAATATTTGTTCTGCTTATCCAGGAACATGAGCTATCTTTCCTCTTTTTCTTATTCTTTTTTATTTTTTTCTCTTTCCCTTCCTTTCCCCTCCCTTCCTCTCCTCTTCTTTTCTTTCTTTTTCTTTTTTTCTTTTCTTTTCTTCTTTCTGTGTTACTTTCTTTTCCACTATGTAGTTCAGATAGGCCTTAAACTCATTTTGTAGCTCAGGCTGTCCTTGAACTCACAGCAATCCTCTTGCCTCAACCTCCTGAGTGCTGGAGTTACAGGCATGTGCCAGTAACCTGGCTTTCCATTTTCTGATGTACTGTTCAATTTCCTTTTTCAAAGTACTGTAGCTTTTGTTGTAGAGGTCTTTTACTTCCTTGGTTAGGTTAATTCTAAAGTATTTAATTTTCTTGATGCTACCATGGATGGTATTGTTTCTCTGATTTCTTGCTCAGTGAGTTCAATATTGGTATACAGGAACACTTTATTTTTTGTATTTTGTATCCTGCTACTTTTACTAAATTAGATTATTAGTTCTAATAGTCTTTTTGAAATTTTTTTGAGTCTTCAATATATAAAGGATCATGTTTTCTGCAAATGATGATAAGTTAACTCTTTCCTCAACCCTTTTATTTCTGTATCTTATCTGATTGCTTTGACTAATGTTTCAAGTGCTATATTTAACAGGAGTAGTAATCCTGGACATCCTTGTCTTCTTTCTGAATTTAGAGAGAAAACTTTTAGGTTTTTATCATTTAATGTGATTTTCTTAGTACATTTGTCATAAATGGCGTTTATCAGATTGAGATCCAAAAGTTATTCAACTTTTTAATCATAAATGGATGTTAGTTTGTCAGAGGCTTTCTGATTAAGATTGATTTTTATTCTTGTTTCTGTTTATGTGTTATATTGCATTTATTGATTTGCATATGTCAAACCAACTTGGAATAAATCCTGCATTGTCATGATGTATAATCTTTTTGATGATTTGTTGCATTCAGTTTGGCAGTATCTTGTTGAGGATTTTTTTTTTTTTTTTTTTTTTTTTTTTTTTTTTTTTTTTTTTTTTTTTTTTTTTTGTCTTTTTGAGACAGGATCTTGCTATGCAGTTCAGGCTGGTCTCAAACTCTCAATAATCCTCCTGCCTCAATCTCCCGAGTGCTGGGATTACAGCACATGTGCCACCATGCCCAGCTTTGTTGAGGATTTTTGCATCTGTGTTCATTAGAGAATGTGTTAGTTATTTTTCTCATTGCTGACACAAAATACCCAATACCCAAAGTTTGTACATATTTCAATTTGTAGTGCAGAGGCTGCAAGGGGCATTGCAGTGTCAGCAGTTTATGGCAGGGAAAAGAAAGTAAGCAGAAAAGTAGTGAAATTACAGTAAGCAACAGCAACAATCCCTTGTATTCTATTCAGGCTACTGTGCCTATAGGATAGGTAGTACTAACACTCAGGATATGGCTTCCTATTATCCACACCCAGAACTGTGCCAAACCAATCAGTGGACTAATTTAGTAATCACACATCTTTAATCTAAGCAACAACATTAGTTTGGATCACCACACACTCTAAATCCAGCCACTTCTGAAAAGTCCCAGCTATAATTGTATGAGGCATTGGGGGACATTCAGACAAAAGCCTTAGCAGGGAGATTAGTGTGTAGTTTTCCTTTTTGGTTGGATCCTTGTCTGGTTTTGAGATAAGGGTGGTGTTAGCTTCCAAGAATAACTATGTGGGCCACGAATTTAGCTTAGTGGCATAAGCACATGCCTAGCAAGTGTGAGGTTGTGAGTTCGTTCCCCGGTTCCAAAAAAAAGAATAACTGTGGGAGTATTCCTTCCCTCTCAATTTCATTAAACAATTTGAAGAATATTAGTGTTAAATTTTCCCTGAAGTTTTTGTAGAATTTAACAGTGAATCCATCAAGCCCTGGGCTTTTGTTAGTTAGTATTATTACTTCTTTAGCTTCATTTCCTATTAATGTATTATTCAGGATGTGTGTGTGTGTGTGTGTGTATAACTGAATTGAAGTATTTATTTCTTGAATTGTCTCCCAATACTGGAGATTGAACACAGTGCTCATCCAGGAATTTTAAGTGTTTTTGGTTTAATTTTTGTAATTTGTACGTATCTAGAATCGCTCCATTTCTTCTGAGTTCTCCAACTCTTTGGCATATAGGTCTGTGAAGTATTTGCAAATCTTTTGGATTTTAGTAGTGTCTGTTGTGATTTTACCTTTTTCATTTCATACTGCACTAATTTGTGTCTTGTCTTTGATTTGGTAAGATTAGCTAAGGGTATTTTCTATTAGTATATTCTTTCAAAGAACCAGCAGTTAGTTCAACTCACAGTCTTGCACTTGCCAGGCAGATGCTTATACCACTGAGCTAAACCCCCAGCCCTCTGCTCCAATTTTTTTTTTTAAAGAAAAAAAGAGAAAAAAAAAAAGACAAAACAGAAAAAAGGGTAGAAATAGTACAGAATTTCAGAAACAAAAAAGATTTAACACTAAGAAATCACTACTTGATAAATTACATATTGTCCTCTTAGCAGTAGTTGTTCAAGTTATGAAATCAAAGCATAAAAAGTAGACACTCAAACATTAACAGTGCAGGCCATTCTGTTCAATGATCCAACAAAACTTAGCAATATGGTCATCTATCTTACACACTTTAACATATATACAGTTACATCCTTTAGAGCACTTTCCTTCCCTTTCATTTTTATAATGTCTTATACATTTTGGATCTTGTTACTCTCAGTTTTATTATTTTTACACTAGAGAGACAATGTGATATTTACAAGTGTGAGTCTTACTTACTTCACTAATGAGGATGGTCTCAAGTTGCCTCCATTTACCTATAAAGGCCTCAAGATCTGATTTAGCTCAGTGGCATAAGCACCTACCTAGCAAGTACAAGGTCGTGAGTTCCATGCCTGATACCAAAAAACAAAAACAAAAAAAACCAATCTGCTCTGATTTTTTTTTTTTTTTTTTCTGTACCCGGAATCAAACTCAGGACCTGCACTTGCCAGGCAGGTATTAGGCCACTGAGCTTTATCCTTAGCCCTGTACTTCCCTTTCTTGTACAAGCTCTGGATTTGCATCATTGTTTTTCTGGGACCTTATGGTACATCATTAAGTATTTTATCTGAGCTCATTCTGTTTTTCTGATATGAGTATTCACAATTATAAACTTCCTTCTTAGGAATGCTTTTGTTGGGATCTATAAGTTGTTGTTGGGTATGTTGCACTGGCATTGTCATTTAATTCTAGGAACTGTCTTACTTAATTTCTTCTGTGACTCGTTGATTGTTCAAGAGTGTGTTTATTGAGGCCGGGCATGGTGGCTCTTGCCTGTAATCCCAGCACTCAGGAGGCTGAGGCAGGAGGATCATATGAGTTTGAGACCAGCCTGGGATACAAAGTGAGCTCAAGTCCAGACTGAACTGCATAGAGAGACCCTGTCTCAAAAAGACAAAAGAAAAAAAATTGCTCAAGAGTGTGTTGTTTAATTTCCATATGTTTGCATAACTTCTATGGTTTCTTTTGCCATTGGTTTCTAATTTTAGTGCACATGATCTGATAATATGCATGATAAAACTTGGATTTTTTTCCAATTTACTTCATGTTTTGGGTTTTTTTTTTGTTGTTGTGTTTGTTTTTGTTTTAAGAGAATAAAACCAAGCAAAATAAAACAGAATAAAGCCAATCAAAACAAACCAGTGATACCCTGTCTCAAAAAAGGAAAAAAATTTTAAAAACCCACTCAAAAAACAATGAATGCAATAAAAGGACTTCAAAAGAAGACAATAGTAAATCCAAAATGACTACCAAAATATAATCTTGCTGTCTTTGAAATAGCTGCCCATGCCATCAGGCTTAACAAAATCCAACAGAACAAAACAGAATAAAACCCAACCCAACAAAACAATGAAAATGATACAGGAATTAACAGTGGCTACTACCTTCAGAAAGGATCCCCCCATAGGTGCCCCACTATTCACCATTATCCTCTGAGTAGATGATCAGACCACTGGCTCTAGATCTGCGAAGTCAGTGAAACACCAAACACCACAAGCATCAAATTGCATTTTACCTCAATACCTACCATCACAGCCTGTATTTCTCTGGATAAGCCAGTCATTTACAGGGGGCAGGGTGGGAAGTATGGGAATGTTAGCTCTTCTTGTTTCCCAGCTTGTGAGCCAGAAGGGGATGGGGTCTGGCTGTCCCTTTAGCAGCGATGGGCCGCACGTGGCACTGATTCATAGGGAGAGCTTGCTTGGTGACTTCTTGTTCTCTTCCCCCGCCAAGCCTGTTTTATTAAGTAGTATGTGGTCCATTTTAGAGGAAGTACCATCGGCTGTGAAAAAGAATGTGTATTCTCTTGTTGGGTGGAATTCTATACGTATCTGTTGGGTCCATTTGTTCAAAGGTTTGGTTCAACTCTGATATTGCTTTGTTGATTTGTGTGTGTGTGTGTGTGTGTGTGTGTGTGTGTTTAGTTAATCTATTTGTGATAGTGGGGTATTAAGATCCCCTACTATAGTTGTATTGATGTTTATGTGGTCTTTTATGTGCACTATAGTTTGGCTCATATATGTTTACAATTTTTTTCTCTTACTGTTGAATAGTCACTTAACCAATTTTTGTGACCTTTGCCTCTTTTCATTAGCTTTGGCTTAAAGGCTACTCTATCTGAAAATATGATAGCTACTGTTGCTTGTTTTTGGGCTCGGACTGAATGGAATGTTGTTTTCCATCCTTTTTTAGTCTGTGAATTTCCTTTTGAGTTAAATGTGTTTCTTATATATAGCCATTGGACTTTGTTTTTTGATCCTTCTGCTAGTCTGTGGCTTTTGATTGGTGCATTGAAACCGCACACATTTATAGGTACTGGCTATTTTCCATTGTGTTATTTTCCTGCCACTGTTTTCCTTTCTTTCCCTTGTACTTAATTGCTTACTCACTATTCATTCTTTTGGACTTTTGGCATTGTTAGCATCATTGTCTCTTCCTAGGTTATTGTTGAGAACTTTTCAGAATGTTGGTTTGCGCATCATGAACTTCTTCAGGTGCTCTTTATTATGGAACTATCTTATTTCCTCACTCTTGAATGATACCTTTGCCAGCTGTCTCAGTCAGGTGGAAGTTGTTTTCTTTTAGAACTTAAAACATTTCATTCCAAGCCCTCCTTGGGTTTAAGGTTTGTGTGGAGAAGTCTGTTGTAATTCTCATGAGTTTTCCTCTATAGGTAAATTGTTACTTTTCTCCAAAACCTTTTTAAGATTCTGAGGATTTTTGCTGTTGAATTTCTGTTATTTTAATTATGATGTGGTGGGCTGGGGATTTAGCTCAGTGGTATAAGTGCCTGCCTAGCAAGCACAAGATCGTGATTTCGATCCCCGATACAAAAAAAAAAAAAAAAAATTATGATGTGGCAAGTAGTGGTTGGTTTTGTGATCATGGCTATTTGGGGTTCTATATGCTCACTTAGTGTTTTTCCACTTCTGGAAAGTTTTCTGCTATTCCCTTTTTTTGTTTGTTTTTTGTTTTTGTTTTTTTTTTCTTGATACACAGGGATTGAACTCATAACCTTGCACTTGCCAGAGAGGCGCTTATGCCACTGAGCTAAATCCCCGGCCCTCTGTTACTTTTAAAACATGTTTTATGCACCCTTTGTGCTGTCTTCTGTTTTTTCACTAATTTCAGTTACTCTTAATTAGTCTTCTTTATGGAGCTTTAGTTCTGTATTTCTTGTTCTCTTGGGGCTTTTAGGTCTCTTTTAATAACTGATTACTAATCACAACTCTGTCTTCCAGATCTGACATTTTGTCCTCACATTGGTTACTTCTACCCATATTTTCAGTCATATTTTTAACCTCCTGGATTTCTGTTCAAAATTTTTTTGTGGATTCCCATCATTTTCTATGCTGAGCATTCATGGTTTACATCTCTTTAGCTACACTAGATTTTTATTAGTGTCTTCTATAGACTCACCAATCATTTGTTTTACTAGGATCACTGATTATATGTTCTTTGAATTTGCTAAGCACCTTACTAATCTGTTTTAGTACCTCCACTCATTTTTTTTTTAATCTTTTTGAGGCAGGGTCTCACTGTGTAGTTTAGGCTGGCTTTGAGCTCACTTTGTAGATGAGGCTGTTCTCAAGCTTGCAAGGATCCTTCTGCCTCAGCCTCCCAAGTTCTGGGATCATAGGCATATACCTCCACACTCGGATTCTCCCCTGATACATTTTTAAGACATTTCTGCTATGTAGGTTTTTATTTCCTCCCCCTCAGTCATCTCTGGACTGGCTATGTAGGCGAATTGGGAGTCTGAGAGAGATGTTCTTACTTCCTCACATTTCTGGGTTTTCATTGTTGTTGTTGTTGATTTTCCATGCTGTGGTTTGCTGATTGATTATAGTGGGTAGCTTTTTTGCAGACATCCTCTGGTCATGGCTAACTGTTGGGTTCAGCTACTTCATTTATTTGAGAGAGGAAGTTTTGGGTTATTTCCCCCAATACTCAGTTCTTTGAGAATGGCCCACAGGCAATGAGCCATTTGTTTCTGACCCCCAGGCAATCAGATATTGGCATACAGAGAAAACCAGTTGATACAACAGCTATGACACCTTGACTATAGTAGTAAAGTCCCTAACAACAGTAGCATCAAATATAAACTGGACAGTGACAAACCTTAGGAACCACTCATGAATCACCCTTAACTAAAGCAAGAAGAACTATGGTTTTAGGATAGACACTTGGGTAATCCAGGTATTGCCCTATAGTAAATCTGACCACTGGCCTGTCCTAGATTAAGTAGCAGTGTAGGAGCTCCAGAAGACCACTGGATTCAATGCCATCACCTTCAGATCCAGCCCCCTTAGAAAGCTTCACCCACCAAACCTGGTCGTCTACCAGATTGCATGTCCCTCATCTTCCTGGCCAGATCTTGAGCATCTCAATGTATCTGTGTCTAGTCCCTACCTTTTCCAAGCCTATCTCCTGTGGCTCTCTCTCACCCAGTCTCTGCAGTACGGTACCACTTCAGTCCTGAAATGAAACTGTCCTCTGGAGTGTTGGTCTTGTCCTAAGTCAGGTCAGTCATTTGGCTGTTACCTTGCCTCCCTTGTTGAGGAGAATCCAGGTGCAGAGAAGGCTAGAATTTGAAGTTTGACCCCAGGAGGTGGCACTCCTCTGTCCTTCCTGATCACCCAAGGAGGGAGTGGCACTAATTGCCTGTATGAAGCTTATATTGACAGTATTAATCAAGATACTTATTAACAAAGTAGAAATCTTCAAACAAGGTAAGGCATGTTGGTCAACCCTTTAATTGTTCCACAGGCATCTAACTACTTTTTAGTACTATAGAACCCATGTAATTTTGTTAATAAAACTTTTACACTGGCTCCCAAAGATTCCAGGGTTCCATGGCATTTTTTCTTGCCCTTTTCTTGCTGTTATTTTGTCTTATTTATTTATTGTTTTATTTGTTTGTTTTGTTGTACTAGAAATTGAACCCAGGGCCTCACACATGCTAGGAAAATGTTGTACTACTAAACTGCATCTCCTGCCTTTTTTAAAATTGTATTTTTAGCCAGGCATGGTGGCACATACCTGTAATCCCTGCACTCAGGAGGCCAAAGCAGGGAAAATGCCATCAGTTTGAGGCTAGCCTGGGTTACAGAAGCAAGTTCAGAGCCACCCTGCACTACAGAGTGAGACCCAGTCGCAAAACAACTTAATTAATTAATTTAAAAAATTAAATAAAATCATGTTTTTATAAAAAAATAAAATAAATTTGGTCCTATCCAAAGGACCAATATCCAGAACATAAAAATTTTTTTTAAAAAGTCAAACCCTGCCCTGAATTTAAAGACCCAATCCAAAAATGGGCATCTGAGATGAATACAAACTTCTCAGATGAAGAAATACAAATGGCAAATAAATATATGAAAAAAATGTTCAACATCTTGTTCATTTGAGAGATGGAAATTAAAGCAACACTGAGATTCCATCTGACTCTGGAAAGAATGGCTAACATCAAGAAATCAACCAATAACAAGTGCCAGAGGGGCTGTGGGGAAAATGGAATTCACCACTGTTGGTGGGATTGCACACTGGTGCAACCACTATGGAAATCAGTGTAGAGATTTCCTAAAAAAACTAGGACTAGAAGTTCCATTTGACCCAGCTATTTCCTTTGTTGGTATCTTCTCAAGAGAATTAAAAGCATCATACCACAGTGATACACGCACACCCATGTTTATAGCAACACAGTTTGTAATAGTAAAATCTTGGAAACAGTCCAAATGCCAGTCAACTGACAAATGGATAGAAAAGATGTGTGTGGTTTTTTTTTTTTTTGGTAGTGATGTACTCCTCAACCATAAAGAAGCATAAATTTGAGACTTTTATAGCTAAATGGGTAGACCTTGAGACCATACTCTTAAGTGAAATAAATCAGATCCTTATGTATAAAAACTGCATTGTTTCTCTGTTCTGAGAAAGTGTAAATAAGAATCAAAATGTATAATAGATATTGTGAAATAGAAATTGTTCAAAGAGAAAGGGAAATGGGAGGCAGGAGAAAAAAATGAGGTAAAAAGGGTAAAATGGAAACAAAGCTTTGTGAATAAGGGGAGGAGGGAAACTAAGATTTATACAGGTACAGATTCTCTATGATGATATATATATATATATATATATATATATATATATATATACACATATATTGTACCAAAAAACTTAATTATTTTAAAAATTGTGTTTTTAGACAGGATCATAATAGTTTCCTAAAGTGGCCTCAAAATTTGTAATCCTCGTGCCTCAGCTTACTTTAAAAATTGATTTTCTATCACAAATTGAGTTTTTCCTTTTGTTTTTTAAGCAGATTGTTATTCACAACTCCTTGTAATGGTTTAATTTGAGCTAAATGTTCCCTTGCAGCTGTTTTTTTTACAAATAATTGTTAAGTCTTACAGTTCTTTGAAGTGAGTTTCCTTAGGCAGCTTTCTTAGCTTGTTTTGAGTTACTTTATATTTCCCTAATTTATATTTTAAAAATATTTATCATCTGCATTTCATTTTTGTTAATTGTTGGCATTTTCTTCAAGTTAATCTGTATTGAGACAAATGTTGCTGGTAGTCCCATATAAACTGAGTATTGTAGTTTCATATAATTCCTTTCTTCAAAGAACTTCCCAAAAAGTAGAAAGAATTATATACCCACCTACTTCTAAGGTTGTATGTTATAATTTCCCAGGAGTGATGTGGCTATTTCTGAAATGGTCTTTATTTCAATCTTTTATATCTTAGGGCAAAGAAAAAGGTGATTCCTGCACCCAAACCCAAAGTAAAGGTGAGTGTTCACCAAATCTTTTGTCAGTAATAATTGGTGAATGTTGAAATACTTTCTTAACACAAGTAGGATGTGCATTATTTAGCAAAGATTAATAGCTAAATTGGTTGTTTTCAACTTTGTAAAAATCCTAGAACTTAGGGCCGGGGATTTAGCTCAGTGGCTTAAATGCCTGCCTGGCAAGCGTGAGGCCGTGAGTTCGATCCCCAGTACAAAAATAAATAAATAAACAAACAAAAATTTTAAAAGTAAGATTCTAGAACCTTTGTGTTTGTGAGACAAGGTGACTGTGCAGCAGTGAGACTTTGCAGACATTAATTCAGTTGTAAAGTAAAACTTAATTCTGCTTAGAAATACTGGATAACATATTAAAAATGTCATTTAAAAATGCAGCTGAGATTGCATATATATGGGAAAGCCTACAGTCAAAATGAAGGAGCTGCCATAGCAATAATCTACTCTTGGAACTGGTTGCCTTTGAAACTCCTATTCCTTATCTTGTACTTTGTTTTTACATTTCTTCTCAGAATAACAAATAGGATCTTCTTGGGCTTGTACTGCTCAGAAATAGAAATAAAGCTTGAAGCTATGCTGTCAATGTATGGCATCTCCAGTAAAAGAAAGGGCTAGAAAAAAATAGTCCATCCACTAGTGGAGAAATTGTTACATTTTCTGTTGCCTCCTTTCTAAATTTGGAAAAGAAAGTCTTCCCTGAAAAATTTCCATAGTCTAGGAGCTTAGTTTTCATTACCTGCACAGAGAAAACCCCAAGCTTATAAGTAATTTAGAATTATTGGGATAATAATTCCCCAGGGCAAATGGAAAATGTGAATTCTCTCTGATACAATGTATCTGTGTCCAAGGCCTCTGAGGCTAACCACTTAGAAAGCAGCAGGACACACATGAGCTGAGAGGAGCTCAGGGGAGCGAGCGCATGGTTGTCATGCACAGAGCCCTGGATTCATATCCTTGGCCCCAGCAAAAATACATGAGCTTAACGATCTAAAAATATAGAATACATAAAGAAATGTGTTACTGTGATGAGAATCAGTAGAAACAACAAACAGAATTAGATCCCTAACAGAAGGGCAAATTGTGTTTATTGGGTTTAATTTTACTTCAATAGGAGATTTTAAAATGTCATAGTAGACAAAGTAGATTTGAAAGAGAAGCAGCTATAACCTCTAGAATTAAAAACTACATACAGTCATTTGAAATTTAATTTTAATAAAAGCCTTCATTTACAGACTTTTTTGTGTACCCTTCACCTCTTCAAATAGATGGAATTTCTTTTCTTTTAAGGTGATGGCCAGGTTTCTGTGTGGCCTTTTCAACTTCTGGTGCTAGAACTTTTCTTTTCTTTTCTTTTCTTTTCTTTTCTTTTCTTTTCTTTTCTTTTCTTTTCTTTTCTTTTCTTTTCTTTTCTTTTGGTACCAGGGATCGAACCAAGGACTTCAGGCTTGCCAGGCTGGTGGCTTATGCTGCTGAGCTAAACCCCCACTGAATACATAATAAATAGTATTCTTTTTGTTAGCTACTTTGTTTCTAATCCAAGTAATGTTGAGCCCCTCTTTCATTAAGTCTCATTAGGCCTCTGTTTTGACATTTATTTGTTGGTAGTACTAGGGATTAAATTTAAGGCCTCATACATGCTAAGCAAGTACCCTAGCACTGAACTACATGCCCAGACTTTTGACCTTATTTCTAGCACAGTAATAAACTTAATGCCCTCTATGTATGATTGCTTAGGTTTTTCTTATTAATTTTTCTTTTCTGAGTTTTGATACATCTATTGAAACATTATTAATAAAATAATTGAGTAGGAAATCTGTCAGAATTCTAATAATGGATGGATTAGATAATATGGGAGAACAACCAGGTTTTTTGTTTGCTTTCTGTAATTAATTGCCTTTTCCTTTTCCCATGGAGACAAGGGTGTATTACTGGTTTGGATTTTTCCTGCTGTATCTCCTTTGTAGCATTGCTAGCTATGGATGCCAGGGTTGTGCTGCTATGCATGTGCCATAACACTGAGCTCTACTTCCAACCCCCTTGTGCTCTTCTCAATAATATAAGAAAATACAAATAATACAGGAAAGGAGAAGAAAAGCAAAACAACATAGGAAATTTCTCCTTAGAGGAAAAAGCTCTTAACTTTTTGGTGCACATCTCCTTTCCCTTCTTCTTGGTCTTTCTCCTCTCCCTCTCATCCACCTAACTGATCCTTCATTTATTGGATAACATTCTATATAAGTGGAATAACCTTCTTCCTGACTCAGTTATTTATCCTGAACAATTTTTTTTCTGTCAGAGTAAGTCCACACAGTGTGGGGGGAGGGGTAAATGTTTTTATAAAGAAGAAAATTATTAAACATAGCAGTTTTATACTGGTAATACTCCAGTATTATTGTGACACATTCCCCTACCTCAATTCCATGTTCTTTATTGACAGGATTTTCACTAATCCTGTAACTGGGTGGTATGTCAAAGCAGACATGTCTGTATCATCTGCTTTACCATTCGTCTCAGCAGACAATTGTGATCTTAGTGCAATTAAATCCGGTACTCCTGATAGGCAGTGAAGTTTTTAGTGGGAGGGAAAAGCATAGGAAAAATGCTAAGGATGTTTGAATGTGCCAGCATTCATAACAGCTTGCTTACTGTTATGCCTTAGGAGGCGATGGTGAAGACACTTCCTCTCCATTCTTCCCCCACTGTGCTTAAGGTCAGTGTTGTGGTGGTGAAGATGAGTGTATTGTAGGAAACTAGGAATGGGCTTGGGTTGCTTTTAGGAAACTACTTAAAGAGACTTTGAAATGCTTTTGCAATAGTTTTTTCTTTTTATTCTTAAAAATGAAAGTAATCAAATATGTTTATATTTCTCTTAAAATGTTGCTTTTTAATTTCTTTTGTTTTTTGTATATTTTAAACTATACTGCTCGTCTCACTTGAATTTAAAGAAGTTGATATTTTGAAAAAAATATATACTCTTAGGTATTGTTTTAATTACTAACACTCTTCCTAGCATAAGGTTTTCCTCACAGTGAACATTTAATGAATATATGTTGAATAAATTACAAATGGCTTCTACCATAATTAGTAGAAAATAGGATTTTAAATAGGCATCTACCAGTTCGACGCATGGTTGCCTGGGATTTCTGGATAGCTGCAGATCGTGGTAGAGCAACAGCAGTGCAAGGAAGCAGAGAGCAAATGTCAGCTTCCCTGCAAACCTCGCCAGACCAGCAGACCAGAGTCTTATTATCCAGGCAGAGTTTCCCTTGAGGTTCGAGGGAATAAAAAGAGAAGAGTGGAAACCAGTGGTATGTGTCTGTAATTCCAGCTACTTGGGAGGTAAGGCAGGAAAATTAGAAGTTGGAAGCCAACCTGAGCAAGACCTTGTCTCAAAATAAAAGAAGGTAGGAGTATGGCTCGGTGGTGGACCAGAGCAGAAGATGTAGACCTCTTACCCAATATGCAGGAGGCCCTGGGTTCAGTCCCCAGTACCACAATAAAAAAGAGAAAGGTCTCTGAGGAGGTGGACTGGGGAGAGCTGAGGAGCTAACCGGGTGGGCAGCAGTGGTGCAGTTAGTTTGTAAGCAGCATCGCTGGCTCACAGCTGTGCCTTTGGCCTGTTTTCAGCTGTTGTCTTAGAATGGCTTCCTAAGCACTGGCAGTTCAGTATGTCAGGTACTTTGCTTTGTGAGGACTGCTCAACCTAGTACTGTCCCATCAAAAATTGTTTTGTTTTTGGCAGTGTGAGCATTTTCAGTAGAAAATAGTTCTAATTATTACAAGAATTTCTTAGTCCTTTAAAAACTGACTTTGTATTCTTTTATTAACTGTTTGTTTGTATTCTTCTGCAATACAATGCTGCTTATTCTAGGAGTGTAGTCCAAAAAAGGACCAGAAAGCTCCTGCACCCTTGGTGGCTTCAGCCAGTGGCCCGTCCACAAGTTCCAGCACATCTGTCCTTGCCTCTGCCAGCTCCACCTCAACCCCAGCCCAGGAAACCATCTGCCTCGACGACTCCCTGGATGAGGACCTTGCTTTCCACTCCCCTTCACTGGATCTCGTTTCTGAAGCTTTAGCTGTCATCAATAACGGGAACAAGGGCCCAGCTGCTGGCTCAAGGATGAGCATGCCAACTACAAAACCTCGGCCAGGACTGAGGGAAGAAAAGTTAGCAAGTATCATGAGCAAGCTGCCACTGGCCACACCCAAAAAGCTCGATTCTACTCAGACTGCACACTCATCAAGTCTTATTGCTGGTCACACAGGGCCAGTACCAAAGAAACCCCAGGATTTAGCTCATACTGGCATCTCTTCAGGCCTTATTGCTGGTTCTTCAATTCAGAACCCTAAAGTCTCCTTAGAACCTTTGCCAGCCAGGCTACTTCAACAAGGACTGCAGAGGTCAAGCCAGATTCATGCTTCTTCCTCCTCACAGACTCATGTCTCCTCTTCTTCCCAAGCCCAAGTTGCTGCCTCCTCTCACACTCTGGGAACGTCAGAGGCCCAGGATGCTTCTTCGTTAACACAAGTAACAAAGGTGCACCAGCATTCAGCTGTCCAACAGAACTATGTGTCTCCATTACAAGCCACCATTAGTAAATCACAGACCAACCCAGTGGTGAAGTTAAGTAATAATCCCCAGCTTTCCTGTTCATCTTCACTAATTAAGACTTCCGAGAAGCCGCTGATGTACCGCCTTCCCTTGTCCACCCCCTCACCTGGAAATGGTTCTCAAGGCTCCCACTCCCTGGTTTCTAGGACAGCACCAAACACCACTACCTCCACTAATTATTTAGCCAAGGCTATGGTGTCACAACTAACCACGCAGGGTTTCAAATCTCCCTTCTCAATGGCTGCATCCCCCAAACTGGCCGCATCTCCCAAACCTGCCACATCTCCCAAACCTTTGCCCTCACCTAAGCCTTCTGCCTCACCCAAGCCCTCTCTGTCAGCTAAGCCTTCAGTATCAGCTAAACTTATCTCTAAGTCCAATCCAGCTCCCAAGCCTACTGTGTCCCCAAGTTCCTCCAGTCCAAATGCACTAGTAGCCCAGAGTAGTCACTCCACCAGTAACAACCCAGTCCATAAACAGCCCAGTGGAATCAACATCAGCAGACAGTCTCCCACCTTGAATCTGTTGCCCTCTAATCGCACTTCAGGCCTTCCGTCTACAAAAAACTTTCAGGCCCCTGCAAAGCCAACAAACTCATCATCCACTGGAACTGTTGGCAAGAACAGCTTGAGTGGAACTGCAGTGAATGTACCTGCCACCAGAGGTAGCAACCTTAACTCAAGCGGAGCTGGTAGGACTAGTCTATCTGGGGGAACAGGAAGTGGAACACAGGGTGCTACTAAACCGTTGTCTACTCCACATAGACCATCCTCTGCCTCAGGGTCTTCAGTGGTAACAGCCAGTGTGCAGGTATGTATGTTCTAATTGTTCATGTGCTGGGATGTGAGGTGGTGCAGTCTTTCCTGTGAGTCACTCTAAGGAGCTTGCTCTCTTTGGAAGATGTACAGTTCTTAACAGGCTGGTCCAGCCATGGTCATGGAGTGTTCCTGACATCATCTTGGGGTGATGTGGATTTTGTTTTTTGGGGTTTTTTAATCACATGTTTACCTGAACATTTTTTGAAAAATGCAACTAAAGTGCATATATTAACTCTTTTACCAAAATAGTAACTTATGACTTTAGCATACATTCCCTTGTTTCCTTCCTTTTCTCCTGCCAACTTTATTTCTTATTTATTCAAATTTATATAGTCATGTTATTTTTCTTTAATTACTTAACTTCTCAAATAAAGTTTTCATTTTGCATTAATTTTGTAGTTATTTATATATATACCTTTCTGTGTCACATAGTGTCAGGAATCATTTTATACCACAGTTTTCCCACTTATGAATTTTTAATTTAAACTTTCCTCTGAATCAGCTGGAGTTCCTGTGTGGGAGTACCGTGCATGTTCCTTACCTTAGCGTTTGCATACCTGAGCCTTTCTTTCTGTGATGCCCTGGAGTGTTATGTAGACTGCTCGGTCACTACCTGTTCACTCAGAATTCAGTAACTGTTGCTCCACTGATTCTTCTTAGTATTTAGGACTTTAGAAAAGTCTGGGACTATAATGATTTTTTGTTCCCTTTTGTGAGTAATGTGGCTTTTCTCCTAAATGCTATTAAGCTATTTCTCTTTTTCTTTGAAATTCAAGTGTCCATAGACACTGGCTAGATTTGTCTAACTTTCGTTAATGTTGGGCTGAGAACATAGTAACACCTTTAAGTTTCAGACCTGGCTATTTGACAGCTTGAGAATATTTCCTGTTATTACTTGTGTAAATATTATTCTGATTCACTTTTCCTAAATTTGATTTTGTTTTACTTTGCTTTGTTTATTTTTAATTTCTGGGGACAAGTTGTTGCTCTGTAGTTCAGGGTGGCCTTGAATTCCTTATGTAGTACAGGCTGGCCTCAGATCGTAGAGACCCTCCTGCCTCAGTGTCCCAAGTGCTGGGGATTACAGGTGTGTGTCACCATGCCGGGCTTTATTTTATGTTTTGGAGGATTCTATGTTATTCATCTATTTCATCACTCCGTCCTCTTTATTATCCTGTCTTACCATTCTCGTCTTCCTGCTTTATTTGTAGTCTGAGACATGCTCAGATTTGTCCTTCACATTAATGATTTTCTTCATCTTCCTTTTTTTCTTTTTTCTTTTTTTCTGGAAGTTGCATATTAACTGAAGGAAAATTTAGTGAAAACCAAAATTATTCATCGCAACCCTATTTTTACTCTGTAGGTATTTTATTAGACTGCATTTTTAAGGAAGTAAGTTTTACCTAATGTTGTATTTTATAACCAGCTTTTTAAAAACATATACTACTTTATGATGTATATAAGTTGTTAGGTTCTTAAGTAGTTCTTGAAAACATGATATTTGTTGACTTACAGACTTTGTATTGTCTGAGGAAGTGCTGCTTCTGTGTATGTGGAATAAGAACATACGGAGGAGTGGTTTTCCCCTTGCCATTGGGAGAGGTGCCCTGCTGTCCAGTGAAGTGCAGCGCTTTTTATTTGAGACGTTTAATGCCCAGTTATCATTCTGCCACTTACATAAACTTAGGAATGACTTAATTCTAATGTAGAACAAACGCTTCATTTGTTGAAGTCAAGGATTAACCGATTTTACTTTCATCAGAAGGACTGGGGGTTTGGCTCAGCAGCATAAGTGCCTGCTTGGCAAGCCCAGCGTTTTGAGTTTGATCCCCAGTACCAGAGGAAAACAAAAAAGACAATACTTTCATCAGAAATGAGAAAGTTAGAACCAGACCTGATGGCACACCCTGTACTATACTATATAACTCCTACTATAGGAGGTTGGGGCAGGAAGGTCACAAGCTCAAACTCATTTTAGGCAATTTAAGGACTTAGCGGGACCCTGTCTCAAAATTAGTAAAAATAAAAAGGGCTGAGGATGTAGTTCAGTGTGAAGGCTCTGGGTTCAATCCCCAATACAAAAAAAAAAATCTAATTTTATCAGTTTTAATACTATATTTTTTCAGTTCTCTGCCTCTCTTTTTCTCTCTGATACTTTTTTTTCATTTTGAAAATACAGCTTATAGTTCTCTTACACTTGCCTGTACTCCTCAAAAAGCAATTATAATTTTTGGTTAAATGCACGACTTCTTAAGTCCCTATTGGGCTAAATGTCTTAACTATGGTTTTATTTGCTTGCTTATCATAAATTTTTATGGGTTTTTCCTATAGTTAAAAGCTGCCTTTTACTTTTTTTAACTTCATTTTCTTTGAAAATAAGGTTAAATCTTCCTTTGTTCTTTTATCATTTCCAGAAGCCATCAGTCCTGTACTATTCCCAATGACAGTCCTGTATTTAATCATTTATCTCAAAAGAACCCGTCTACTGTCTAACAATAATTATTTTGTCAACAAGAAAACTAGATGGCAAACTGTTTCAAACAAGCACCCCCTCTCGGTTTTCCTCTCCTGCCAAGTGGCTTTATGATCTAGAGACCCTGGTATCCCTACCTCCATCTGCGGTTTTTTTTCTGTCTCATTGTTTAGACTAAAGAAAAGGCCAGTAATTGAATAAGGTCATTTCTACCCTTTATGAATATAATGTTGCTTTCATACCAGCATAGCATCTCCTTGAAGTCTAATCAGCTACTTTCTGGCCTCTAGCTCCTTGTCTGTAGCAAGCAGACACCCTGCTTTCACCCTGTCTGGAAGGCATCTGCAGCTGTTCACTGTTTTGCAGAATGAGAATGACAGGCCTTTTAAAAGACAGAGGTTAAAATCTTTCTGGGCTCCAGTCACCACTTTTACCTACTTTTTAATTTAATAACCGTCACCCCAGGGTTTCCTTCTCTTTTCTTGCTTTCAGATTCCTGATTTTCTAGGAGTCTGTCTGTTACTTTATAATCCCAAAGCCCACTCCTTGATTCATGAGGTAAATGTGTATTGAGCAGGTCCTGCGTGGCAGGCTCTTTTCCAGGTTCTGTAACTAGGGATGAGCCAAGTACATGTGGTCCTCCTCCCACAGAGCAGGCTTTGTTTGTAGGAAACTAAAGTAAATACAAGTCCTAAAAACCATGGCAAGACCTATGAAAAAACTAAAGCAAAGTAGGGTAGAGCAACTGCAGTGAACATAGATGGGGGAAGTGGAGGAGGCCTCTTGAGAAAAAGGCTTTCTGCTGAGGGTTGAATGACAGAAGCCAGCCACTTGTAGAAGAGGGGGACAAAGTAGCTCAGGAGTAGAGACATGGAGGAGGGAAGAGTTTGGAATGAGGACCTGAGGCAGCACTGTGGGAAAGACCCTGAGAGTCATGCGACCTGGTGGGCCACAAAAGGACTTTGATTTTTGATGTGTGCAACCAGAGAAATAATGGGCATGGTCTACAGGAGGGGTGGCGTGGTCCGCTGAACGTTTCGGAGCATTACTCCAGGTGTTACAGAAACAGGACATGAGGCTTCAAAAGTTGGAACGTCCATGAGAAGAACAGGATTTCTCTTCCTGCTTTTCCTAAAAATGAAATACAGAAATCATGAAAAATATTTTTGATTATGGGACAGAATCATGAACTGCTTCCCTACTGCACATTGCCAGCTTCTTCTTTACTCTGTTTGAGTGAGGTGCTTTCCACTTCTTGGCTGTAGGCTTGCAGAGGAGACCAGCAGTAAGGTGAGGGCGGAGCTGAGGGGTGGAGGCACCCTGGGTAAGCTCTGTGCTGCAGAAACCACAAACACAAGTCACGGAGAAAGTGCCAAGTGTCGGTTATAGCACGGTATTATGTTTAATTGCTAATATTCATGTTATTTAATTTTAGAACTTGCCCTAATAGACATTTTTCCATCTACTTTAGTGCTTCAGTTAGAGTGCTCCAGACAAGTTTTAGTTTCCCTTTTTAAGCAATATTTAGGATTCTTTCCTGAAGGCCTCCAATTAGAGCACACAACCTTGGAGATTCTTTCACCTAGAGACTACAGTAGAATTATGGTTAAAAAAGAAGCAGTGATGAGCCAGGTGTGGTGGGCCATGCCTGTAATCCCAGCACTTGGGAGGCTGAGGCAGGAAGATGGTTGTAAATTTGAGACCAGTCTGGGCTACAAACTGAGCTCAAAACAAGCCCAGACTACATAGCAAGACCCTGTCTCAAAAAGTCAAAAAATAAAACGAAACAAAACAAAAGCACTTGTTAATTTTTTAAACTAATACAGTACTCTTTCTATCTTTGTTCCTTAAAATCACTATTTTTAACTTGATAATTTTTCCCTATATGCACCCACTCTGTATTATCCCTGGTGCAGTAGAGCGAAAGAGTATCAAATTAAGAAAGGCATTGAGACCAAACATAAAATGATAAAAATTTGTACTTAAGTGTAAGAGGAAATTGTGCTTAAAAAAAGAAATTTGTCCAACCCAGGCTCCCTCATCCTCCATGTGAGGCCGGAAGTAGGCTGCAAGACAGGGTGGTAGGAAAGCCGTGGCTGGGGGTGATGGTGGCACAATGGAGGCAGTCTAGGGATGGCACTGCCCACCTCCTAAGTTCTCAGCTGAGCCAGAGAAGACAGATGTCCAGTTGGAAACAACCAGCAGTGACAGGAAGATGGGGCAGGACTAGCCCTGAAGGTTAGTTTTGTTTGGTTTTTAGACAGGGTCTTGCTGTGTAGTATAGACTAGCCTTGAACTCACTTATATAGCCTAGACTGGCCTCAAACTCATAATGATCTTCCTGTCTCAACTCCTGAGTGCTGGAATTTATCTAGTATTTGTTGCTGACTAAAAAAAGTCATGTAAAGAAGTAAGTTTTCCTGACCAAATTTAGAACTAGAATTATTTGTTTTGTTTTGTTTGTTGTTGTTTTGAAAGAAGAGTCTTGCTGTGTAGTTCAGGCTGGCCTTAAAAAGCTCATGCTAGCCTCAAACTTGGGGGCAGTGCTCTTGCCTCAGCCTCCCAAGTACTGGGGTCACAGCTGTGCACCACCACACATGACTAGTACTAGACAATTTTTTATTAGGAAAGTTCGGATTTGTCAAAATGAGACTGCAAAGGAACATTCACAGTGGCAGAAACTTTCAAGGTAATGTCTGACATAGAGAATACTTAATGGTAAATTTGATAATCAAATTGGATGGCATTAAATCTTAGAAGAACGTTGTAGGGCTGGACATGGTGGTATATGCCTGTAATCTGAGCACTTGGGAAGCTGAAGCAGGAGGCTCACTAAGTTTGAGGCCAGTCTGGGCTGCATAGTGGCTTTAAGGCCAGGCTGGACTGCGTAGGGAGATCATGTCTCAAAAAACCAAAAGACGAAAGACATTGTTTTTAGGGGTGGTAGCTCACACCTGTAATCCCACCTATTCGCTTCTGGAGGATCAACAGTTCAAGGCCAGTCTTGGCAATGTAGTAAGACTCCATGTCCAATCACAAAATGAAAGAAAGAAGAAAAGTGCAATAGGCAGAAATCATTCCATTGCTGCACAGAAAACTGTTGAAAGAACTAAATTAACTGCCAAGGATTTAGCTCGGTGGCACAGCACATGCTTGGCAAACATGAGGTCCTGAGTTCAATTTCTGATACAAGGGAAAAGAAGATTAGGATTAACTTAAGTATATTTAATTAACTTAAGTATATTTAAGTAATTTCCCAGCTCATCAGTGTTCATATTTCTGATCTAAGAAGTTCTTTTTGTTTCTAAGCAGGGCCTCTCAGCACAGGTGGAAGAGTATAAAAACACTCATTTACCTTTTATTGTAGGGACTATCATTTCTGAAAGGTAGTGGGGTGGAAGCCACCTCTCAAGGATTAAGTAGCAACTCAGTAATGTGGAAAGTGGAGCTGTCATCAGTGAGTTTGATAACAAAAGAAATACAAATAAATGAAATCGTTGCTAGGAGTTAGGGAAGCATCAGGGTAGCGGTGTGTTTGCGAAGAGGGTGAGAGGCCCCGTGTGGGAAGATAGAGAGGCTGAACCGGTGCAGTGCTGGTGAGCGGTGCGGGAAGTGGCTGTCAGCTTCGGGCAGTGGGAGGAGCAGCAGCAGCTAGAGGCTGTTGGGTGGCCCAAGGAAACCTCTGGCAGAACAGCTGCTGCAGGGATGGGGCAGAGAAGAGCGCGGGGGACAGGAAGGTGGCAGAGCATCTTCCGAGCTCCCTAGGTACAGCGGCATGGAGTTAGTGTCTCCTGGCAGCTGCTGAGTTCTGTGGCTGGAGCAGGAGAGAAGAGGAATTGTGAGGTTAGGGATTAGGCCAGGGGCGCGGCTGACTGCATGTTACACAGTTAGGAAGGGGTCTGTGCTGGCGACAAAGAGCGGAGCCTAGAAAGATTCCCAAATGTCATTTCAGGTCTTTGAAAGTAATGTTGGGAGCTCTTTAAAATTTATTTTCTTCTCAGTCTTAATTTCTGGCTTACAAGTTTTGTTAATGCAGACACATGACACTGTCTTACCGCAAAAACAAAACAAAAAAAACCCTTGCATCTCTGAGAGTATTAAATGAAATTAGTCAGTTTAGGTGAAAGACTTTCTTTCTTATCCATTTTGACCCCTGGTTTCTGCACAGTCCACAGCAGGAGCATCATTATTGGCTAATGCCTCACCTCTGACCCTCATGACATCACCCTTGTCTGTAACAAATCAAAATGTGACTCCCTTTGGGATGCTGGGTGGCCTTGTTCCAGTGACCATGCCCTTCCAGTTTCCCTTGGAGCTGCTTGGCTTCGGAACGGACACAGCTGGAGTGACAACCACCTCGGGATCTACCTCAGCCGCCTTCCACCACAGCCTCACTCAGAGTAAGTCAGGCTCTCACTTGCTCACTGTTGAGTGGCAGAGCCGGGGGCTCAGGAATTGAAGGAGGACAGTTTATCTTGTCCACGATCCAATTAGGTATGTGTACATCCAAATGAACTAATGAGCCACCTACACCAACTTACATCTTAATGAAATTTGTAAAAATAGCCAAATTGGTTGGATTCTCTACTTACACATACAGCCACTGCTCTGATAGGTGGAACAGTTGTTCATGAGCGCACTCTAGTTTTAGAAGGCCTTGGAAATCAAGCCTCAGATAAGTAGCATTAGATAAGTATGTTAGGGTAGATTTAAGAGGGCTCACATTTTAGTTTAAAGATCACTGATAAATCTGTTTTCTCTTCAGATTTACTAAAAGGTTTACAGCCAGGAGCTCAGCACGCAGCAACACTTTCCCACTCCCCTCTGCCTGCACACTTACAGCAAGCATTTAATGGTAAGAAAGCTACCTCTTCCTTCTCTCTTCATTGCTTACTGGGTTTGTGGATATAAATTACACTTTTTTGAAAATGGTATGGAATGACAGCGTTTTTAAAACACAAGTTTTTGTGTGACTGAATTCTCACTGGCAACAAAGTCCTTGTAAGAGAAAACTGACCAGGGAAGTCTTCTGTTACATGTAAAAGTCTTTTTGAAGGTGGGTGCTGTGTGGAAGTGATGACTAAGAAGGGGAGTCATGAAAGTTAGGTACAACTGGGTATGATGTAAGTCCAGCAACTCTGGGAGTCCGAGAATCACAAGTTGAAATCCAGACTGGGCAACTTAGACTCCGTCTCAAAAAATAATAAAAATAAAAAATAAAGGTCTGGGAATAGACTGTGACGGTCCTTGGTTCAATCTCTAGAACTGGGGAGAAAATAAAAACTTGTATGCAGGAACTATAATAATTTACATTTACTGAACGTATACTAGGTGCCATTTGGTCATGTAGCAGCGTACATGGTTGAGCTGATTTAATCCTTATAGTAGGCTCAGGAATGATAGACAACAATGCCCATTTTACAAACCAGAAAACTGAACCAGCAAGATAATCAGCTTGCCCAAAATAATACACTATTGTTTGCTCTCATATATTAAACTCAAGAAGCCTATATTCATTTTTTTTTTAAGTGCTGGGAACTGAACCCAGGACCTTGCGCACTCCAGGCACATGCAGTATGCAGAGGTATATTATCCACAAACCTGGCTGTACCTCGGCAATGATTAAATTAGCATGACCCAGGTTATGCACTGCACATTTGCCCAGCTTGCCTGCTCTGGAATCAGTGTCTGAGAATCAGTGTCAGAGAATGGGTGCTTGGCAGCCTGCAGGTTCCTGCTTAGAAAATAGTCTTATCTCTATAGATCACACCTGTGCTCTTCTGGAGGCCATTTCCCCGGTCTTCTGAGGAGGAATAACTTCTCAACTGCCCTCTTGACTTTGGAACTTACTGTGTCTTGCTGTTCTTTTTGGCCATTGCATTAAAAATCATCTTTGATCCAGTTTACCACCAACTACCATGCAGTGACTAGGACTTGTAGCAATCTTGCCACCATTTGTCATTCATCTTCCAAAAGACCTTTGGCCAACAGAAGCAAGACACTCAGGATCCTGTTACACAGCATGACTACAGTAACAGTTACATACTGCACATCTCGAAGGAGCCAGGAGGAAGGATTTTGAAGGTTTCCATCACAAAGAATTGATAAATGTTTGAGGGGATAAATATGTTTAACCTGATTTGAGCATTACACAGTATATACATATATCAAACATTGCAGGATATCCCATTAATATCACAGCTTTTATGTTTTTGTCAGTTAAAAATTAACAAAATAGAAGTTTAAGAAAGATTTAAGTCCTGTGGTAAGCTCCCTCAGATTCATTAAGAAAATGAGTTTAAACCACAATCAGGCAAAATAAGCCATATAAAGTAAACATCAATAATTCTTTTTTTTTTTTTTTTTTGAGGCAGGGTCTCGCTGTGCTGTTCAAGCTGGCCTTGAGCTGGTCTCGAACTCACAACGATCCTCCAGTCTCAGCCTCCCAAGTACTAGGATTACATCAATAACTCTAATCTTCTTGAACTTAACTAGATTTAAAATCAATAAGGGGGCTGTTATGGTGGCACATACTTGTAACCCCAACACTGGGGACGCTGAGACAGGACAATGACCTCGAGTTTGAGGCCAGCTTGAGCTACATAGTGAGGTCAAGGCTATCCTGAACTAAATAGCAAGACCCTGTTTCAAACAAAAACATTAATAAGGTGAATTGTTCTGTAACAGAAGTGGCCTTCCTGAGCGTGGACAACTGCCAGTGGTATGAGTCCAGCTGACAACCGTATGCTAATGGGCAGAGATAGGAAGGGACCCCTGCAGGATCCTTGTGGTTCTAAAAGACCCCTGGATTCCAGCTCTTATGTTGTTGTTGATTTAGTTGGCTTTTTGGTTTGTTTGTTTGTTTTTGAGCCAAGGTCTTGCAGTGCAGTTCAAGCTGGCCTTGAGCTCACTGTGTAGTCCAGGCTGGCCTCCTGCCTTAGCCTCTGGAGTGCTGGGATTACAAGTGTGTGCCACTGTGTCTGGCTCCAACTCTTGGATAAATTATTTTGCTGTCTGGTCAGCACTACTGTGCCATGAGAAAAATGTATGTAAAATATTAAAGGTCATCAAAAGTAAAAGCAGTTGTTCTTTTCACTTTGTTTTTCTTATCTATTTTTCTAACATGTCAAACCATACCAATTTAACATCTTTTTTTCTCAGATGGAGGCCAAAGTAAAGGGGACACTAAGTTGCCGCGGAAATCTCAGTGACTTCCCAGCGAGCAGAGATGAAATGTGTAGCTGGCTGATGGGATCTACCTGATGGGAAAGTCCTTATGTGGTCACAGGGCTGCTGTTTCTGTCGATGTTTACATTCTCGTCCCAAGCACTGTGGTGAGGAGGAAAAGGAAAGAAAATGTTACTTGAGCAATGCCAGGTGCAGGAGGAAGAAACACTTTTGTGCAAAGTTAGTGACCTTTGGTCTCTCCTAAAGAAAGACAGAGTTACCATGTTAACTGACTTGAAAGAGACTCAGCTGTCAAACCCACAGAAGTACAAATTTGATTTTTCCCCAGGGGAGGAAAAGGAAATTGAGAGGATTTGGGTAAATGCCATCCATCCTGGGGGTTGCATCTGAACGCTTGTAGACATAACCACATAATAAAAGCAGTAGCTCTTAAATTAGGCCAGTTTGTCAGGAATAATGACGATGTCTGCTCAAGTGAATAGTGTAGCAGATTTGCCACAAATTGAGTGAATAACCTTATGCCTGCTAACAGTAGCTGAAGAAATACTTAGCCTCAAACATCCTGAGCAAACTTGAATCTTTCCCAGTATGTAGCAACTCCGTGTAAATCAGTGGACTAAAGATGTGTCAGGAAATGTACTCGAGCACAGTGATATATATTACTAAATCATCTAGATTTTTAGAAGTCAAGAAATCGAGCCTGTTACTCTTTAACAGACAAAACATAATGTCCCCTTTTTGTAAAAGGGTCAGTTTCATCTTCCATTTAGAAGCAGGTACTTAACTCTTTTCTTCAGGTGATTTATGCACCTGGTATTGACTGGTTAATTTTTGTTTCTAGTCTTGATGTTAAAATGTGACTGTGTTCACATTTTTCATTTGAGAAATAGGAATCTTAGTTATTGGGCTGCTGTTTTCCTGCTCTTTGCCCTGGCAGGCCTCCTAGCAAGAACTGTGAACTTTCCCCGGTTCGCCTCACTTTACAAGTTCACTTTCTGTTCTTTTAGCTACTGATACTTCAGGTGATTGTTAGCTATTAATAGAAACAGGTAGAAGTGTATACTACATATATTTTTTTCACTGTTCATCCAAATAACATATGTATGTATAAAATTTCTGGGTTTTGGTGATGTTTTTGAGGGGAAGAAATAATTAGGATCATTATATGTACAAGGATTATCTTTTATAACAATCACAATCTAATTTACCTTCCTGTATCCATGTAGTGAAATTATTTGGAGCATTTGGGATCTTAAAGCTTTACCAGTACTTACTCAGAGTGTTGATAATGTCAATAAGCCTGCAGATAATAAGTTCCTTAGTTACTATAGCTTCCTTATGCATATCATAGTTAACAAAGGGAATTAAGGGGAACGTTTATATCTGTCTTTGGATATATTTCATTTTATTTTGACTCAGCATCATTCTGGTATCTCTTAGAGAGTTTTAAACTTGTGAATATTTTCACACTATACCCAACAATTGTGTGAGCTCTTAACTGTGTAACTTTTGTCTGTTTATATAACAACAAACACCCCCACCAACCCCAAAACCGCACTGGGCTAGTAGTAGCAAGGTTTTGCTCATACTTTCATTATATATTGCCCTATAGCATTACGTTTATTCCAATAATAGTATTAACCAGAGTTTTTTGTTTTTATTTTATAAGTAAAAGTTCCAAATTGCCTACAGGACTATAAATAACCACAGATCCACTCAGATCTGTATGCCTATATTTTAACACATTGGCTTGCTTCATAGAAAAAAAAAGGCAAGTAACTGAATTCTTCAGTTGTAAGAACTTCTTACCATGAAAGAACTTGTTTACTTCAAGGAATCATTGATGGATACTGGGATGTTGCAGAGGTTTGACTTGAATTCAGTATGTTTGATTAAGATTCATGTTGTTTTTTAATTAGGGAAGTATTCTCAAGTCTGATTTATTCCAGGGAGCAGTCCTCTTATGTTTGCCTTTGCTAACCTTAGCTGGGCTGGCGGTGGGAGTTTTCCTTTGGAAAGGTAGCCTTTGATTTACTACTTCTGCCAGGAGTGAGGTCAAAGTTGCGTATTAATCTCTCTTCCTGCTGATGGATGTACATGTGTTTATCTTTGTGTGTATGTGTATACACACATGCATGTTCATATGAATTAATGGCTAGTATGTCAAAGAATAATATTGTAATTTCTTAAACCCATCAGTTCTGAATCATACTAAATGAAGATCCCTGATGACTCTGAGTTTTTTGTCATCATTAGAAAAGGACGGATTTAATAATTCTGTCCCCTAGTGTCATTTTATATGAACTGGTCACAATACTTGAAGGCCCTTGGCTCTGCAAATACAACATGGAGATTCTGTGTTCTCCTAGAGGACTGCAGTCAAGATCCCTGCCTCAGCACCCACCCACCCCCTTTTCACAGATCAGTTTACATGCGTCTCAGTCAGGACCCTCCTTTGTGTTGTACAAATGGGAAATGGGTCAAAATCCTTGTCTTTCTCCATAGATAAAGTATAATCAGAGTTTCTACATGTAAATACAACTTATTTCTTTTCTAGAGCATAACATTAAAAGTGGTGTCCATACTTTATGGTCATCTGTCTTTACAGTTTTATTACTAAAAAACAAACATGTAAATTGGTTATTTTTTAACACAGAGACTTGACTCATACTGTATTTTTGCACTTAAATTATGTTATTTTTAAAAATGGTAATTGGAAAGGATATCTATAGAGCAATGTGTATTCTAAAGAGCATTAGCAACATCCAAATGCAAAAGTAATCAGCACACTTAATTGCATCCCACTCGGAGGGATTTTTGATTCAGGAAGCTTAAGTTATTTGTTTCCAACTGTCTTATTTTGAAATTGCCTTCACTGATATATAAGCTGTTACTGTACATACAAGTTAATCCTCAGTATTCACAAGCAATAACGGTCAGCAGAGCTGTCCTTAAAGATAGCCGTGCTGGACCTCAGTTGGAGACTGTTTGGGAGCAAAGTGTCAAGCTCATGCAGAGCCTCCAGATTAAATGCAAGCAATAATTTACATTGTAAGTGAATTATAATTCCTTCTCATATGCTTCTGAGATCAGAAGGTAGGAAATCATGATTTTTAAAACAGCCTAAAGAAAAAATCTGGGGAAAAAAAGTGAGATTAATCTATAGTCACAAAACCCTGATACAGTATTTTGAGGAAATAAGAGGATTGGGCCAGTACATTCTTTCATGCCCACCACCCCTTTGATGGATGATGTCAGCCCAAATTCCTTTGTTTTGTGTCATTGACACTGAATAAGGTTTATGGGATCATCAAGGTAAGGGGAAGGTCCATGTTTGGATACTGTGGGTTTGACACCTGAACTTACTGGAACTGATTCTTAACCCAGGATATTCTTTTTTTCCCAAAGCAGATCCAAATTGTTTACTACCCGGGAGTGGAAAGGGCAGGCAGCGCTAGTCCCTGTCTTCTAGGTTGCCCTCTCCCATACCCCTTTCCACCTTGACTTGGATTCAAGACATTCTCTGAAGTGAAAGTTCTACTGTTCCTTAAACTGCCATTGATTATGAGAACTCTTTGTCTTTGGGATCATCTCTAGAACTCCAGTTGATCTATCATATTTGCTGCTACGTTTGAAAAATGAACTTGGCCCGTATTGGTTGACTCTAATTTACAGTTCTTTATTTCCAGGAGTTTTTGTCATTATAATTTGACCCATGTATAGAATTAGGATACTTTTTTTAGAAGTGTACCATAAAAGCACACTGGTCCCTGTATTGTTACCATTTATGTTTTGAATTTGTTTGCTTTGTTCTTGGTTTTTGTTTTGTTTTTCAAGTTAGAAATAGAAGAATGAAAAAATTCTATAATCAGGCCAAACTTGAGAACTTTCCCTGTGTCAGCACCATGATTTCCGCTGACCCACGTTCTCAAAGGGGCACTTTGACTTCCTATTCTGCATGGATAATTTTTTTGTTTGGAGGGGGCTTTTGATTTTGTAAAAATGAAGCAGAAGTGCAGTAGTAGATAAATGACTGATCACAGACATGTTATGCAATTTTATTTTATAAAACTTTAAGGGAAAAGTTTAACTCTTTGTAAATAATTTCTTAGCTCTGGTAAATGCTTATATTACTCTAAAACATGCTCAATTCAGGCCTTTGTCTTTGTTAAGTGCCTTTTATTTCTTTCTTTTCCCCCTCTTTTGAAACTGTTCTCAGATACCCTAAGTACATATTAATAAGTCAGGGGTTTCAAGAGGAAGAATCTCAAGACTTGCCAACATCGAATCATGCTGTAATACCCTTCCTTTCTTTTGTGTGTATATGGGTATGTGTGTGAGGTACATACATACACACATACGAGACTAGTAGCTGCTGTACCATTGCGTCCGTTCCAAGCACTGTCCTTCTATGTTGGAGAAACTTCTGCCTTGTTTATTCCATTGCTTTTAGTTCATTAAATTGGGAAGATTGGGAGATTTTTCTTACCACAAGATGCTCTCTTTCCCCTTTGAAATAATATCTATTTGTAGAAGTTGACAAATATATATGTATATGTGTGTGTCAGTTATTACAAGTAAAATAAATTTAGTGGACTCATTGATTATCCCTGGATACAACCCACTGCTGTATACCCTTTGAACTTGGCATAAGTAATCTAAGACAAAGCATTGGAATAACAAGGGTATCTTGCAGGCAAGTTGATAGGGCCAGGTGCACTTTGGCAGGGAAGATTAAATACATGGAGGTAGAGAGTTACAACCATGGTGGCATGGTAGCAAGAATTTACTTTGGAGGAAGTTAGCAACTATGTCCACATTTAAAAAGTGTCCACCAGGTACAATGGCATACACTTGTACTCCTAGCACTTGTGAGGCTGAGGCAAGGTAATCACAATGAGTTCAAGGCCAGCCTGGGCTACAGAGTTCAAAGATAGCCTGAATTACAGAGTGTGAGACTCTGTCTGAAAAAAAAAAAAACGAAAGGAAGTAAAAAATACATATTTCTTCTGGAAAATAATTTGAAGAAATCATAAAACTGCATATATGTTAAAAACATGAATAAATCAAAGTAGAAAGACTTCAGATAGTGAGGAAAACATTCGTATGATCAATAGCATTCTTGAGAGATCTTCAGTCTTACTTATTTTTATTTGCCAGATAACCTGTGATGTTATGGTGATTTGGATTTCTCCCTTGAGCAAAATAATGTAATTTTCAATATCTATGATACATCTCTTTCTTGTTGAAACCAAATAGATGTGACATATTAAGGGAGGCTAAGTTGAACCAATCCTCAAAAATAGTGCAAATTTATTTTTTAAAAATTACCCCTTGTTAAATAAAATTTTGATTTGGAGCAGGAGACTGGTGGCTAAAAGTAGAAAACAGAGATCCCTGGTAGCCAAGTCTTGTCAGGCAGTTAGACTAATGCCTAAACTACCACATCTAGGGGGAATATCACTTAACCTTTGTGCCTCAGATTACCCATGAGACAATTGGGTATAATACTGTTCACCTACCTCCCAGCAATATCAGAGACTCTACTATTCAAAAATATTTTGAGTTATTTCAAAAATAATCATAAAATGTCCTATGTAATTAAAAATAGTATTATCATCTTCCTGCAGAGGTTCAAAAATGTTTTCCTTATTGGGTATAAAGAGCAACCTATGATTTTTAAGTTCTTTTAAAAAATCACTGGAATTCTAATTTAGATACATATTATTTAAACATACTTTATGTTGGGATAAAATTGTTAGTTTCAGATTAACAAAGTGGGGTGGGAGTGGAGAGACACTAAGTTTCTTAATTAAAAGTGGATTATTTTAGCTTTTTATGGTGGTATTGTTTATGTGATGTTTGCCAAGATTGTGGAATCTAAAGTTAGATAAAGTTTGGATGGTTGGTTGTTAGAAGTGATAAATGACCCTGCAAGTTTTATCTGCCTGCCTTTTCCATCTTCTTAATTGGCTTGGTATTACCTGTTGGTGATGGGTGAAAAGGAATGGGAGTCTCCTGTTCCATAAATGAGAGAGGGACACACACTGTCCCCTACCTCTAGGGCTCCCAGCCCTGCTCTCAGGAGCCCAGGGGCTCAGGCTGCAGAGAAGTGGAGGAAGGAGGCGGCTTCACTTCCTAGCGGGGCAGCAGAGACTGGTGGGGTGAGGCAGGGTGGTTTCCGGCTCAGCTAGCGGAACGAAATGAAGATCATTTTACCCACCTTCCATCTCTACTGAGTTGCCCTTTCCTACTTCCTCTCCTTCTTTTCTTTCTCTCTCTCTCTCTCTCTTTCTTTCCTTCTTTCTTTCTTTTTGTCTTTGTTTTTTGTTTGTTTGTTTGTTTGTTTTTGTTTTTGTTTTTTTTGGTACCAGGAATCAGACTCACGACCTCTGACCTCTCACTTGCCAGGCAGGCGCCTGTGCTGCTGAGCTGAATCTTCTCCCCCGCCCCTTTTTGTTTTGTTTTATTTTCTTCTGTCTCCCTTTTCTCATTTAAAACAACGAGAAGGAATGGATGCTATAACTACTTTTTGGATTTTTCTTGCTTTTTTCCAAATAAGGCCTTAGTTAATAGCCTATAAACACCATCTATGCACATAAACATACTATTTTCCACATTTCTGTCTCCTTCCATTTTTCAAGTAACAAGAATTCTACCCAAAGAAATAAGACATTATGTTTTTGTTGATTATATGTTTGTTTCCCTAGATAAAATTAAAGAATAAAATAGGCATATTTTGTGTGTTCATCTGTCCTAAGATGTGAACTTCATATTCAAAAGCTAACTACACCCAACCTTTGACAAGCAGGAAACTGTAGTTATGTCATATAATGTCACAGTGAAACATCCCAGTGTTCAGTTGGAGAAGTTTTGGATTCTGTGACACATTGTTCTGGTTTACAGAGCTGCACATGGAGTCAGGCTCTAGAAACAGCTTTGATTGTTAATGTTGAGTCCATCCTTCGTTTCCTTTAGACGTCTTCTTTCCTCTGGTGTGAGCTAACTCTTCATTATCCATGTCACCAGCCAGCTGCCCCACAACAAGGTGAGCTTTGTGTCTTTAGCACCTAGGAGAGGGTGCGCTGTCTCTCAGACCCTCTGGGCTCATCTGTCCTTATCCCATGGAACTGAGGGACAGCCTGTAGTGCAGGAAACTGTTTACATCCGGGCCTACTCTCTCACAGGTGGGACTTCCTGAGGCGTTTCATGAGAATGCCTTTGAATAATTTGATAATAAATTATATTTTTCTCATACAGACCCAGAGTGCCATTTGGTTGAAAGTAGCTTTTTGTGATCTTTACTTAATATTCTATTATAGTATTTCTACTTCTCAGCCTTTCTTACACATTACCATTTCATAGGTAGTATTTCATTAGTATTTCAAGTTTGGACACTTCTTCAGACTATTACCCAGAGTTATCCATGGTGATCACTAGTGACTGACATTATTTTCTCCTTCATATGAGAAAAAAAAATAGATTTTGTGGGCTAGCAGTGTAGCTTGAGGTAGAGCACTAGCCTAGCATGCTTAAGGTCCTGGGTCCCCTCCACAGTGCCATCAAAAAACATAGTTTTTCATTACTACATAATGTGGTAATAAAGTATTCTTGGCTTCCTCCTGATAATTCAAGGTTGTTCACAAGAGATACAAGCCTTCGTTAGGGGTTCTTCCTCATCATATCTGCTTCGCTTGCTTTTGTATTTCCCCTAGGTCAAACCTATTTTGAATCCTTAGTACCAATCTTATGCTCCTCAGAAAACACTATACATTATCTGTTTCCATTTTGCAGTTAGTAACATAATGCTGTTGTATCTTAAGTCTGGTTTTTAGACATCTGATACTAGAATACTAATGAAGAACTTGATTGGGAATACAGATAACTGTCTCCCAAGGTAACTTGGAAATATTTCTGTTTTTGAAGTTAGCAATTCCATCTAGCCTTGAAGCAGCAGCAACCAAGACCAGCTGGTTGATGTGGTGCTATGTGGCAGCCTGCCCTTAACCCAGCAATTCTTAGCTGTCTCGTATTTTCTATCCTTACAGCCTTTTTTGCTTATCTCTGCTGTTTTCAGAGGTACCATAACCTATATCAGAAAATTGGGATTTCTTTCCCATGCCTCCAAATTACCTAGGATTCCCCCAATTTTGGCTAGTAGAATTATAAAAGAAAACAAGTCATTCTTCCTTGACAGAGGTATGACCGTTTTGCACTGTTGGTTGGAAAGTTGGCCACCTGGGCTGGGGTTTTAGCTCATTGGCTTAAGCGCCTGCCTGGCAAGCACAAGGTTGTGAGTTCAATCCCTGGTACCACAAAAAAAAAAAAAAAAAAAAAAGGTTGGCCACCTTTGATCACCTTTTTGCAAGTCTTGGCTGAGACTACATAATGAATTCTGTCGGCCTCCTGGCGCCTGCTGATGGTCAGAGGGCCTTCCACCATTAGAGTGGGTGCCCAGCCCGCAGAGAACTTCCTGGCTCTCAGCTGGCCTCCAAGGAGAAGATCCAAGCTTTGCACTGTCCCTTTGTTGACTTTCATTGAAAATTTATCTTATTTTAGGAAGTATCAAAAATACCGTGTTGTTCTTTGAAGAGAGTCCTTAAATTCGAGGCTGTCTTGTGTGTGTCACTCACTTTAAACACTGTCAAACTTAGAAGGGGAAAGTAAGATGCTGGCTGCTGAGAAGACTGTGTCCCAAATACATTAATGCCTGCAAAGTACCTAAGCAAGGAGCATTTTCCCTCTTTACTGATAAGCAAGAAGGTTTTTTTATTTGTAGTTTTAAAGATTTCTATGGAACTACAGATCTATTTGCTATAGCTAATTGGTAATCATGAGTCCAATTTCTAGCCTGGTTAAGCACATATTTCCAACACTTACAGTATGAATTTTGATAAGGGAAAGATTTCTGTTTGATGACAGGAAACACAGCCCAAATTTATGCAGCAAACGCTCAGTCTGCAGAGGAGCTGCTCCTCCTCAGTTGCTCCCAGTCCCGAAAGAGCGCACGGTCCTCTAGGAGAAAGGCATGAGCTCCTTGTTGCATCTGCTCATATGCTTTGCTAACTTGAAGGGATGTGCTGTATTTCAAATAAGTGTGTGACTTAATATTTCGGGGTGGTTTTTTTCCTCCTTTAAAAACTGGACCTGAATACAAGGTTTGAGTTGATATTTGTAATAATCTCAGGACCTGAAAGATTGTAGCATTTAGTGTGTCTTAAAAATTATGTACTGTACCAGCCATGGATTTTTGTAAATATACCTGTCTCCCTTTTTTGTATTATTTTAGTAAAAAAATAATAAATTTAAATAAAAGGGGTGGTGATGACGTGTGCGTGGGTGTGGGTATGTATGTGCGCGTGTTTGTACAAGGCTCTTTGGAGATGAACTGGTGCTTGTTTAACTTTTGGCTCAGCTCAGAGCAGGAATATGGACACAGAGCTGCTACTGGCCCTGCACTGAGCCGAGGTATCTCCATGAGGTCTTCCCAGCGGTGAGATGGCTTGGGAGATCACTTTTCCCACTGCTGTCTGGCTTCAGCCTTCTCAGTTCTGCACACCCCTACTGGTAAAGTGTCCCAGACTCCACTGGTCTCTCTAGTTTTTAGAGGACTGTCATCACTCTTTCCTAGGGAAAAAGAAGGGCAGGTAAAATATTTTTAACCAAAAAACAAAACAAAAACATACATTTCCCAAACCCTGGTGAATTTTGGGTATGTAGAGAGCATAAGCATTCCAAAATACAGATCTGTGAATTTAGTAAATTAACCCCATGGATATACTCCTTCAGTGCAGGGATTTTTATTTTTATTTGTATTTTTTTCTGCAACAGCCTTGCTCATATTCCAGGTATAGCTAGCAAACTCCTGTTTTGAAGCAAAAGCCTTATTTGATTCAGTGTAGATGTTTCCTGTCTGTCCTTTGTGACAGGGCCTTTTACCTTGAGTGTTTTTTTCTTTTTGTGTGTTACGTGTTTGTTCTATTAAATAAAGAGGAATGTACATACTGCTACTGTGTCAGTTGTGTTATTCGGCTAACTTGGCTTGGCATACTCCATTCTCAGCAGAGTTTGGTGCCTGGTTTCGGTATCACACTGTGCCAGGCACTCAGAGTATGGAGGTAAAGGACACAGTCCTTGGTACAGTGCAGTTTGCAGCCACTTGACAAGTTAGAGTTTGTTGTAAAATATGGTCCAGAGCAACCTGACATTGGAGTCCCAAGCAGGGGAAGATGGAGCTGGGCTGTCTGGGGAGCTTGGCGATGCAGGTGGTCCTTGGAGTGGGCCCTGGGACAGTCCGCAGCGGGGTAGAGGCAGACTGGAAATGCAGTTCTCTGGGTTCTTCCTGTCGGTAAGGAGTGTGTGTGCTGGGTAACGCTACCAAGGTCAAGGCTGGGGGTGATTTACAAACATGATCATCTTGGTCTCAATTGTAGTGGATTTCTACAGTCATATTAAGAGCCAGGTGTGGTGTGCATGCCTGTAATCCCAGCACTTGGGAGTCTGAGGTAGGACAGTCACTGTCAGTTCAAGGCCAGCTTGGGCTACGTAGTGAATTCAAGTCCACCCTGTCCTACATGAGACCCTGTCTCAAAAAAAAAAAAAGAAACTATTACTTAGAGAAAAAACTAGAGTAAGAATTAATCATAGAAATCTAAGTAGAGGATGGGAAGAGTATGAGGAGACAAAAAGCGGCTTAGCGAAGTTGAGCGGTTTGGCATTTGTGATTACACGCGTGTATCATAGAATCTAGAAAGAGCCAGGTGTGGTGGTGCACCCCTGTATACCCAGCATAGGAGGCTCAGGAGTGTCACTGCAAGGTTGAGGCTAACTGAGTTTACATAGTGAGTTCAGGGCCAGCTTGGACTACATAGCAAGACAAAAAACAAAGCAAGGCTGCAGATTTAGCTCAGCGGTTTTAAGCACCCACGTGGTGAGTGCAAGATCATGAGTCTGATTTCCAGTCCAAAAAAAAACAAAAAGGCATAGTGGTGCATGCCTATTATCCCAGCATTTGAGAGGCTGAGGCAGGAGGATTGCTGCAAATTTGAGGCCAGCCTAGGCTACAGAGAGTTCAAGGTCAGCCTGAAATGCGTAGTAAAACCCTGTCTCAGACAAAAAGTGTAGAAAGGGACATAAACTCCACAATATAAACAGTGGTGGTATGAGTGCTTTCTTGTTATTTTTCCTTTTATAAGCACATTTTCACTGTATGTACTGCCATGAAAATAAATCTATAAAAGGCATGGAGGGAGGAAAATGGGCTGTCAAGTGCTGTAATATTTATGGGCAGTTTCGCCAGAGTGTTCTTGTGAGTCGTCATAATGCTTCAAAACACTTAAAAATAAATCTGAGATTAAATCATTTTACATTTAACTATATTTTTATCATCTCAAAATGTGTGTTAACCTATGAAAAGTACTGTTACTAAGACCTTGAAAATCCACTAGTAGCTGGGCATGGTGGCACATGCCTGTAATCCCAGCACTCAGGAGGCTGAGGCAGGAGGACTGTTGCAAGTTTGAGACCAGCTTGGGCTACAAAATGAGCTCAAGGCCAGCCTGAACTGCATAGTGAGACCCTGTCTCCAAAAGACAAAAACAAAACAACAACAACAAAAAAACACTGTAGCCAGTGTGGTGGTGTGCAGAGACTGAGGCAGCAGAAACACTGAATTCAAGGCCATTCTGGGCTACATAGTGAGTTCAGAACCAGCTTGCACTACATTGTGAGACCCTGCCTTAAAAAAAAAAAAAAGGCACAGTATTTTCTACATAGTACCAAGTAAATGTTAGATTTGTTATCATATATACTAATTTCATTGTTCTGTATATGGAAAAGGAAGTGAAGAAAAGGTTTTTAAAAGAAAGGTTTCTAGGGCTGGGCTGTAGCTCAGTGCTCAGAGGGAGACACGTGCTTAGCACACAAGTCCATGGGTCCCACCTGCAATGCAGGGAGATACACAGAGACAGATGGCTTAAGATAGGGAACTTCATCCCGAGGATTTAAAGGTTTCAGAATAAGCCAGCAGTTTGAAGAACCAAGAAGGATGTAAATCCTTCAGGTTCCGCTAGGGCTGAACTGAAGGAAGCTCAGGTGTCCAGGAGATGGAGTTATTCAGCGCGGGAACCGTGTGAAGAAAGCACCATGTTTTATCCTCCTTCATCCAGGTGTGAGATCCTCTTAGACCAGAACTTGCTGTACATAGGAAAGTGTGCTGGTTAATAAGAGGGTATAGCCACGCATGGTATAAACTCAGCACTTGAGAAGCTGAGGCAAAGGATCGCCTGAGTTTGACGCCTGCCTGGGTGACATTGCTCTTACAAATGTATTTTAATGGGAAATGAATTCACACAAAGGTTTGTGCATAGGACATTGTTCATCAGAACACTGCTCAGAATAAAAGTTGTGAACAGTCTAATGCTACATGATGCGAATGATTATAAAAATAAAATTAATACTAGAGCTAGACATGGTGGTGTACTCCTGTGATCCCAGCACTTGAGAGGCTAAGGCAGGAGGATCCTTGCAAGTTTGAGACTAGCCTGAACTGCATAGCAAGACCCTGTCTCAAAAAAAATACTAGACCATTTTTAAAATACTGGACAAAAAAAAATACTAGACCATTTTTAAAATAAGAAATCATGAGCACATCCATATATTAAATGAAAGAGCAGCTACAGATGTAAATATATGCATGGAAAAATACATAAGCGGACATTTACCAAAATACAGAGGGTAATGTCAGTGCTTTCTCTTTTCCATTTATTGAAATATATTCTCAACATGCATAACATGTTGGGGTTTTTTTGTTTGTTTTTCTTTAAGAAACAGATAGACTTGATTGAAGAGAAGGAGAAAGAAATGGGAAGGAGGCCCTTCCTGTCTCATCATGGGAGAAGGGAAAAGAAAAGAATTAATTTCGTCTACTCAGACCCTACTAGATCTCCAAGTTGGATTTGGCTTGGAGGGAAAACATGAACTGCTAGGTTTAAAATAAAGATGCTGAGGAAAAAAAAAAACCCATAGTATCAAGTACACCGATAGATACGGAATGAGAGGGAAGCAAATCTTCATTCATCCCCATTTTCCTTCCCCCAGAGCAACCACTGCTTCCAGTTTCTACCAGGTCTGAGCACAAGTGTGGCTGTTACTCTTGCACCTGAACCTGACATCTGAACCCACGTCTCTAGCAGCACCTTGTGGGGTACCTTGCAAATTAGTCCACACCAGTGCAGAGACATCTGCCTTGTTCTTTGTAACAGCTGCATAGAAGTCCAGGTGTGAGGTTTCTTACTGGTGGCAGTTAGATTATTTTCACGGGGAAAACCCAGTATCTTAACATACTTGCAGTCCCAGCGTTTAGCAAACAGAAAGGAAAAAGTTCCTTTCTGATGTGGACAATAAATGATTTAACACTCCAGATTGAAAATCAGTGTCTGCAATCTGACGTTGTCTGTACCTGCAAACCTTTGGTAAATCACCAAGGAAAATCTTCCTTTCTAAAAGAGTTTGGAAAATGGAAATAAAAGCAGAAGAGTAAATTCTGGGTGCCTGCACTTTGGGACAGTGGCATCCCCGTCGCACAGGTGCGCTCTGATGCATCCCATATGGAGCCTCAGAAACAACTGTGCTTTACCAGTCCGTGCCTTTGGGTTTGTATTTGATTTTTGGTTTTTTGTCTCTGCACGTTTCCCTCTTCTGTGTCTCCGTGTGTCCCTTCGCCATCTCCCCACTATTATTAGTCCAGTATCTAGCATAGTTTGAAGGGAACTGGTTGACACACTCCACTAGTGCAGCTGTCACGTTGGATGAGACGCTGAAGTAGCTCCTCCTCCTGCGGTGGGGCAGGTGTGTTTGAGTTAGAGAAAGATGGGCCACACCCAGCAGGGGCCAGCTTGTAGGGCTGACAAACAGAGGCTACTCTCATCTCTTGTCTTTTTGATTCCTAAATTCATGCTTCCTCTTGCTCCCAGTTTTTTTTTCTTTCCAAAATACAGAAGTGAAGCCACAGTGTTTTAGAAATCTGATTTAGTTACTACGTTTCCAAAAAACCACTTAAAACACGTATTTCACAGGTGTTAAACTCTGGCTTAAAAAGTAAGGAAAATCTTGGCTCATGTAGCTGAGTGGTTTTAGAAGTAACCCTAGTTAGCTAAAGGTTTACACAGTAATATCCCTGTCTCAGGCCCAGTTCTGTATCTTGTCATCCAGTGTCAAGCTCAGCTGGGCACAGGGGTGCACAGGTGTACACCTGTGGTCCCAGAAACTTGGGAGGCTGAGAAAGGATTGCTTGAGACCAGCCTAGGAAAATGATGAGAGCCTGTCTCACAAAAATAACAAAAAGAAGCCGAGCATATGGTGGCACATGCCTGTAACCCCAGCCCTTGGGAGGCTGAGGCAGGAAGATCTTTTCAAGTTCAAGACCAACCAGGGCTACAAAGTGAGCTCAAGGCCAGCCTGAAATGCATAGCGAGACCCTGTCTCCGATGAAAGAAAGAAGAAAGAAAGAGAGAGAGAGAGAGAAAGAAAGAAAGAAAGAAAGAAAGAAAGAAAGAAAGAAAAAAATGTACCATCAGTGACAAAAAATAGTGTCAGGCTACATAGGGAGCCCCTGATGGCCTCAGCTCTTCCTACATAGCCAAATGCTGCTGCATGTTTTGATTGACTGATTGATTGATTGACTGCACTTTTTTGAGACAGGGTTTCACTATACGATTCACTATATGGCTGGCCTCCAACTCACTTTGTAGCCCAGGCTGGCCTCAAACTTGCAGTGATCCTCCTGCCTCAGCCTCCCAAGTGCTGGGATTACAGGCGTGAGCCACCACACGTGGCTTGCTGCTGCACTTCTATGACATGTGTGTGCTGGATACCAGCCGTTTTACTTCATGGTACCTCAGATGCAAAGCAGTGTGTTGATTCTGTGCTGTAGCTCAGCACACCGCCCACATCTGTCTGCGTGGAAACACTGCCCCTCGAGGCACTGTGCCTCAGGCTGTCCCCGTCCTGAGCCCTCCTCGGCTCCGGGCCGTAGGCACCCAGCCTGCCTTTCTGCCCTTTAACGTGTGCATCCTTCTCAAATAAGTAATATTTTGTATATGTACAATTTTAATTTATACGAATGACACTGTGCTATGAATCGTGCTGTTCTCTGCCTTCTTCAAGTGTTAGATTTACTCCTGTTGCTCTGGGGACATCTTGTGTGCTGGCGCTTCACGCTGCACTGTATTCCTTTTAGTGTACATCCATCAGACTTTATTTTTTAATCTATCCTTTTTTTCCTTCTTTTTTTTGTTTTTTTTTCTGTTTTTTGTTTTGTTTGGGGTTTTTTTTGTTTTGTTTAGTTTTTTTTGGTTTTTTGAGACAGGGTGTCACTATGTAGTTCAGGCTGGCCTTGAGCTCACCACAATCCTCCTGCCTCAGCTTCCTGAATCCTGGGATTACAGACATATGCCACCATGCCCCAGCCTAATCTACTATATTTTAGTTTTGGGTTTTTTTTTTTTTAATTGGTACCGGGAATTGAACTCACAACCGCATGCTTCCAAGGTAGGCGCTTATGCTGCTGAGCTAAATCCCCAGACCAATCTACTATATTTTAAAGTCCTGTTTTCGTATGGGCTGATACCTATGTGTCTTCAATTCTTATTAGTCATCTGTGAATTACTTGTTCATCTCTGTGTATTATTCAGTTGCATTTTCTGACCTTTTGTGTTTTGAGACAGGACCTGGCAACACTGCCCTTAGACTTACGACCCTGACAGCCTCCTGAGTGCTAGTGTTACAGGTGTGCGCCACGGGATGCAGCCTGGATCTACATAGGCTTTTATTAGTCTCAGATGTGCCGGGACTTTAGTCAGTTACCTGTCTTTTCACTTCCTCTGTGGCATCCTTTATTGAACAGAAATCCTTACTTTTTAAATAGCCAAACTGATCTGCTTTTATGTTTGAGTTCTGGAGTTTGTTTATAAAATCGTTATAATAGTTTGTTTATAAAATAGTTCCCTATGCCTAGACCAGATTTCCTCAGACATTTTCTTCTATTAGCTTTGCAACTTACCTGTCAGATTTCGATCTAGAATTCATTTGTTGACTCCCTCGGTATATTGTGCAATAGAGAGGTCCAGCTTTAGATTATTTACTGAGGCAGTTCCCCAGTGGCATCTGGTACGTCCTTCCCATTAATGCGTGGCACTGTTTTGTCATGTGTCAAGTTCTTCTGCGTGGGAGGGCTTGTTTCTGAGCTCTGCTCTGTCCGTCACCCCTTTGCGTTGGTGCCAGTACCGTGCTGTTTGTCTTACTGTAGACTCACGGTGCGCCTCCATGATCTAGGAAGGATCGTATATCCCTTATATAATAGTGCCTTTATATGTTGACTCAGATAATTATAGATTTTATTCTATATAAATTTTTTCTAGTACTGGAGTTAAACTGAGGGCTTTTCCACAGAGCAACATCCTCAGCCCTTTTTCAAAAATATTTTTAGGTGCCGGAGAGGTAACTCAGTGGCAGAGCACTTACCCAGCAAACATGAGGCTCTGACTTTGACCCCCAGCACCACAAAAGAAAAAATATTTTTTATTTTGAGATAGTATCTCAAAATAAGTTGCTGAGCTCCAACTTACAATACTGCCTCAGCCTCCCAGAGTGAGTGCTGGGATTAGAGGTGGGTATCACCATGCCTAGGATCCTACAGACATTTTATTTTTTATATGATTTTGTTTTGTGTTCATTTTGTTTGAGATAAAGTCTCACTGTGAAGCTAAGGCTGGATTTGAACTCGCAGTGATCCTCTGCTTCAGCCTCCCAAGTGCTGGCCTTACAGGTGTGCGCCACCAAACCCAGCTTTCAAATTCCATTTTAAGAATCTACCTGAAATCTTGATTAGCATCTCATCCACTTTGTAGAGTAATTTGGGGAGAATAATAGAATATGTCTTCCACATAAAGCTTAAAATGCTCCTTCAAACTGGGTGTGGTGGCACATGCTGGTAATCCCAGCAATGGGGAGGCTGAGGCAGGAGGATGGCTGTGAGTTTGAGGCCAGTCTGGGCTACATAGTGAATTCAAGGCCAGTTTGAAGTGCACAGCGAGATCCTGTCTCAAAAGCAAAACAAAACAAAACAAAAAAATGTTCCTTCAAAAAGTCTTACTCATGTATTGATTTCTGGGGACTTTGTAGTTGTATGATAGTCTCTGTTTCCTTGTCTGCTACTCCTGGTTTTAAAGATTGCTGTTGGCCAGGCATGTGGTACGTGGTGTACTGTTTGTTTTGTACTCTTGTCTTAGTGTATTAGACCAGTCCCTTGATACTGTGCTTACCAATAAGGGTCAAAGCGGAGTCTTTGTGCCATATTTATAGGAACATTAAAATCTCTATTCTTTGTTTATCTAAACTGTCTTGTTTTCACGAAGCGTAGTATTCATTCTAAGTATTTTGGTGTAGTCTTTCGGAAGTTAAAGTTCTGTACCTTTCTTGTTACTCACTTTTATCTCTATCAGTGCATCACGCAGTGCCCATTGATTACATTCTTTGTAGAGAGCTGGTCCATCTATGTAACACATCTTTCTTTCTTTCTTTCTTTCTTTCTTTCTTTCTTTCTTTCTTTCTTTCTTTCTTTTCCCCTTGCCTCCTCAGTCTCTTGGTCATGAAGTTAAAATTTTCTTCCTAGTTGTCTGAGAATGCTCATCCTATGCCTGAGTTTAATTAGTTAAGTGCTTGCTCCATAATAACTATGTACAATCAACACTTCCAGAAAAAATTTTTTTAAATCAGGGAGTTACCAGGAAGCGAACTCAGGACCTCATGCTTGCCAGGCAGCACTGCACCACTGAGCTAAATCCCCAATCCCCAGAAAATATAGATATGTATTCACACATCTTTTATTTGTGTTTATTCCCTGACTTTCATTCTCTGTTTTGTTCATATGCGTCTTCTCCCGCTGTCTTATTCAGTCTTCCCATTCCTCATACGCATTTTTTAAAAGAAAGTTATTGGGTCAGGCACAGTGGTACATATCTGTAATTCCAACAGTCTGGGAGGCTGAGGCAGCAGTGCAAATTCATGACCCACTTGGGCCATGCCAGGTGTGGTGGTGCACATCTGCAATCCCAGCACTCATGAAATTGAGACAGGAGGGTCATCCTAAGTTCGAGGCCAGCTTGGGCCACATAGTGAGTTTAAGGCCAGCCTGGACTACATAGCAAAACTTGTCTTAAAACAAACAAAAAACTTAGTCTCAAAACTTAAAAAAAAAAAAAAATGCCTTGGGATGTAGTTCAGCGTGAAGACTTTGAGTTCAATCCCCACTGTGTATGCAGGGAAATATGTTACGGGCCGGGGGTCTAGCTCAGGGGCACAAGCACTTGCCTGTCAAGTGCAAGGTCCTGAGTTCAATTCAAACAGTGCCAAAAAAAAAAAAAGTAAAAAAATAAAAACTGTTACTGGATACATATAAATTCATTACACTTATCTTTTTGCTATAATATCCTTTTTTTCCTTCAGTTCAGGAGATTGAACACAGAATCTTTGTACTGAACTACACCTGCAGTCCTCTTATTTATTTTAAATTTTGAGACAGGGTCTCACTAAATCACAGAGTTGCCTGGGCTGAGCTCAAACTGTATAATGTCCCTCATTTTTCTTTATGATGTGTCTGCCCTAAGATTAAATTTGATACCTCAGATATCTATATCCCAAATAATATTCTGATATATGACTATTACACAATTCAATGCCAGTTTGTCAAACGATAGACAGTTGAGCTGTTCCGTCCTTTGGCTGTTATGAATGACGTTGCTGTTGACATTCGTGTACAAATTTTTGTGGAGATAAATGTTTTCAGTTATCTAATAGCTGGGCCTTCAAGTAACTATGTTTAATATTTTAAGAAACCACCTCACACTTTTCTCACAGGAGCTAAAGTACTTTACATTCCCATCAGCATTATATGAGTTCCAGTATCTCCACACCCTCAGGAGCGCTTATTTTCCATTTTTAAAAATGTATCTATCCAAAAAATAAAATTAGAATATATCTATCCTATCCTCATCAATATACAGTAGTATCTCATCCTTTAGATTTGCATTTTTCTAATTACTGGTGTTTTCATGTAGTTATTAAGTACTTATACATTAAGTATATTGGAATATTTCAAGTTTATTAATATACAATTATTCCAGGAGAGGTTTTTTTTTTGTTTTTTGTTTTGTACCAGAGATCAAACTCACCACCTTATGCTTGCCAGGCAGGCACTTATGCTGCTGAGCTAAATCTCTGGTTCCAGGAGAGTTTTTAGTGAAGTTTTTTGTGTTATAAACTTTCTAAGGCCCTGTGTATCTCAGTCTTTTTTTTTTTTTTTTTTAAGACAAAGTCTCACTGTGTAATTTAGGCTGGTCTTGAACTTGTGGTGATCCTCCTGCCTCGGCCTCCTGAGTGCTTGGTTTTACCAGAGGTATGCCAGCTCACCCAGCTTGAAAGTCTCAAATTTTTGTTGCCTCTATTTAAGAGTGAGCTGGATACAGTTTTCTTTTTCTGCCTCACAAGTGTAACTCATTGCTTTTTTCCTCCAGTGTCTGTTTTGATTTTGGTTTGGTTTTGTTTATTTTGTTGGCTTTTTCTTTTTTTGGCAGGGACGGGGGACTGGTACTGGGAATTGAACTCAAGATCCTGCATTTAGGAGCCAGGTGCTGTGCTGCTGAGCTGTATTGTTGGCCCTCTCCAGTGTCTCTGTTGGAAAGACTAAGTCAATCTGATTCTTGTGTTTTGTTTGCCTCTGACGTTCTCATATTTCAGTATAAACTAGGTGCGAGCACACCTGTAACCCTGGCACTTTGGGAGGTGAGGCAGGATGGTTCCAAATCCAAGCCCAGCTCAGTCTGGGCCATTTAGGATGATCTTGTCTCAAAATGGAAAAGTAGGGCACTGGTGATGTGGCTTAGTGCAAAAGTCCCCAATTCCATCCCCAGCACTACAATAAATAAATGTTTTTAAGTGATAAAATTTCAGAAGCCTCATGGAGTACCAGTGGGATAGATAAGGAAAATCCTAATTACAATGATTTTTTTTTTCACTACTGGGAACTGAAATTAGGGCCTTTGCACTGAAGTACATTCCCAGACCTTTTTATTTTAAGCTGGAATATTACTAAATTGTCCAGACTGGGCTGGAACTTGGGACCCTCTTGGATCAGCCTCTTTGAGTACTGGGAGTTTAGTGTACACCAGCACACCTGGCTTTTTTATTTTTATTTATTTATTTTTTTGTATTGGGGATTGAATCCAAGGCTTTCACACTAAGTCCCCTTTTTATTGAGACAGCGTCTCATGATGTAATTCACCCTGGTCTTGGTCTCAGTGTGTAGCACAGGCCTGGCCTCAAACTCATGTTGACCCTCCTGCCTCAGCCTCCTGAGACCTGGGATTACAGGTGTATGCCACCCTATATTTTAATTTTTAATCTTGCTAAGTTGCTAAATTGATCAGACTAGTACAATTATTTTCCTTCCTACATGTAGTTTCTCTCTGGGACTCATATTTTACAAATATTGGTCTCCTAATCCTTGTATCTCTTAAACGCTCCCTCACATTGTCACCTCCTGGTTTCCCAAATCCCCATCTTCAGACCTCCCCTCAGCTGATGTACGTCAAGGCTCACTTCTCAGCACTGGCTGTGGGTTTTTATCCTCTCTGCTGGGTTCGGTCCACTCTTCCCAGTTCCCTACCTAGCATTTTCCCCGGTTCTGTCACTGCCTGGAAACTGCCTGTGCCTGACCCAGCCTTTTGCTCCCCGAGGAGCTCCCTGTGCTTCCTTTAGATTTGCATCTGCTCAGTCCTTCCTGGCTTGTCTTGTGCAGTGGGTTCCTTTGCTTTTTAGTGTTTGCACTCCCGAGGTCCCTGCTATGTTAACCCATGAGCTTTCCCTGGGCTTAGCTCCCAGCTGCTGGTGTCCACAGGGCTGAAGGCAAGGAAAGTGCGCTTTCCCTGGGCAGCACCCCAGCACCAAACCGGACCTCAGAGCAGACCATGGGTCTGCTGGGGGGCAGGGCAGATCTGGGTGTGTGGCTGCTGATTTATTCTACATACCCCTCCCTGCACCTCAGAGCTTTAGCTGTGGGCAACCTTTGGGGCCTGGCTTTGGTTTTATGTGTTTTGGCAGGAATTTTTTTTTTTTTTGAGGCGGGGTCTCACTGTGTAGTTCAGGCTGGCCTTGAATTCACAGTGATTGTCCTGCCTCAGCCACCTGTGCGCTGGGATTATAGGCATGCACCACCACTTCCTGTTTAAAGTGGGTTTTTTTAGAGTTTGCTTCTTCCAGGCTCCTAGATAAGAAAACTTCCAGGGCCACAGTAATAATGAGGGAATTTCAACCCCACATGCATAGGAATGGGCAGTGCTGGGAGGCAGGGGTTCCTGCAGGAGGGTCCCCCCCTGTCCACCACCCAGACCTGTAACTGGTAAGGAAAAGTCTCTTCCTGGCAGAGTAAGAGATGATTTTGCTCATTGTTTTTCATTCATTCCCAGCAGCAGGGTTACTCCTGGGGGCCCAGAGTTACTGAAGGACCTGGGAGCCGATGCCTGCAGTGCAGCCCGAGTGTTCATGCCCCTGTCCTCTCCCGCCAGCTCAGGCAGGCTCCAGGACGGTGCTGGCAGTGCTCCCTCAAGTTCAAGCCAACACCTTAAGCTGTTTCATACTGACAGCTTCCTCTGCCATCTTGTCTAAAATATCAGAAACAAACATCCTGTGTATTTCATATAAAACCAGTCATATCATGGAACAGTGGCACATGACTGTAATCCCTGCACTTGGGAGGCTGAGACAGGCAGATTACTGTGAGTTCAAGGCCAGCCCGGCTCACACAGTAGGTTCAAGACCAGCCTGAACTGCACAGTGAAACCCTGTCTCAAAAAGACCAAGAAAAAAAAAAAAAGTAAAGTCTGGGAATGGTGGCACATACTTGCAATTCCAACACACCTGTACACCCCTGTGGAGCACATTTGTAATCTCAGGAGGCTGAGGCAGGAGGGATCAGAGGATCACAGCAAGTTTGAGGTCAGCGTAGGCTGCACAATGAGACCAAAAGTAAAATAAAACTGGTTATGTTAGCCAGGGTTTGTGGGACTTGTAATCCCAGCACTCTGAGAGGCTGAGACAGAATTACAAGTTAGCGGGGCTGGGGATTTAGCTCAGTGGCTTAAGCACCTGCCTGGCAAGCGCAAGGTAGTGAGTTCGATCCCCAGTACAAAAAAAAGAATTACAAGTTAAAGGACACCCAGAATAATTGGACAACTTGGAGAGACCCCACCTCAAAATAGAAAGGACCATGGAGGGATCTCTAGGAAGGCCCTGGACTGAGTCCCACATTCCACACAAAGTAAGTCACGATAGCACAGGAATATAACACAACTAGTAAGTCCGCATTGAACCAGGATGTACGGCCCGGGTCCCAGGGACACTGTCCTGCAGCGCGGCCTCCCATCTCCCAGTGCGGGCACAAGTGTCCCCTAAGGCAGGGAAAGGAAGCTTGCTGCTCTCGCTGTTTGCTTAAACAGGCCTCTTTCTGTGTCAGTTCCACCAGAGACCCCCAAGGCTGAGGACAAAGCAGTAGGCGCTGACCTCTTCCGCAGTCTGCAGGGAGGAGGCCTGGACCTGTGCCCCGTTGACGGCCGCTCCCCGCCCGGACCACCAGACGGAGATTGATGCTGGGCAGTGGAGGGCAAGGCCAGGCACCGGTCCCTCGAATGTCCCTGCAGGAGCAGTCAGGGGAGCACGGGCCCCAGGCTGGCGGTCCTGGGGCCGGAGCCCAAGAGAGAGGGACCCAGCTGTACAGGAAAAGGGGCGACACTCAGGACCCCCCACACCAGTCCCTTCCCGGCCTCCCCTGAGCCAGCCGGGCTTCTCCCGCGGGTCTCTGCCTAGACCAGGGGGAACTTCTAGATAAATCACAACTTGAAGCTTTGATAAGACTTGCTGATACCTAGAAAAGGGGACTTTTGAAAGTAATGATAAAAATCCTGAAACTTTTACTAACCTGTGTGCTCCCTAAGCGAGACTGAAGAGGGGTACATTTCACCCAACCAAGAAAGAACATCACCATGACTGCTGATTTATAGGAACGCTTGGGGGGACACAAAGGTGCTTTCTGTTTGTACCTTCAACAAAAGTTGGTCAAGGGGGCAGTGGTACACATCTGAAAGCCCATACTCCGGAGGCTGATGCAGGAGGACTGCAAATTCAAGCCCAGCCTGGGCAACTGAATGACCTAGAAGAACCTGTCTCAGAATAAAAATTTTAAAGGACTGGGGAGGTATCTACATGCTAAAGCCCTGAGTTCCTTTCCCAGAACTTCAAAACAGAACAAAAGCTGCATCTGAGGATGGAAGCAGATCAGAGTGACTGTTTCCTGTCCTCTAGGCTGCACAGCTCAATTTTCTTCTTTTTTTTTTTTTTTTTTTATCAGTACTGGGGATTGAACTCACAACCATGTACTTGCAAGGCAGGTGCTTATGCCACTGAGCTAAATCCCCAGAGCCAACAGCTCAATTTTCAATTTGTGGCAGCCTGAGCCAACAGCAGCAGAAAGTTTTACTGGATGAAGTTTGGAGTTTTCCTGGTATACAGACAGGGCTTTTTGTTTGTTTGGGGATTTTGTTTTTTTGAGACAGGGTCTAACTATAATTTAGGCTGGTCTTGAACTCACTATGTAGCCCAATCTGGCCTAAAACTTATGGCAATCCTCCTGCCTCAGCCTCCCAAATTTTGGGATTACAGGAGTGAGCCACCACACCCTACCAGGCTAGACTTTTTTCAAACCAAAGAAGACTGTCCTGTCCTTTCTTGGAAAAGCTGTGTGGACCACCTTCAATTTTATGCAGAAGAAGTCACCTGGAAGTTGATGATGCTAAGCAGGCCTCGCTTATCTCTACAGCCAGCAAGTCCAGCTTGTTAGTGGACGCACTTTCTTCTGAGCTTTCTTCCAGGCATCCCAGTGTTGTATAATTTCTGTGCTGCCTCCTGTCACAATGGAGCTGATTTAAGAGTAAGACCGTTGAGTGGCAGAAGTATCATGTAACAGGAAGCACCATGGAGTTCGCATGTACAGAACCAGCTTTGTCAAAGGGAAACCGAACCCCTTCGTCTTCCTTGACAGGAGAGCCCAGCACTGCCTGCTGCCCTGTCCTTGGAGAGAAGGAAAGGCAGCCGGCCCTCCTCCCTCATCCTGCCTGCACTGCGGGGATGAGAACCACAACCACTCCATCCTCCAAGTCCTGGCCTTCTGGGTCCGGCCTGACCGGGTCCACTGGGCGGGTAGAGAAAGTGGGCAGGATGAGGCCATGGGCATAAGCCTGGCAGGAGCCTCGGCGGCCCCATCTCGGCCCCAAGCCAGGGCTCCTGCAGCTGCCAGCCCCTGCCTTCCAGCCTTGCGATGACACCAGTAACGCCACGGTCCCCTCTCGTGGCCGCCTCTGAACTTGCCTGTCCTTGCAGCTGCCCAGCCCGAGCTCTGGAGGCACTGCCAGCTTTCCCCTTTTTATTACCTATAACCAAGGCACGAGCTGCCCTCTTAGACTCATGCTACAGAGACAGAAATCTGAAAATGTTTAGAAATGTTTGCCACTATGTGATTTCTTTACCTGTGAAATAGTGTGGAAATGAGGATTTTACAAAATAATGAAAGTTACTGAATTACAGTTTTCAACAAATAGTCTTTACTGAAGTTAGAACATTTTTACTGTTAATAAATAAAAACATATTTTCAAATATTGTCTCATTGTATTTTTTCTCTCTTTTGGAGACTGTCTCCCTGTGTAGCCCAGGCTGACCTTAAGTTGGCAGTCATCCTCCTGCCTTAATATTTCTAATAATAGAAATATTATTTCTATTTTGTGCATGCGTTATTGGTTCAGGTACATACAATGCATACAATTTAAAAATAAATACAAAGATCTACAGGGGAAGTACAAGATGTACCATCAGAAAGCTGAGGAATCCTGCTTTCAAACACCATGCATTTCATGCTGCTGCTGGGAGGTCTGGCTGTGCCCATGTTATTAGTTCCAGTGCTTTCCTAGAGGCCTAGAGCCCTGCAAGCATGACCAAAGATGGGACCCGGGAGTTTATCCAATTCCCTGTTTCCCTGGGTTCAGCACAGGCCTGGAAGACCCTTTACCACCAGAGTCAGAGGACAGCATTTGTGTTGCTTCATCGCATAGTTGGGGGTGGAGGGAGGCAGAGTTTCTCTAGTCTAAAATATGGGCATTGCCTGCTAGGCCTGGTGGTGCAGGTCTATAATCCCAGCACTTGAGAAGCTGAGGCAGGAGGGTCACTGTGATTTCAAGACCAGTCTGGGGTACATAGCAAGACCCTGTATCAATCAGTCAATAAAATACAGGCATTTCAAGGCTCACAAAGCGTCTCAGCCCAGTCCCACCCTGGCTTTGCTCTTTTTCTCCCTAGCACAAACCACTGCTCACCAGGCTGTGTTCCGTTCATTACCTGATTGTTAACTGGCTCCTTGCTCTGGAATGGAAGCCCCAAGAGTCTAGGCAGCTTAACTGACTCTTCTGGTTTTTATCTCCCTAGCACCAAGACAAGGCCTGAGTCACACGAGGTGCTCAATAAAATTCATGGCATGATAGATTTTCACCTTTCCAGCTGCCTTGAAGCCTGTGACCCAGACTCAGAAGACCCCACCCCAAATGTGACTTGCAGTTAATGGCTTACTTCCACTAATTGTCATGCTTGTATCTAGCTGTCCCCCCAAAGCTTCTAGGACTTGCCCTTGTGCCTGTCAAACAGGTTGTGAAAGGAATACTTTCCACCCTTGGCAGTCGGGAAGGTCATTAAGTATGGTGGGTCCTGCAGGCTCCTCCCCCAAACAATGCTGGAGCTGGCGGGGTGCACTGAGGTCTGGGACAGGGTTTAGTGGCTCCTGGAGCAGATGGTAGTTGGGGGTAGGTGGATGGTGGTGGACGACACTGGGTTTGGCTCCCCCTGGTTCCCTGCTCGCTCCAAGGCTAGTCTCTGACTAACAAACCATCCCGGTAGCCACAGCTCCAGGACTGCTGCCCCTGCTTCACCCCTAAAACCTCATGGGGTCATGATGGGGCTTTTTCAAGGGTAGCTGGATCTGGAGTGTGTGACACTGGGATTGAGTTATGGTGCAATGCTGGGATCGAGCGTGATGGGATTAAGGGTGGGTGATTGACTGGACTGGCACTGCCCTAATCTCAGTAGCATGGGTACGACACAGAGGACAGGAAGAGGCTTGTTTTGCCTCTTGCTGCCTTTTGCCTGCATGAACTGTTTCTCTTCTGTGAGTCTTGTCTGCCATGTGCCACCTTGCCTTGGAACCAGCTGATGATGGACTGAAACCTCTACAAACTGTGAGCTAAATAAACCTTTCTCCTTTAAGTTGGGTGTTGGGTATTTTGTATCAGTAATGAGAAAAGTAACTAAGACACTCATGAGCACAGGTGGAGCAGAGAGCAGCCAACTCGTGCCAGGGTCCTGAGTGGCAGCTGGATACCTGGCAGTGACACTGTATCAGCCCTACGAGCTGTGATGACTGCATCTGGGGATGTTTTCACTGGACCAGATCTGCAAAGGATTCTGGTAAGGCTCTCAACTGTATAGTCGCCAAACCTGGTCACTCACTCTTCCAGAAAATTCTGTGGGGCACCCAGCACCCTTTTTTCTTTTTTCCTTTTTTTGTGGTAGCAGGGATCGAACTCATGATCTTGCACTTGCCAGGCAGGCACTTAATGCCATTGAGCTAAATCCCCGGCCCTTATTTCATTTTTTGGTCTTTTTGAGACAGGGTCTCTCTATGCAGTTTAGGTTGGCCCTGGGATCACTTTACAGCCCAGGTTGGTCTTGAACTTGAAACAATCTTCCTACCTCAGTCTCTCAAATGTTAAGCATGCTTTTAATAAAATATCTTTCCTGCTATAAACACTTTTTCAAAACAGTGTCGAGCTATGTAACCCAGGTTAGCCTTGAACTCATGGGGGATCCTCCTGCTTCAGCCTCCTGAGACCTGTGTTCACAGACTTGGGCCACCGTGCCCAGCTAGTTTTTAAAAATTTTAATAGGCTTTGGAGTTATATGACCCAGGGCCAAATACTAGCTTCATAATTGAGCAATTAGTAATATGGCTAAGGCATGAAACTGTTGCAACCTCTGTGAGTAAAAATCCAAGTTGTTAGCAATTAAAATGTAGAACATTTGATTTTAAAAAATCTGAATTCAGGCTGGGGATTTAGCTTAGTGGCATAAGCACCTGCCTGGCAAGTGTAAGGTCATGAGTTTGATCTCTGGTACCAACAACAAAAAAAAAAAATCGGAATTCACAATTTCCCTGAAAACATCTCACAAACTGTGGCAAAACTGGAACCACATATGTACCCAGCAACAATGAGGTTATTTTGAGACAAGATTTCACTATGTGGTTCAACTTGGCCTTGAACTTACTCTGTAGCCCAGGCTGACCTCAAATTAGCAATGGTCTTTACTACTTCAGCCACCTACGCACTGGGACTACAGTTGTGCACCATCACACCCAGCTTGATCTTTGCTGCAGTGTTTTGAGTTTACACTCTAACCCTAACCCTAGCTCTAGATCCAGTCCTAGCCCCACCCCTAAACCTAAACATGGTGGAACCCTAACACTAAGCCTCACTCTCGCCCTAGCCCTAGTCCCAGCCCTAAGTTAGGGTTAGGTCTAGGGATGGGTCTACTGTTAGGGTTAGGGATAGAGTTAGGGTTATGGTCAAAATAAAGGCGAGGGCTGGTCTTAGGGTTAGGGTTAGTTTCGTGCCTAGGGTTAGGGCTAGTGTTTTGCTTTAGGTTACTGCTAGGGCTAGATCTAGGTCTGAGAGTTAGGCTTAGGGTTTTGGTTAGTGTTTAGGATGAGGGTTATGGCAAGGGGTAGGTGTAGGGTTAGAGAGTTAGGGCTAGGTGTGTTGGGCTACAGATAGTGCTAATATTAGGGTTGGGCCAGGTTTTGGGGTAGGATTAAGAGTTAAGGTTCAGGTAAGACCAGGGCTAGGAGTTTGGTTAAATTCAGGGACAGAGTTTGGGCTGAGGTTAAAGCTTGAAGTAAAATTAGGGCTATGGCTAGAGTCAGGGTTAGTTTTAGAATTAGGATTATGTCCAGGTCTATGACTAGGGATACAATTAGCATTAGGTTTAGGCTGAGTATTAGGGTTAGAACTTAAGAGCTCAGGTATGGTGGCACACACCTGTAAGCCAGTTTACCTGTGAGGCTGAGGCAGGAGGATCATTATGAGCTCAGGGTCTGCCTTAGCTACATAGGCTCAATTACATAGTTATTCCCTTCCTCAAAAAAAGAAAAACAACACCCTCATCCATTTTCCAGTTTTTTTCATGAAAATGTAGTCTGTTAACTGTCAGCAATCAGGGAGGTAAGCAGGGGCTCCCCAGGCAGTAGGCAGGTGACCTCGCGTCACCAGGCCTCCTATCATGCTGGCTTTTATCTTCAGTGCACCATTCATGTTCTACTGGTGTTTCTCTTTCATGTGCAGTAGTTTATGTCAGGTGGTCATGGGGCCTCAGGGTCATTTGTCCTGATTGTCCTTGGGTGAAGAACAGACTCTGCTTATGAACAAGATCCCAGTAAGATAAAGGAAACAGAAAACTGTAGGGCACGATGAGCTATGTGTGCAGAGTAAATAAAGGGAAAAAAGTGACCAGAAAAGATAAGCTTAGTCATTTTAACCTTGTCACACTGTCCAGAGAGACTAGAAAAACACTTAACCTCAACTTCTGAAACAAGTCAAAGCACAGGGAGAAAACCGGGACATTAATACAAACGGTGACGTTGTAAGTACAGCAATAACCATGCTATGGTGGGGAAGAGAGAAGAGATACTTGTTTCAGATATCTGGAGCAGAGAATGACAAGTAATTAACGATGAGAGATGAAGGGTCAAACAAAGCATGGTGGTGCACGCCTATAATCACAGCACTTGGGAGGCTGAGGCAGGAGGTTCATCTGGCGTTTAAAACCGGCGTGGGCTACACAGCAAGACCCCGTCTCAAAAAAGAGGGGCAGGTCAATTTACACAGATCCACTATGTCAAGCGGGCTGAATCTCACCTTGGGGAAAATGAGGTCACTGCGAGACTGTAAGCAAAGGGAAAGGTCGCTGAGGCTCAAAAGTGATTTGTTCACATATGCAATAAGGTAAAGTACCATAAAATGAATTTAGTCCACATTACTTCTAATTCCTAATGAATTAATTACAGTTCCCTGTAGTTCGAAGTTCATAGCTGACCCGCCAATCGTGAGCTATGCGCGCGCTTCTGAGACACCTCTGACTCCGCGATAAAGGCCTCCTCGTTTCCACCAGAAACAGAAACTGATCGCTGCGGACGCCACCTAATGGCCGGAGGGAGCGAAGCTAGGCCCGGAAAGTCAACACCGGAAAAGGCCAGGCTGTTTCCGGTAAGAACCTCACGGAGCAGCGGCTCAGAGAACAAGTCTCGAGGGCCTGTTCACTTCGCCCAGCGGGCTCGGTTCCCCGACACTGCGCACGCGCCTTAGGGCAGGCGCGGGGGTACGGCGCAGGCGCACGAAAAGGCGTGAACGCGCCCGCTCAGCGTCCGGTACAACGATCTGGTTCGCAGGGTAAAACCGCTCAGCGCTGGAACGCGGACTTTGGGACTCTAAACTACAACTCCCAGCATGTCTGCCCGTCATACCGGTGTTAGGTGTGGTCTCCTAGGATAGGATAAAAACTTAAAAGACGATGACGCACCAGGAAGAAAAAGCTGAATACACTGCTTGAGCACATCACTTGCAGAAGCCCCAGTGGCCTAATGGATAAGGCATTGGCCTCCTAAGCCAGGGATTGTGGGTTCGAGTCCCATCTGGGGTGACTGAAATTTTTAACTATAAAATTTGTTTCATAAACCCTTGCACCGTAGTGCTACCCACTTGATTTAACTTTTTTAAAAAGGGAAGAGTGCACTGAAGTTTTATTAGCAGTCGGGCTGCCGTCTGCGAGAACCAGAACACTTTCCTCCCAGCCGCAAGCTTTTGGAAAGTCGGTCAGTATATTAGATTTTGGCAGCCTTTCTAGAAGCCGTTTTCAAATATCTTCGCGGTGTGTTCACCGAATCCAGGCCGATTTCCACAGGCACGCGTCTCCCGACTAGGCAGTAACGGCGTGTTGGATGATCCGGCCTAGAAAGGTTACTTCTTGCGTACATCTTTCCGCCCCAGGCTACACCGGCTTTCTCCTGCTTCCCCTAACCCATCGGGGCGCGCTCGGCGTTCGACTCCTGAGGCTGCGCCAACTCAGGAAGTGCGCATCCCGCCACCGGCCAATGGGTGGGGAGCCAGGAGCCCGGGTCGGATCGCACTAGGACGCGCCTGGCTGAGAGGGCGTTAGAGGCGCGGGCGCCGCCAGGCGCCAGGCTCCCGAAGAGGAAAATGGCGGCTTTAGGGTCCCCGGCGCGCACCTTGCGAGGCCTTCTGCGGGAGTTGCGCTACCTGAACGCGGCCACCGGGCGGCCCTATCGCGACACCCCGGCCTATCGGTACCTCATGAAGGCTTTCCGTGCTCATCGGGTACGGAAGGCTCCCTGAGAGCGCCGCATCCCTGGAGGGGAGGAACAGGGGGCTGGGTGGGGCAAAGAGCAGGGTCCTGGGGCTGCGTCGGAGGCCCACCCTTCACCGAGCCGGCCCCCACCGCAGGAACTTTGAACCAAGCTCCGGCCAAGGCCGGGGACTAAAGAGGGACAGGCGGCAGCGTGGCCCAGGGGACTTGGTTTCTGCGGGTGGGGGTGGTGCCTTGGAGCGTTTCATTGGCTAGTTCTGTTGTTGGGAGGCGGGGCTTTCGGGAGAAGTGAGCCGGAGGGAAAAGGAAGGGGCGTAGCCCTTGAAATCCCTGCTACTCGGGAGGATTGGGGGGGTTCGAGGTCAGTCTCTGGGCACCTTAGCGAACTCTGGTGTTGAAATAAACACGTTTTTTATAAGGTAGGAGGGGTGGTGCGGTGAAGCTCTGGGTTACAGCGTTTGCCTAGAATGCACAGACTCTGGGCCTCATCTCTGTAACTGCCAAATATGTGTATGTTGTACAGACACAGAAATGTTGGTGAAGGGTATATTGTTGCTACAGCTAAAGGCATAAAACCTACCCAGGCCACACTTCACCCTTCCCCTAGTAGAAGTACCCTGAGAAACAGCATTTGAGGCAGGAGAGTGTAAGGAGGTGAATGAATGTTGGGAGCTTCTTGAAGAATAGGAACATTTACTTAAATGGCACTATCAGGGCTTGTAGTGTCACTTACCACATTAGCTTGCTGTGAGGGACCCCTACCACCTAGAACTTGGCTTAACCAGTGGATTCCTACACTTCTGGCTAACATCGTTTCATTGGTCTATGTGCAGCTTGTTTCTGTCTTGTCTACTCGTCCTTAACCTGCCTTTCAAGGCCTTATCTTTGGGGTGGGTGTTCAGTTGGCAGGGGTGTGTGCGCCTTATTTTTGGTTAGCTTTGGGTTAGTAAGTGCCTGTGTGGGTATCTGTTGTCCTCTATAATGACCCTATAAAGAGTGATATAGTGGCTCTAGAGTGAACACACATGTATATAGTGTATATGTTGGTGCACAGGTGTGAGTACATCCTGCTTTAATAAAGTTAGCCCCCCTCTTTGCTCCCCTGTATTTTCTTGGAGGTGGGGGCCGCTTGTCATTTGTGCACTTGGCTTCTCTCTGCATCCTGCCTGGCAGCTCTTTCTCTGGTCTCTTGGTGCAAGTCCCAAGGCCATTTGTTTATCTGGTCTTTTCTTCTTCCTCCTTTTCCTCCTTCTTCCTTCTTCTTCCTCCTCCTTCTTTCTTCTGCTTATCTTCTTCCTTTTCTTCCTCCTCCTCCTCCTTTTTCTTCTTCTTCTCCTCTACCCCTGTCTTTGACCTGCTTCCCAGGGGACTCCCTCTAGTAAAGTTTGTTTTTAGCTCCTACTCAGGCTTAGCTAATTTCCCCCCTACCTCTGCATACACACCCCCCCATTGCTCCTAGACCCCTTTCTCACAACCTCAGTACTCCAAACTAGTTAAGTAAAGCACAGTGTATCATAGTTAATCTTGAAACTAAGTGTGATGAAAACAGATCAAGATGTAGTTATCAGGGGCTTTGGAATGGATCTGATGTCCAGTTTTTTAATAAGTTGTTAGAACTGCAGGGGCTGGGGATTTAGCTCAGCGGCGTAAGCGCCTGCCTTGCAAGCACATGGTCGTGAGTTCAATCCCCAGTACCAATAAAAAAAAAAAACTGCAAATTTTTCAGATGAATAAATTGTCGAGAACAAATTTAAGTAATATGAACATATGCATATTTATATATAAAACCTTCATTTTTTTCCCATTTTGTTATTGAGGAAAAAAGCATTATTTTTCAGAGAAAATAAGTTTCCAGGGAGAGCTGTTGGTAAGGTCCTGAGTTCTGTCCCCAGTATCACGGAAATTTTTAAATTTTGAAATGAAAGGTATATGCCACATTAACCAAGGTCAGAAACAAAATAAATCACTCAATTCTATTTATTTTTTAAAATCAGGATCTAGCTATGTAGTTCAGGCTGGCCTTGAGCTCACTGTGTTGCCCAGGCTGGTCTCAAACTTACAAAGACCCTCCTGCCTCAGCCTTCTGAAATGCTAGGGTAACAGGGGCGGGCCACCATGCCTGACCCTCACCCTTAATTTTGGAAGGGGAGAAAGGTCTATGTTATACTTCTCAGGTGACATTAATGATAAGTGACCTGGTAATAGTTCTCATCTCTACCATTAACTATTGAGATTTAGTTTTCTGATATGTAAAATGAAAGTGTTGAAACTAGAGGACATCTCGTATTAAAATTTAGAGACAATTAATTTAATACTTCTTAAATTTTAGGTGGGGAGTACTGGGGGTCAAACTCATGACCTTGTACTTGCCAGGCAGGTGCTTTTCCACGGAGATATATCCCGTAGTGGTGCATGCCTATAACCCCAGCTCTCAGGAGCCTAAAGCTGGAGGGTTACCTGAAATTCAACACCAGCTTGAACTACAAAAAGAAACCCTGTCTCAAAAAATCTCTTTCCTGGACCAGAGGCAGTACTTCTGTTGTCCCAGCTACTCAAGAACTGAAGGCAGGAGGATTCCATGGGTCTAGGAGCTCAGTGCCAGCCTAGGTAACAGCAAGAGCCCCATGTCAAAAAAAAACCAAAAAACAAAGCTGGGTATAGGGGTGCACGGCTATAATCCTCGCACTCTGGAAGACAGGCTGGAGGGTGGCAGCCTGGGCAGTTTAGCAACTTATTGATACCTTGTCTCAAAATTTTAAAGTTGAAAAACAGCTGAGGATGTAGTGTAAGGGTGAAGGCTTAGGGTTCAATCCCAAGTATCATGAGAAAAGGTAAAAATTGTCTTTGAGGGCCGGGGATTTAGCTCAGCGGCATAAGCTCCTGCTTTGCAAGTACGTAGTCATGAGATTAGATCCCTGGTACCAAGAAAAAAAAAAAATTGTCTTTGAGACTGAGGCTGTAGTTCAGTATATCTGTTAGCAAGCGCCAGGGTTGGGTTCAATCCCTAGCATTAAAACACAAAACTGTTTTATTAACTAGACGTCAGCTTCTCTAATAAATGATTAGAGTGCCTTTATAAATGAAATATACACACTCATGTTTATATTTTCTACACAATAGGGCTGGGGATATAGCTCAGTGGCACAAGCATCTCTCTGGCAAGTGCGAGGTCCAGAGTTTGATTCCCAGCACAAAATAAATAAATAAATAAAGTTAATGTATATAAGTTGATACAGCTACAACCGCTGTTTGGAGTAGTTACTAAGGTAGAATATACACCTTTTATAAGTAGGTTTATGGAAAGGTATGTGGATGAGCCAGGATAGAAGAAATATAGAAAGGAAACAGGGACCATCATAACCAAACCCTATTTTTAAGACTACAACTGCCAGGACACAGTTGAGGTGTGACCCAAGCTGATCCCTTTTAGCGTCCCCTGGGTTCATTTAGGCCCCTCTCCCTCCAGAGCCATACATTGGCTTATTGAGGTGAGTAGGGAACAGGTTGAGAGAATTTAAAGAATGCTTCAATTGTCCGTCTTAAAAACAAAAACAAAACTAGGCTCATACCTATGAATGGGGCGTGCCTCCTTCAGGGTGAGTGGCCTTTTACTTGGTTTTTACCCCCTCACGAGAAGCACAGATGTGCCCAGTTCCAGGAAATAGCACCCCTCTGTCTTCTGAGGACACACACTCTTATTTCTTGGCATGTGTATTTTTAAAATTCTGCCTGATAAATCCCTTTATGCTTCAAACTAAACGAGTGAATCTTGGCTGGGGCACTGACGGGATGTCCTTGCTGCTTTCCCAGGTCACCAGTGAGAAGCTGTGCAGAGCCCAGCATGAACTGCATTTCCAGGCAGCTGCCTACCTGTGCCTCCTGCGCAGTGTCCGAGCACACCTGGCCCTGCACCAGGAGTTTCACGGCAAGGGCGAGCGGTCAGTGGAGGAGTCCGCAGGCTTGGTGGGTCTCCAGCTGCCCCGACAGCCTGGAGGGAAGGGCTGGGAGCCATGAGCCTGGAGAGATGCTTTGGATGGCATTGTCTGAGGAGAGTTTAATCATTTCTACCAATATGTATTTATATTAAATTTTTTTAAAGTTTAGGGTTCTGTCTTTTTTTTTTCTCGGTAGGGGAGATCAAACTTACGACCTTTAGCTTGTCAGGCAGGCACTTGTGCAACTGAGCTAGACCCCTATCCCCTAGGGTTTCTGTTTTGTCATCTTGTTGACTGAAGATTAGGGGAATAAAAAGGTTTCATCTTAACTGTCAGTGAGTTTGCCAGACTTCTTACCTAGAGTTTATTGATATCCTTGATCTACTTTTTTTGTTTTTTGGGCTTTTTTGAGAAAGAGTCTTGCCATGTAATTCCAACTGAAATCATTATGTAACCCAGACTGATCTTGAAGTAATAATTCTCCTGTCTCTGCATCCTACAGTGCTAGAATTACAGTCATGTGCTGTCCTGTCCAGTTTTGATCTATTTATAGAACTAAATTGGGTGTGGTGGCACATGCCTATAATCCCAGCACTCTGGGAGGCTGAAGCAGGAGGGTTTGAAATTTGATCCCACCCTGGGCAGTTAAACAAGAACCTGTCTCAAAATAAAAAATGACCTGGGGGCCAGGGATATAGCTTAGCAGCACAGTGCCTGCTTGGCAAGTGCAAGGTTCTAACTTCATTTCCTGGTACCAAAAAAAAAAAAAAAAAAAATCTGGAGCTGTTCAATCTCCAGTACCACAATAAACAAAGAAGATTAAATAATAAAAATGCATTGTTTTAAGGAATTAAAGCAGTGTCAATATAAAATAAAGCCCAATTTATTTTTCCCTGTCTTTCACTGTCCTATCCCCTATACAGGTATCTTTCCACATATTTCCTGTGCATATAAAGACAATTATACATGCATATGTACAAAAATATATATAACTCATGTATGCAAAGAAAAGAGTAAACACACATACACATTCATACTTTATAAAAATACACAAATACGCTGGGTGTGGCAGCATATAACTAATCCCAGCAGGAGGATTCTGGCCAGTTTGAGGCTATCCTGAACTGCATAGTGAAACCCTGTCTCAAAAAAACAAGTAAAAAATAAAATACACAATGTGTTAAGGTCCTGGGAGAAGATACGTGGCACACTCCAGTAGGGACAAGGAGGACAGAAGGGGATGATAAAGGTGTGGGTGGAGGGTTGGGGATTTAGCTCAGTGGTGTAAGTGCCTGCTTGGTAAATACAAAGTCAAGAGTTCAATCCCTGGTACCAGAGAAACCAACCAAACAAGAAGATGTGGGTGCAATTCAGGTCACAAAGGAAAGCACTTAGGGCCTAGTGACATGAGGAGCTATTTCTTCCCCAGGCCCCACAAATGCTGACCCTCAGGTCTAGGAACACAGCCCCAGCTCAGCTGCAGCCCACAGGGAGGAAATCCAGGTACAGGGCAGGGCAGGCACAATAATATTCTCTGCTTCCAAGTCTCCTTGTGAAGTTGCTCTTCCAACTTCGTGTGGTTCTGCTGTGCTGCTAACCAAAGCTGAACACTTGGGTGTAGCCAGGGATGGTGGTGCACTCTGGGATGCTGAGGCAGGACAACATTTGGAGCCCAGCCTGGGGAATTCAGCTACTTAGGGAAAATCGTTTAAAAAGAAAAAAAGAAAATGCAGTGCGTGGTGCCTTGGGTGTCATTTGGAATTGCTCTCCTCTCTCCCAGCAGCTCCGATCACCTCCATCTTCAGTGCCTCTGCCCTCACTCAAGCCCTGACACTCTTCTGGCCGAACTATATTAAAATAGATCCCTAATGCTCCTTTTGCTTGAGACATCCTTATCTGAAGTGCCAAGCACTTCTTTATCCATGCCCCTGTGAAGGTGTATGCCCATGTTTGTCTGCAAGGAAATGCATATAGTCTTTTCAAGATCATGTCTCATCTTTATTGCACCCATGGCACCTTCTAACCACACAGCAAGCATTAGGTCAGTGTTTTGCATGTGTGGGTCCACTCACTAGGAAGAGTACAATCTGAACAACAGAACTATTAATGAAGCATTCAAAGCACCATCTCTTCTAAGAGCTTAACAGTCAGATAATAGTATTGAGAGGGCAGCATCTATTCAATTGACTCTGTCAAAGAAACAAACATTTCACATAAATTTCTTGTTTCAGGGCCATAGGCTTGTTACTAATATTGTCTGAAGGTACTTTACTTTCAGTACAAAAGGGTTAGGATAGGTTGTTTTAATTTTGCTCTGTTGTTACAATACAGTATTACATATAGTATAATATATTACTTTACATCATTTTATATGTGTGTTATAAATACATTTTTACAGAGATTCGAGGCAGAATTGCTAATAGCAGCCAGGCGTGGTGATGTAAATCTATAATCCTAGCACTTGGGAGGCTGAGACAGGAGGGAGGGTCAATATGAGTTTGAGGCCAGCCTTAGGCTACATGGTTCATGGCCAGCCTGCATTACAAAGCAAGATCCTGGCTTAAAAAACAAAAAATTGTTAAAGGTAAAAAATACAGGGTTCGAAATTACATAGCTACAAGTTTTAATCCCACCTGTATAATTTAGCAGCCATGTGACACTGCTCAGGTTAGGTGACCAGATCTATCAAAGCCTGACAAGAAGAAACCTTATTTTCACCTTTTTGTTCTCCTTTGGTCATAAACTGCCACCAGTTTTCAAAATCACAGACAAATTAGGTGTTACAGTTCAAAGGATTTGTTAAGCCATTTCTGTCCCCAGGTGAAGGGGGCCTGAAGGTTGAGGGCTGTGTGGCCTGCTATGGCTGTTGGTGTGACCCATACTTTGTCACATTCTTTTCTTTGCTGTCTTTTTCTGGCACTGGGGATCAAACTCGCGGCCTCACACTTGCCAGGCAGGTGCTTGTGCCGCTAAGCTAAACCCCCGGCCCCCTTTGCTATCCTTTTTACCCTCTTTTCCTGTACCTTCAGCTGCTCTCTCACTGGATTCTCTGAGTAGCAGTTAAATATGCTCAAGGTACCTTCTCGGAACAACTGCTCTATCTCTATCTCAAATGCTTCTCAGCCACTGCCATCTTCTCTTTTCACCAGCTGATATGTTTTGAACAATGTCAGTGCATTATGTTCATTTGCTTTTTTTTTTTTTTTCCATCTTGTGCTATTGGAGATTAAAACCAGAGTTTTTGCAGTAGATTCCACCCCAGCCCTTTATTTTTCTTTATAGTGTGAGAAGGGTCTTGCTAAGTCTCTAAATTGTCAGGATGGGCTTAAACTTGTGATCCTGATCCTCCTGCCTTGGCCTCCTGAGTAGCTGGAATTACAAACTCATGTCACCACACCCAGCTTCATTTGCTATATTTTATTTTATTTATTTAGGTACCGGAGATTGAACTCATGACCTCGCACTTGCCAGCCTGGCGCTTGTGCCACTGAGCTAAATCCCCAGCCCCTATTTGCTATATTTTAAAAACAGAATAAGTCACATCAAGGTGTATGTGACATGGTACGTATCTTAAGTGTCCAGGTCAGTGAGTTGAGACACATGGACACACCTGTGTGACAGCAGCCCCATCAGAGCCCTGTAAAAGTCCTTTCAGCCCACAGGGCCCTTCTGTACCCTTTACAGGTCAGCCCTTCCTCACACCAGGTCCATGCCATGGCTGACCTGCTGTCTCCAAGGTGGTTGGACCTGACCTCGTGTCTTGTTCAAACGTACCATGGACTTGTGATCTTGTTCCTGGGTGAGGTGTGCTGGCCCAGTGCTCTGACACTGTGGAGTCTGCTTCCTGCTTATTCCACTCAGCCCTGCCCACTCGTTTCCACCCTACCGGAACTCCACAGTGACAGGTGGCCCAGGCTGCACTTGAGGCCACTAAGCATGCTGCCTCCTTCTCCTGGCTTTGAAGACATCACTCTTCCATTTTCTTCTCTCCCACCCTCTGTACAGTACTGAGAATGGAGCCAGGGACACTGTACCTCTGAGCTGCATCCTCAGCCCTTTTTTAGTATTTTCATATGCAATCTCGCTAAATTACCAGGGTTAGGACTCAAATTTTCCACCTTCCTGCTTCAGCCTGAGCATCAGGATTACAGGCATGTGCCACCATGCCTCGTTGAGGTTTTTGTTGTTTGTACCATTCATATTAGGAATTGAACCAGGGCCTTTACACTCAACTATATCCTTGGCCCTTTTATTTTTTAAGACAGAATCACAGGAAGTTGGTAAATTGCCAAATCTGGGCTCAAATTTCAACCCTGTTGCCTTAGCTTCCCAGAGTGCTGGAATTATAGGTGTTTGCTACCATGCCCACCAGGGTGAATTACTCCTGACTCTTCTCTCCTTCATATTCCTAGACAATACTAAATTTATTCTCGCCTCCTAAAAGTCAGTTTTTTTTTTCGAAACTGGGGATTGAACCCAGGGAGCTATAAAATAAATCTGCAACCCTTTTTGCCTTTTGAGACAGGGTCTCACTAAGTTGCCTGATTTTCTGCATCCCAAGTAGCTGGGACTATAAGTGTGGACCACCATGTCAGGTGCCTGTGTCCTAAAATTTTTTGAATCATTATTGATGCTATCCAAGTCTAGACTGCTTATCCCTTCCCTGAAGCAGTGTCTGCCCTTACTAGCTTCTTTGAACTCTCATCTCAGTCTCATTGTCTGCTGTGCATGTCCTAATCATGTCACTCTTCTGCCTGCTTCAAGGACAGCTGTAACAAGGGGATCCAGGATCTGACCCTGCCAAACCTGTGAGTCTCCTCTCACTCCCCTTATAGTCCAGCCATGCAGAAAGGCACTTCTCAAGAGCCAGGGCCTCAGCTCCACATTTGGCCGATCCTTAGATGCACATAAAAGCCATGGTATTGCCAGGCGGGGCAGTGCCTACCTGTAATCCCAGCTCTCTGAAGGCTGAGGCAAGAGGATTGATGCAAGTTTTTTTTTTTTTTTTTAAATATATATTTGGGGGGGTGCTCCAGGGATTGAACTCGTGACCTCACACTTGCTGGGCAGACTTTTATGCCACTAAGCTAAATCCCTGGTCCAGATTGATGGAAATTTGAGGTCAGATGGAAATCCTGAAACACATAGCAAGATCAAAGAAACATAATAAAGCTCTCCCACCTATCTTATCCTACAAACCAGTTAGTTCCTATCCATTCTTTTTTTTTTTTTTTGTACCAGGGATCGAACTCATGACCTCATGCTTGGCCAGGCAGGTGCTTACGCCACTGAGCTAAATCCCCAGCCCCCTAACCATTGTTTAAAATTTCAGGTTAAATGTTTCACTGTTTCTCCTTCTTTCCTTCAACAGCACTGTTTTTTTTTTTTTGAGATAGGGTCTCATTATACTGCCTCAGCTGGCTTTGAACTCCTGGGATCAGGCAGTCTTTCGGCCTAAGCGTCCTGGTAGCTGGAAACACTGTGCCCCTGAACATGGCTCAGCAAGCATCAGAGAATGCCTGTGTTTGACAGTGACCGAGGCCTTTTTTTTCCTCCAACAACAGCAGCTCAACTTTATTAGAGGGATGCTAGGAAAGGACAGGACTCCATTGCTGAGCTGAAGGCAGTGTCCTAGGTCTGTATGGAAGCCAGCTGGCTATGTGCTTCAGTCTGTCCTGGGGGCCACTTGGGGCCCAAGTAGAAAACGGCCTTGCCCGTCTTCTTCAGGGTCCACACTGTGCTCAGAGTCAATGCAGACCTTCTTGCTGGGCAGGTCAATGTTGAACTCCTCCCAGTTTGTTGAGGACGCAGGACACAGCCTCTGTGCAGCCCCCGCAGGTCATGTCCCCAGAGAACTTGTGCTTTGGCATGATGGAGGCGACAGTGGGAATGAAGGTTAGCAGCAGTGGCAGCAATGTTAACACCTCCTGGGCAGTATCCCTGGCCCTTTTTTGTTTTTTAAAAGAGTTTTCTGGCCTTGAACTCTCGTGATCCTCCTGCCTCAGCCTCCTTGATGCTGGGATTATAGGTGTGTACCACTATGCCTGTCATATTTGGTTTTAAAAAAAGTACGAAACAGTCCAGTATGATGGAGCATGTCTGTAATCCCAGCAGCTGGGTGGATCATAGGTTCAAAGACAGCATGGAGTACTGTATTTGTCACTGCTTACCAGAGAAAAAGATTTAATGCAAAATATACAACTTTATGTAAGGATTTACAAGACTAGTTTATGATGGGTGCCCATAGAGTCAGATGTGGAAGAATGCAAAAGGCCTGTCCTTGTACTGGAGAGCCAAAGGATCCAGTGGACACTGTAGGGTCCTGTGCCAGTCCATATCAGGTGGCCAAAGGGTCTGCACCAAGTTGAAGAGTCTGCACTGGAACATGGGTGGGGGCCAAGTGAAGCCACAGGCACAGGTAAAGACTGAATAAGATTCCAGCAGCGCAGGAAATAGCAAGAACCAACAAACAACCACCTCAAATTAACATGTTTCTGCTGGGGATGGTAGTGCACACTTGTGAACTCAGCACACTTGAGACTAAGGAAGGAGGAATGCCATGAGTTCAGTGCCAGCCCTGGCTATACAGTGAGGCTACACAGGACAGCCTGAACTACACGGCAAAACCCTGTCTCAAAGAAACGAAAGTTTCTGTACAGAAAAGGAAATAACTAATGGAGACATTGTACAGAATGGGAGAAAAATTTATCTTAAAAAATTTTGGGGGGCCTGGGATATAGCTCTGGTACAACACCTGCCTGGCAAGCAAAAGGTCCTGAGTTCAGTTCCCAATACACCCCCCCCCCCCACAAAGATCAACTGGAATCTTCTCTACCCATGGCCCACACTGATTGCTTTCTAGCTTTTTTATTGAGTGAAAAGGAAAACTATGTTAATATTCAAGATATTTGCAGACCAAATGATCAGGGTTCTCTGTTGTAACAGTTCCCTCACTATACTGCAATAGTTCCTTCCTTTCCGCCACTTTTGCAATAATTCTCTCCACTAGTCTCTATTTAAAAATTTTTTTTTAAAAATTCAAACACCTTAGTGTATTTCCTTAAGACTAAAACTTGTGATGCAATATGCATTTATTATTATTTTTGTGGTGCTGGATTGAACACAGGACCTCACACATGCCAGGCAAGCACTCTACCACTGAGCCGTATCCCCGTTGAATTGTGATCCTGCATTAACCAGGAATTACAAACCCCAAGGCGATGCATTAGAAGTATGATGTAGCAAAACTTTCTGCCATTATTTCCCTTACGTATCTAGAAAGTATCCTCTTTTTTTCTTTGGTACTATTGCCTACTAGGGACTGAACTCAAGGCTTTCACACTGAGCTACAACCCATTCTTTTAAGTTACGATAGGGTCTTGCTAAATTGCCCAGCCTTGAACTTGTGCTTTTCTTGCCTCAGCTTCCTAGAGTGCTAGGATTACGCTAAAGTGCCATCACACCCGGTTCCACTCCCATGTTGAACAGTTTCATCTTTCGTCAGGTTTTGTAAATGCCAGCGACGACTCTGGCTCACGTCGGTCCTCACGACTTGGCCCGGTGCCTGCGGCGTCGCCGCTGGAGACCGGCTCGCGCAGCTCCAGTCCGCCAGCACACACAGCGCGGTCCGACGGTGCCACTGAGGCCATCTGACGGCGAGCACCTGTGAGAAGACACCCGCGCCACCCTCAGGCCGGGCTGACCTTTGGCACACTTCGCCCAGTGGGGCCGCGGTCGCCAGCGCGGCGCGCCGACAGCCACGGAGCCCCACCACAGGCCCAACCGCTGGGGTTTTGGCGCCTCAGGGTAGAGCAGCCCGACAATCAGTTGAGAAACGAAAATCTCGCGAGACTCTCCCATAGTAGGGGCGGAGCGGGAGATGCGCGTGCACGCGCCCGCGAGCCGTTAGGGCGGGACCTTTTCCGGGCGGGGCGGGCGGAGCCAAGGCAGTTGGACGCCAGTTGGTGGAGCCCCCGCGGGAAACCGCTCAACGCGAGGAACGTGCGCGCCCCCGCCGCGGCGACGGTGGTGGCGAGTGGCGTCAGAGCCGGGGGGGGGGGGCTGACGGCTTCTGGCGGGTGGCGGTGTTGGAGCCGAGAGCTAGCTTAGCCCGTGCTGCTACTGTCTCTGGAAGAGGACGGAGAGTGAGGGCACGAGGGTCGCTTTTGAGGGCTGCCGTCTTCCACGTACACGTCGTCGTGAGGAGCGCAGCCAGGACGCTCCCGCGACCCCGTTGGCTCTCCTTCCTCAGGCCTCGAGGCGGCGGCGGCGCGGCGGCGGCGGCGGCGGCGGCCACAGAGACAGCAGCGCACCTCCCCCTGCCCCTTCCCCTCATCCCCCCGCCCGAAAGGGCCTGGTCTGCGCCCCACCCCCGCCTGTCCGCCCTCTACGCTGCCGCCATGTCGGCGCAGGCCCAGATGCGCGCGATGCTGGACCAGTTGATGGGCACCTCCCGGGACGGTAAGCCGCTGCCAGAGCCCTGGGGGTGGGGGAGGGGACAGTGCCGACGACGGAAGGGGTCTGAGGGCGCACCTAGGCGCGCGCGTGCGGTTGAGTAAGGGGCTCCCAGATTGGTAACACGAGGTCCCCGGCTCCTGTCCCATCCAATCGGGGTTTGGCAGGCGGGCTTGGGGGCGGTGACCGTGCGGATTGGCGGGAACTGCTGCCAATGGGGCGAGGCGGGGCCTAGGGGTTGAAAGGAGAGTTTGTGCTTTTACTGTAGACTTGGCTGGGATGGGAAGAGCCCACGTCTCTCGTGCGTAGTAGGGCGGCCCGTTTTGTCGCCTGTTAAGATACCTAATCGTTAAAGCCTCCTTCCCGATATAGTTCCTTAAATCGGAGCTTTGGGATCATCTCTTGCGGCGGTCCTCCAGAGAATTCAGACAGAGCCCCCACCCATCTCCTTCCTGGGTCTGGAGGAAATCTGTACTGCAAACCCCGTCCCGGAGATGCACCATGAAGCCCCATGGAATCAACCATTTTTATGGAAAATCTGACCCAAACCATGGTTTCTTGAAGTGGGTGTGTTTGGCCCCATTTTGTGAAAAGAAAATGTTATGGCCTGTTTTTCCGAGAGACCTCCATTTTGTTAGTTTAATAGAAGCTTTGTTCAGTAAATATTGACAAATCTTGCGTGTACCCCAAATAGAACCATTTTGGAAATTCGATGCCCAGTGAAGTAGAATTGAGGGAAACAAAGAGTTTTTTAGGCACTTAGATTAGACGGTGTATAGAAAGCTACTCACTACATGTTGGATTGTCCTTTGTCATAAAGAGAATTTTTAAATGATGAAATGCTGTTTCTGTTCTGATGATGATAATTCGTAACGTATTCTTTCAAATTTAACTTAAATTCATTCCAACGTGGAGGAAAGGTCTAGTTCAGTACTTAAGCAAAATCCTTCATCGTTTTTATACGTTGTTTGGGCAAGTAGTTTCTTAGTCGTTTACATGCCTTTTTTCTTCACAAGTTACTTAAATAGCTTGGTTTAGAAAAGACAGTTAAATTTAGTTTGTAATTTACTTAAGTTCTCTGCAGGAAAATATGTGAAGTTACAAGAACTTTATTGCATTCCAATCTTTTAGCAATGCATATTTACAGTGGCATTTCGTGGGTGTTGGGTGTTTCAAAGACCTTTAGGGAGCATATAGACAAATAGATGTAGATGGCAATCTGGTCCTGTAGAGAAGGGGAAAAGGATGAGAAGAAAATGAGTTTTATGTATGTAGTAAACTTTTGAAAGTTAACATTAATTAAAAATGTCATCTGGGTGTGGGGGTACATGCCCTTAATCCCAGCACTGTAGGAGGTTGAAGCAGGAGGTTAGCAACTTCGGTTAGCAACTTGCAGCCTGAGCAATTTAGCAGGACTGTCTCAACAAAACAAAACAAAACAAAACAAAACAAAAGGATTGGGGATGTAGCTCAGAGCAGAGGCCTTGGGTTCAGTTCCCAGTAGGGTGGCGATCAGTGGAGAAAGTTTTTAACTTAATCATTTTTCACGTTTAGATAAGAATGGTTTATAACTGCAGCATGTCTTAATATAGCTTTTTTTTTTTTTTTTTTTACAACATGAGAGGATATTGGGGAGAGTCTTCATCCAGAATCTTAACAGAATAATCCATCTTTTTCTTTTTTGAGACAGAGTCTTGCCATGTACTTCAGACCAGCCTTGAACTCACTATGTGTCCCCAGGCTGGCCTCCAACCCCCCTGCCTTAGTCTCCCAAATGCTGGGATTACAGGCATGTGCCACCATACCCAGCAATCTTTATAATAATTATAGAAGTCACAGTCCTTTTAATATTTGATATCATTTTTGGTATCTTCTGCAGATTGGATTTCCTTTTTTTTTTTCTGAGACAAGGTCTTGCTGTGTAGTCCAGGCTGGGCTTGAACTCACTATTGTAGCCCAGACTGGCTTTGAACTTGCAGTGATCCTCCTACCTCAGCCTCAGGAGTGCTAGGATTACAGGCCTGTGGCATTAAGCTTGGCTGTATTTCTTCTTACTACTGGAAGGGTAATGAAGATGGAGATAACCATCACCTGATACAGTTCCAGAATAGACAGGTCATGTAGTATTGCAAAGCTCAACTGATTATGCATATATATGTTCTGGTGTGTGTATTCCCAGTGGAAAGCTGGATTTCTTAAGATCCATTCTGCTTTGTATACAAATAAATTTACATTTTTAAATTTCTGTTACTGGTTTTTGTGGGGTTTTTTGAGACAAGGTCTTGTTTTTGCTTCAGGTTGGCCTCTAAGTCATGGCAGTCCTCCTGCCTCAGCCTCCTAAGTGCTGGGATTACAGGCTTGCATCACCATGCCAGCCTCCATGTTCCTGAATTTTTTTAACCTCCAGACTTAGAGGATTTATGAATAAACAACATTTACCAGCCCCATCCCCACTACTGTATTTAAGTGAAATGAGTAGATTTTCACTGCTGTGTTGGGACGGAAGAAAGAAACATACCACTTTTAAGGAAAAGAATGTTATTTTAGATACCTAAATTAGTGCATAAGAATCAGTAATATTCTTTTCCGTCTTACTAGATATTTAATGAATTTATGTATTTGAATTTAAAATTCAGAATCTTTAATTAGGATTATTCTTTTTTAGCAGTCAACTTCAAGTTATCCAGGGATAGGGGAACTTGGACACATCACTGGATAACGCCATGTAATTTGAAACCATATAACGGGAAGCCTTGTATTGGACACGAACAGCTTATGGGGGTTGCTGTTGGGTGTCTTTGGCACTAAGAGGTGGAAATGGGGATCCAGGAGGTGGGAGAGATGGAAAAGGTAGGTAGGAGGGCATTTCAGGCAGCTTTGTCCATTATTACTTATTTATTTTTAATCTGAGAGACTAAATATAAAGTGGCTACTCTGCTTTTGGGTAGTGGAGCTCAAAGTGGCAGTAGCACTCTCAGTATTTAGTATTCTATCTGACCTGAAGTGACGTATGAGTCCCGTGGCTCTGGGAACATGTTGCTCACTTTTCCAGATTTCTTTTCCCCTTCTTTTCCAACAGTTTTTAATTGGTATCTTTATAAAGTACTTGGAGGTGTAAATCTGTTGTATCTTATCTTGAATTATTTAAATCAGTAAGTTTCAGTGGAATCTTCAGGAATAGGATTTTTGGTGACAGGGAGAGGTAGTTGGGATCACTGGGCACATCCAGAGAGACAGGACTTGGTGAGTAGTGCAAGTTGGGGGGCTTTGGCAGTCGGAGGGCAGCATGATGGTGCTGGGTGGTTGGGCAGGGGTGCGACTAGGAGGTGGGAGAGGAATGCATAAGGGAGGTGGGAGGGCCAAAGACAAACTTTGCCTTCTTTGCAATTTTGCCTAGGGCCCTGGTGGTGGCAACCGCCTGTGTGCCACTGAAAATCGTGCCGATGCCTGGCATACTGCATAAATGGAAGCAGGGTACCGCGTGAGTTGAAACATTGGTCACACTATATAAAGTTTGTATATGTGAATCAGTGTAACTCATACCCATGTAACTGGGGGTCTGACTGTATTTGGATTTTTCTAATAAGGCATCTTGGGCTAAGGAAAGAGCACTGGGCTGAGACTCAGGAGACCTGGTCTCTAATTGTAACCTTGGGTAAGTCACTTAACCTTTTTTGCCTCAAGTTAAATCTGTAATTTGTTATGGGAAACTAAATTTCCTGTTATACTAAAAAAATGTTGAAAAATAAAGTTTTTTTTTAAGGGAGGAATCATAAGTAGATGTTAATTACTAATATATCTTGAGTTTAAAGTTCATTGCATTTTATAAATACCTTTTGTTTTAGTTATTAGAATTAATAAAACAAGAGATTCTTTTCCCTGAACATATTTTATTTAATCGTAGGGAGGAGCTACACAGGAAAAATCAAGAGCCCTCATACTGACTGATCATTTTGACTGGTTTAGATTTAATTGCAAGGATGTTTTTAGTGAAAGCCCTTTTGCCAAGTTATAGCTGGGTTATAAGAAGTCTGTGGTCTTAATCCCAGAAGAGTCAGGGAAGGTCTAGGGATTAGGAATGAAACAAAATAGTGGGTTTAAATAATGTCCTAAGTTTGAGATAGCGAATTTACAGAAGGTTGCACCAAGGGTTCATATCTTTTAATTGCTTTGGATGGGAGCGGAGATCATCTCGAGTATAAAACAGGCAAGCAATGATAGTGTGCCTTTAAAACCTATAGACTAAGGTAGACTATAGTAGAGAATCTTATAGCACCATCAGTTGTCCATAGGGATCGGTTTTGGCAAGTTAAAACTTTCAGATGATTTTAGCTGTGTTTAATGGTAATATTACTAAAATGTTTGATACATTTCTGTGATTAATAGAGGCTATAGGGCCAGGGATATAGCTCAGCAGCACAGTGCCTGCCTGGCAGGCACAAAGTGCTATGTTCAAGTCCCGGTACCAAAAAAAAAAAAGAGGCTATAAACATAGTCCTGCTGATCATTTACATTGTTTCTGATAGTTTATGCGATACAAAATTGAAAGGATATGTAGAGATGCCTAGGAAAATAAGTTCAAAAAGTAACTTATCTATTCCTGATAGAAGTTTAGTAATACCTAACTTACACCATCACTGCCTTCATGCAGAATTACTGTATCAAAGATTGAAGCAGTGTTCTCTCTCTCCCTCCCTCTCTCACTCTCTCTGGTTTTTTTGTTTTGTTTTGTTTATTTTTTGTTTTGGTGCTGCTGGGCATTGAACCCAGGCCTTGTATAAGTGGTTGTGCTTTCTTCAGTGGATTTTCTTCTCTTTATAGAATCATCTTTACTGTAACCTGTGTTCCTTGACTTGTCGTCAACATTAAATGAGCTTTCTCTTAATTTTCTCTCATATAATAGCCTTTATTTCTTGGTCAGTTATAAGTCATTGTTTTATTTTACTTGGGTCATTCATTTTAGATGAAGGAGGCATAGCCATTAGTGTAAAAGCTCACATTTTTGACATAATAATGGAATATATCAGTCTAGAGCTTGTAAGTTAACCACAGAAATTTTAGCCAGGCATGGTGACACATGCCTGTAATCTCTGCACTCAGGAGGCTGAAGCAAGAGGATTGCTGTGAGTTGGAGGTGTTCACTGTGCCTGAACTGCATAGTGAGACCCTGTTTTTTTTTTTTTTTTTGGTACTGGGGATTGAACTCATGACCTGACACTTACCAACCAGTAAGGCGCTTATGCCACTGAGCTAAATTCCCTACCCAATGAGACCCTGTTTTAAAAAGAGAAAAAGAAAGAAAGATAGATTGGGAAAATTCAGGTCAAATGGTAGTTTCTGATTTTATCATGGTTCCAGGCATTTCTAAAACACTGAAAGTTAATAGCACCTGCATAAATGAATTAAATTTTTTTCTTCTTACTTTGCATTTTGAGCTCAGAATAACATTTTCACATATTCAGCAGCCCAGAAAACAGTGAAGATGTCATTTCGTAAAACTGTTTTGTCCTTGGGTTCTCTACAGTTGTTTAGCTCTCCTCAAGCCTGTTTCTCAGATGTCTTTTTCAGGCCAAAAAATAAAAAATTTAATCCTCATGTGGTAGCGTCATAAATTCAAGGCCAGTCTGAGTAACTTAGACCTTATTTTAAAATTAAAAAGAAATCAGGAAAGGTTTATAGATAAGATGATCAGTGGCAGAGCACTTGCCTATCTTGTGTGAGGCGCTGGGCTTGATCCCTAGCCTCACAAAACAAAATAAAAACAAACAAATTATTTTTCCTATTTCTACAGAAGCTTTATAAGCAGCAAGTAATACTTTGAAGGTCTAGTTTAAGTAGAATGTTTAGTGAGCTTCATGTTCAAGATGCGTTCAGAGAGAGGCAAGTAGGTCTTGTAGGTTGAGGTTAAGATTAGTGAGTCTGTTCAGTAATAAGTGTTTCATATAAACCTTGAAGCTTGAGGTCACTGAGGATTCAGGCAAGGAGTTGGACTGAGAAGATAGGCAGATGTTTTAAAAGAAAATAGGCAGAAGGTTAGTAAGTGTGGGCAAGGCTAGGTAAGTTGAGGCAGATGCTCCTTAGGAGTGGGATTTAAGAAAGGTGCTTGAAGTAGACTGAATGCTTACAGCTAAGTGCTGTTAGTATAGCTTTTCAGGGAATAGCATAGTTCTGTTCAATTTAATCAGTCTAAGAAATTGTAGACTGAAATGATGAAGGAAGTTGTAATATGTTGCTGGGAAATGAATGAGGGAATGAAAGGATAAATTCTGGCAGGAAGCTTTGGTACTTGTATGCAAATTGTTTCCTTTTTGTTTAAATTTTCAAGCACTAGCAGCTGCTAGTACATGGGTACAGATTGGAAGACAGGGACAAAATCATTTAATCAGTATTGTAAGATTATTGAAGATATAGCAAAAAGATATAGTAAAAACTGAAATTGCCTGCAACTTCATGTTTTTGTTTTTTAATGGTAACACAGTTTTATTAAAGTTATGAAAAGAAGCAGGCTCTGTAGAACAAGTTTGAACCAAGTAAAAGTGGAAAAAGAAGTACAGTCTACAGAGTTAGAGCGAGTCCCTGTGAGAGAGAGCACAGTGGCCCATGATTTTAATTGAATAATTTATGACTGAGAAGTTGAAGAAAATAGCATAGTTCACCCAACTGACTAAATGTCATGTCTTGCTATTTAACATTGGCTGGAGGGGCTGGGGATTTAGCTCAGTGGCATAAGCGCCTGCCTTGCAAGCACGTGGTCGTGAGTTTGATCTCCAGTACTGATTTAAAAAAAAAATTTATGATTAACATTGGCTGGAAAAAGAGTTTGAAAATTTTTTTCCTATAAAACAGTATTGATCTATACTTTCAAGTTTATTTGTGAGCCATATACAGCTGATGTTTGCTCTGTTGGACTCAATGTGAACAGAATTTAATTAACCAACTGCCTTTGCTGAATCTATTGTCAGGTGTTTGGAATATGGTAAAGGTGTTTTGTTTTTATTTTGTTGAGATCTCAGATTTCTGGTTTGTTTTATTTATTAATGTATTTTTTTAGACACCGTCTCCCTGCATAGTTTGGGCTGGCCATGAACTCACTGTGTAGCCTACCTAGGCTGTCCCAACTCAGCATTCCTCCAGCCTCAGCCTCCTGAGTGCTGGGATTATAGGCATGCCCAGCTCAAAAATCTCAGATTTCTGCAGACATCATTTAGCTGTTTCAGAGCTAAATGCCAAACTGCCAAATCTTTGCTTTTCATCAGAAGTAGATAGTGGGTAATATGTGTGGTATACAGTCCCTAGTTCTTTTTTTTTTTTTTTTACAGTCCCTAGTTCTGTACTGTGTTCTGTCTCACTGTTAGGGTAGGTAGTATACTCTTTTCAATTGCTTGAGGGTATATTTTAAATAAGGGACCTGTTCTGTGGCTACTTGCTATTTATAAGTAAAGCTCTATTGGAACGTGATCATGCTCATTAATAATATACCTACTGCCATGTTTGCTCTACGTTACACATAGCGGAGTTGAATGGTTGTAGAGTAATACGGCTAGCAAACCTGAAATGTTTCTTACCCTTAAAAAAAAAAAAGAACTTGTGAATCACTGTTCTAGGTCACTGAGGTCCCCAAATCAGGAACCTCAGTATCACCTATTAACTTAATTAGTAATGCAAATTCTTAGGCCCTTGTAGTGAATCAAAAGTTCTAGGGATGGAGGCCAGCAATGTGTTTTAAGAAGTCTTCTACCAGCTGGGCATGGTGGCAAATGCCTGTAATCCCTTGATTTAGGAGGCCAAGGCCGGATTGCTCTGAGTTTGAGCCCAGCCTGAACTACATAGTGAGGCTCTGATTAAAAACAACAACAAAAAAAGAAAGAAAAAGTCTTCCAAGTGATTCTGATGCACAGTAAAATTTTGAGAAACATTGTTCTAGAGTGTTTCTCAAATGTTACTTACACATTATCTTCACTTTTTTTTTTTTTTTACTGGTTTCTATTTCTTTAATATCTTTTGTTAAGTCATTTTCTGAAAATTTAAATTAATGACTCTTGGTACTTAATGTTTTCTATGCCATATTGTAAGGTGTGTGAAATACAGATATTGCCAGATGGAAACTTCTTTTGTGATATACTTATGATAAGAACTTTCTTTTTTTTTTTTTTCTTTTTTTTTGTTACTGGGGATTGAACTCATGACCTTGCACTTGCTGGGCAGGCACACGTAACACTGAGCTAAATCCCTGGCTTGATAAGAACTTTCTTACTGAGTAGTGTTTAAAATGTCTTGTTGATAAAATGACATAGTCTTCCTTTTCTTTTGTGTAAATTCCATACTTTGGAAATGCTATCCATACTTCAGAAATGCTGTTCTAGTTATTAGAAGAAAATTGAGAAGAGAGTTGTTGAGCTGTATATACCCAAACTTGTAAGTAGAAATAACTAGCCAGAATACAGATTTATGAGACAGATTTAAGAGATCATCAGTGTGAGGTTATTTTGCTTGATTTCTTACTTCTTCAGTATTTTAGTCCATGGTAGCCACTGGTGCTACAGAATTTCAGTAGCCAATTCAGGAGAATGTAAAGAGAATTCTGAAATAGAAACTGAAGGAGAGGAGCTGGGCATGGTGGCACACACCTGTAATCCCAGCACTTGGGAGGCTAAAGTGGGATGATTGCTTTGAGTTCTAGGCTAGCCTGGGCTGCATAGTGAGACCCTGTGTCAAAAACAAACACAAGGGCTGGGGATGTAGCTCAGTGTCATAAGCGTCTGCCTTGCAAGCAAGCACACAGTTGTGAGTTCAAATCCCTGGTACCTCCCTCCCCCTGCAAAAAAACCAAAAAAATCCCCCAAACAAAAGAAACTGAGGGAGAGACTATGATTCTGTGTTATGGACAGGAGAACACAGCAGGGATGATTTCTAGGAAAACTGACCCTAACCCTAACTTCAGTCTAATAGTTTTGTGAAAAATTCCCGTGTTACAGTTTAATTTGTTCATGGCATTGAGGGAATGATGTATGTATGTATTGATTGATGTGTCTTAGGGTATAGTAATTATTGATAGCAGTAGAATCTTACTTTCCTTAGTATTTCCAGATTGCTGAGTTTCTTTTTTCTTTTCTTAGAATTATGGACACAGTTGATCCTTTTTTGACTCTGTAATAAAATAACTGTAGAGGGATCCAAAATGTAACAGGGAATGGAGATGTGCACAGTTTATTTTTAAGCAACACATCCTGTGATACTGCTAATAAGTTTCTAATTTCAAACACAGAGTTTAATAAACTATGTGGGGCCGGGGATTTAGCTCACTGGCATAAGTGCTTGCTTTGCAAGCATAAGGTCATGAGTTCGATCCCCGGTACAAAAAACAAAACAAAATAAAACAAAAAACAAACTATGAAGGAGCCTGGTATAATCCCACTTACTTGGAAAAGGGAGGCAGGAGGATTGAAAGTTTGAGGCCAGCAATATAGTGGGCAATTTAGTGAGATCTTGCCTCACAAAAACCCCCCAACACCAAAAAAAAACCCCTGAAGACATAGTTCAGTGGTACAGCACTTGCTTAGTATGCATGAGGCCTTGGATTCAATCCTTAGTCCTACCAAAAAAAAAAAAAAAAGTGCAAAGGATCATCAGATTCATAAATGAACAGATGTTTAAATTTCTGACAGATTTTAAAAAGTGAATAAAGCAGTGCCTGGGATATAGCTCAATGGCATAAGTGCCTGCCTGGCAAGTGCAAGGTCATGAGTTTGATTCTCTGTACCAAAAAAAAGGGAGGGGATAAAGCATCACAAAGTCCTATGTATTTCCTGTCACTGTCTCAGTTTTTCCCTGGAGGCAACTTTTTTGTGAATTTGCTTTGTATTCAGTGTAACACAGTATTTCTGCTGTGTTTTAGTTTTTAAGGCTAACATCTCCTTCATGGTAATATTTTTCATTTTAACTTTATTGTTAGGTTGTCACTTATGTCTTTAAGTATTCTCTTTATTTGTCCATTATTTCTTTACATTGCTGGTTTTAGATTTGGGGAGACTTTCCTTGTGTTTTTTTTTTTTGTTTTTTTTTTTTGAGACAAGATCTCTCTATATAGTTCAGCCTGGCCTTGAGCTCACTTTGTAGCCCAGGCTGGTCTTGAACTCGCAATGATCTTCCTGCCTCAGCCTCCTGAGTGCTGGCATTACAGGCATGAACCAACACTCCTGGCCAAATTCCACCTGTCTCTTTTTCTTTTTTTCTTTCTTTTTTTTTGGTACTGGGGATCAAACTCACGACCTCATGCTTGCCAGGCAGGCACTTATGCCACTGAGCTAAATCCACAGCTCCCTTGTTTTTTTTTTTTTTTGTTTTTTTTTTTTAAATCACTGTCAATAGCTGATACCACTAGTCTTTTTTTAATAGATAATTTGATGTCAGCCAGTCACTTTTTCTTTGATTCTTTTCAGTTCTTTTTTCATAAGTCAAAGATATCTTTCATTATCTCTAATTTTGTATGTGGAAAATTATGGGTGATAGGAGGCACCAGATACTCAGAGTATAACTATCAGAATTGCTGCTCTGCAAGTATCAACATATAAACTAGAGCAGGCTGTAGTTTTTTTTTTTATGACATGTATCTTAAATTCTATGTAACCTTTTAAACTTAATTCTTAAATAAATATTCAGACTTTCCTAGTGGCTGTCTTAAATCTCAGAAAAGAAAAAGTCTCCTCAGAAGTAATGATGGCTTCAATTTCTGCCACATTGCAGGACTGCTTGTATAATGAGACAAGATAGGTTTGGGGCAGGATGAATAGAGCTTTCGACCATAGCTACTTTAGTGTTCCTGTTCTCGCATCCCCAACATGACTACTATGTTCCTACAAGACCAATATACTGTTTCATCTACTATCAAGGGTATTTCCCAGTCTCATTCTTTTATAATTTTCTTACATGGATTTTCATAGGCACAAAGGGCTGTGTGTTTTTTTTTTTTTTTTTTTTTAATGATCTTTTTGACACAGGGGCTCACTGTGCAGTTCAGGCTGGCCTTCTACTCACTTTGTAGCCCAGGCTGGTCTCGAGCTCACAGCAGTCTCCCTGCCTTAGCTTCCTGAGTGCTAGAATTATAAGCATGTGCCACCATACCAGCTTGGATTTTTTTTTTTTAATTTTAAAGACATTAATATTTGATCAGATCCAACAAGGATGAACTTCTTTTGGAAAGTTTTCTACAGTGAGTATTGTATTTAAAATGTTGTGCTTATCATGGGGATTATGGCAAGGGTACTGTTACACCTATTTGTGATTATAAAGCTGCAGGACCATGTGAACCGAAGGATTAAGAGGAATAGCCTTTCTGAATTGTGTAGTATATTTTTGTTTGCATTTTTTGGAGGTCAGGAAAGCTACTGTTACTATTCTTCTTGAGTATAAATTTAGAAAAAAATCTTAAGGTGACTGTCATCACTCAATAAATGTATGTCTGAGAAATGTAGCATATCAAACTATAAAATGTTTCCAAAGCATCTGTAGATGTATTTAAAGATGTGGTGGTAAGCCCTATATGTTGAACTGCTTAAATATGCAGTGAGTTAGACTGTGTACATTTATTAATAAAGCAGCAGGGAGTAAAGGAGTGCTAAGTTTTTTTTTTTCCTTAAAAGATTAACTATAAAAGGTTTGTTTAGGTAGAGTCTAAAAGGACAGTTAGTACAGTTGGTGAGGAAGTGTAAGGGAAGTATAAAGATGACCAGGTTGGTTTCTTAGTGTAGTAGTCACCAGACAGCAGTTCTCACCTGCTTCTACCCTGGATCCATATAAAGACACTTGGGCATTTCTTAAGGTCTCTGTGCCCTGGAGCAGACTAGAAACTGGCCATGGGTCTTTGTGTAGTTTCCTATATTGGAAGAATTGGTAATAAGAGAGGAACATTGCTCTGCATTTGGGGTGTTAAGAGGTTAGGGATACTAGAGCTTTAAGCTTTTATTTCTATACTTCTCATTTTAGGTACAGCTCTCCTGTCATTGAAGGGGGATATGAATCTTATTTCAGAAGGAAGGAACATACTCTGTTTCAAGCCATCTGTGACATTTGGCCCCTAAAACGTCTGTCTTTGGGGAGGGATTTGCTTGTTATGCTGAAAAATGTGGGAGGGACTCCCTCCTTGGCCTCATTTATAGACATAGGGATGCTTCTATTGCTTCGTGTGCTGTTGGCATTTCTTCTTTATTTTCCCTAAGTTGAACTAGAAACTAATTCTATGCAAAAGAAATATTGATTGCCTTCATAAATTGCTTGCCTTTAGTGCCTGATACTATGCAGTAAGATAGGATTCTGCATATATTTAATATGTCAAATATTACAAACTTTAATATTTTTTTGAAATTAAAATACTAAATTCAGTTCACTTTTGCTTAGCCTTCACAGTTGATCACATAGCATGGTCATCCACTCACAGCTTAAAAAAATACAGGGAGCGTCGGAGAGAATGGGTAAAGTAAAATTTTGATGTTTTTGTAAATAGCACCTAAGTCTATGAAAGTTAATTTGGTTTATTTGTATGGGTGGGACAGGGTGGGTGGTAATGGAGGGGTGGGTATCTGGAAAACAGCATGCACACCATGTACAATGTGAGATACCACCTAGGTTAAGGTTTTAAGTGTTAACCTTAAAATTTAAATCAGTGTCAGAAAAAGCAGGACCATAAAAGACAGTATTACTAAATATAATGGGATTATTTTTCTCTTTCAAGACATTGAAGGGGATTTTGAGAAGAGCAGTATTGAGTAGTTGGGACAGGAGCCCTTTTTTTAGATTGGCCTGTTTGCATTCCCCAAGTGAAGTTGTCTGACTCAGTACTATCTCAGGCTCTATTATGTTGGTGAAACACCTGGATAGAAATACTAAGCATGCCAGCTTCAAGTGTTTGCAAATAAAGGTTATAATTCATGATATCCTCAAAGGTTGAACAAGAGGGAAGTAATAGAGTTGTAACTTTGAGGATAGTTTCTTGGATAAGAAGTATTAATAGATTAATAGACCTTCTGGTGCTTCTGTTAAAATGAAATAGTCTGCCTGCCAAAATTCTAAATCAAATTTCTTTTGTCTTTTTGAGACAGGGTTTCTTTATGCAATTTAGGCTGGCCTTGCACTCACTTTATAGCTCAGGCTGGTCTCCAGTTTGCAGTGATCCTCTTTTCTCAGCCTCTCAAGTGTTGGGATTACAGGCGTGTGCCACTACACCTGGTTTAATCAAATTTCTAATTCTAAAAGCTTGGCATGGTAGTATACGCAAAGCCTAATTAATTACTGTGGAGGTTATAGGACAGAATCCACCATGTTTATGTAGGTAGGAAAATTTTTTTTGTTATTGACTTGAATAACTTGATTAATCTCTGCTCCATTAAAATTTTTAAAAAACTGTTGTTTATATACTAAAAATCTAGATTTAAAAATTAAGACATTAAATTTTACCCTCAAAATGTTATTCTGGCATCAATTTTGCTGTTCCCCTATCTGAGTCCATTTGCTAAAGCCAAATATGGTTTACTTACTGTTCCCTAAACCTTTTTGCCTGTCAAAGATACTACTTTTGTTGGAATATTTCTCTTTTCCTTTGCTCTAAGTCCTGTCTGTCTTTCAAATTTTCGCTTCTACTTACTACATGAAGCCTTTCTCAGCCCCTCCAGATGTTAATGATCATTCTGGTCTTAAAATTCTTTAAGTGCTATCTATTCAAAACATGCATTTCACACTAATAGTTAATTATGTATCCTGTTTCTCTACTGAAGTGTGGGCTCCTTGAGGGTAGAGCAGTGCTTGTCTTACACTCACTGTAACTCCATTGCTGGCACAGAGAATAGAATCACTGATAGGTTGGATTCTTTGGTTCTGTGTTTAGAGGCCCATGTCAGTATGACAGAGCAGTCCCCCCTCCCCCTTTTTAGATGCTATATGAGAAATCTTTTAGGGGAGTAATTCACACAACTTAGATTATTTTTATATGACTATGTGCCCCCCAATCCCCCGAAATGAAGTGCTGTGAGTTCTTAAGATATTTCCTTGTATTATAAGGTGCTTTCTTTTGTATTTGTTTCCTGTTTGCAGTCTTTTTTTTTTTTTTTTCCTTTTTTAGGGATGCTGTTTTACCTAGTTTCTTTTGAAAAACATGGTTTGGGCCAGATATTTTGACAGAAACCAAACTTGCCAATATTTTTATTTTAAAATTCTGTGTTAGTTTAACCAAATAATGTGTTTATGGCATAAACCTGTGTAAATTTATTAAATACCGCATTGTAGCCAAATTGTATTAAAATGTTAATCTTAAAGTCCCTTGTTTTATTTTTTCTTTTTCATTTTTTAAAAATTCATTTTAAGGAGAAAAAGAAAAGAAAAAACTAAAAAATTTCAAACATATCAGGATAAAGTCCTTTAAGTAGAACTTTTTAACGTATCAGTGAAAGAGCCTCACTTGTTAAGTCCCTTGCTGAGTATTCCGTATCTTGAATTAGGTTTATTCATTATTTTAAGGATTTCTATAATGGATATTTGATGGCTCTTTCATTATGTTTGCTATAATTATCAGGTGTTTGTGGAGCAGCCATTCACTAACAGTGAGGAGTTATTTTTTAAATGCCTTTTGATTTATAGACTTATTTTTCTTTTTTAAAAAGCTTATCACTTTTTGCTATGTTCATATTTGCAGTTGTTCATATTTTAGCTGATAAGAGTGTCTTCAGGGCACATATACCTTAGTATTAGATTTAATGTGATTTCTTAGGCAAAAAGTCACCCTACTAGAGGAAATGGTTGATTATTAAAACTTTGTGAATCTTCATTTTATTCTAAGGCCTAGCTTATACTCTTGAGGCAAGTTTTACCAAGCACTGTTGTTGTATTGCCAAATAGCGTAGATACTTGTAGCAAGGGAACTCCTGTATATGTAAGATTTTTTTGTTTTCCTAATTTAAAAAATTTGTTACTTTTAAAGTCCTTTAATGTAATTAGGGTACAGATTTAAAGCAAAAAAAATTTTTTTCCTTAAGTGATAGGAAACAAAGCCTCTACTATGTAGCTTGGACATTCTGGTGTGAGCTTGTCACAGTGCCATCCTAACATGAAGTTGAGGTACTTAATAGTCTTGATAAATATGCTTTCTAAAGAAACTTCTTTTAAACCTCAGTTGACCTTGGACTTTTACTTGTGGTTAGGTATCTTCTCTAGGGTTACACTTGTTAAATTAATATAAAAAAAATTAATACACTTTGATTTTGTTCACTTTTGTTTTCATATACAAGAATCTTCAGTCAACATGTACTTCTAGATGCTGTATTGAAATTGCTGGCAGAGTCTATTCTATACAAACTGAACAATCTGGCCCCTTGTTTTATTTGTAAAGGTTCAATGTATCTATGCCTGCCTACTTCAATCTGCAAGGGAGTGTCAGAAAGGCCCCGCAATCGCCGAGCCGTGAGTTATCACTAACTTTTCAGATGTGTTAATGAATGTGGAACAAAAGCAGTTGTGTTGAAAAGGAAAAAGGGACCATCAAAATAACCTTTATTATAGTAGCAGGCGTGAACACTAAATGAATTATTCCAAATTGTGTCAAAAATAACCTACTAGAGACTAGCCTCTAGAAAACCTATTGTTGAACTGCTCTGAAGCTATCATTTTAGCTGTAAATTTTTGTTTTAAATGTGTATACCCAGTTGCAAATTAAAATATTCTTTAAATATTTTTAACCAAGTTAAAACAATTTGAACAGCATTTAACCCTACAGTGTTTTCATTGAATTTAAGCTCTTGAATATAAGAGTATTTGAAAGGTGAAGTTTTAATCTTTTTTGTCACATGTGAAAACACAAATGAATTTGAATGATTGAATCACTTCCTAGGTGAAAGTTTTTGGAGAGCTCCAGGCATTGTCAGCTGTGGAGGTATTTATGCACTCTTGGTACATAGTTTTTGTTGCTTCAGTAATTCACCAGTAGGTTTTCATTTGTTAATGATGATACCAATTTAAGACTAAAATAAAACACCATTTTTTAGGGCTTACAATTTTATATAGAAAGAAGAAACATCCTTGTGAGTTGGTTTTTTCCCTCAGAGATTCTAAGCAAAAAATTGTAACATCTATATTTTTTTATTAGAGCTAGTTACCTTTCTTTTTCATAGATTCCTTAAAATTTTGAGTAGATACCATATTTGAAAAGCAGGTTGGATGCTTCTGTTGCTTAGGAGGTGTTTTGTTTTATATGAAGACAGAATAAATGTAAATGTATCCAGTTTGGCAATTTATAGCACAGACCACATAAAACTTGGAGCTGTGGAACCTTTGGAGGCATTAGAAAGTTAACATTTCATTTAGGCAATGTGCCTTTGTTTGACTGGTGTGTAAGTCCTTCTTCCAGGTTTGTACGCTCTTAAATGCGTTATTCTACCCTCTCTAACTCCTCCCAGCAGCAAAAGGGAGACACTTCAGCTGGAACAAAATAGTGGAAGAAATGGCGTCTGGGGTTCAGTGGGGATTCGCAGTGTGTATGCAATGTTTGCAAGATTACTTTTTATGTTTTTCAATTAATGTAAATAATTACAAAATAAATCAATGCTTACTGTCAAGAAGGGAACATTGTATTCCAGTAGAAACTCTCTTAGTGGGTCTGCTGCAATTGCTTAACCTCTTGGGGCCTCAGTTTTCTTCATCTGCAACATGAAGGAGTTGGACTTGATAAACTTTTAAGGTCCATTCCTGCTCTAAAAATCCTATGCTTTCCTGAAGTATTCTATTTAACAGAATGCATTGCTTTCCCACTTTGACTGTTTGAATTACATGTGCAGTACACATACTGCAACTGCATGTTGTCTAAAGTAGTTTTTCTATAGGATGTTATAAAAAAAGCTAATCCCTCTTGACCTGATTTATAAATGTGTGTGTATATAGCCACACATAAAAAGCTAGTGATACTAGGGCTCTCAGAAAATAAATACTTTCCAATTGTCTAACCTTGTGTGTTATTAACTTTTCTATATTACAGGAGACACTACTCGTCAGCGAATCAAATTCAGTGATGACAGAGTATGCAAGAGCCACCTTCTCAACTGTTGTCCCCATGATGTCCTTTCTGGAACCGTATGTGTTCATTAAATCTATTTGATTACTGCTATACTACAGAGATGAACTATATACAGTCTTAATTTTTTTGTTAAATTATTAAGCAGTATTTTATTTTATTTTTTGCTATCGAAACATTGGTACATGTTTATTAAAAGCCACAGAGGTTATAAGAGATTTAGACTATCATTATTTTTAAAAAGCAGTTTTGACTTTTTTTTTTTGGTACCGGGGATCAAACTCATAACCTTGTGCTTGCCAGGCAGGCACTTAGGCCACTAAGCTAAATCCCTGGCTCCTTAAGCAGTATTTTAAACAGTTGCCAGAGGAGAGATTTGTATCCCTTATGTTTGTTTACTTAGATTGATGATTTAAATCTGCAATAATTGATTTCCTCACAGAATTGGTTGATTTTATACTTTTCCCATTCTTCAGAACAATTTTTTAAAAGCACTTATTTCAAATATAGAGATAGTAAGGTATTATATAGCATTACACTTTTAATTTAGAAATAATCAATTGATTTTTAAATTTTACTGTTAAATGAAGACTTTTACCCAAAGTAGTATGCATTTTTGTTAAGATTTATGCACATTTATATTGTGAAATCAGTGAGAAAAATGTATTAATACTGAAATCTGTACAGATTAGTTTGAGAGTAATGTCACATAAAAATTGTCTTGCTAGCTCCTGTACATCGTCTCAATTTAGATATTGTCTGTGGATATATTGATCTTAGAGTATTTTATTTTGTCTTTTTGAGACAATGTTCTGCTACAGAGTTCAGGCTGGCCTTGAAGTCACTTTGTATCCAGGCTGGCCTCGAACTTGCAGCAGTCCTTCTGCCTGCCTCAGCCTCTAGAGTGCTTGGATCACAGGAGGACACCACCATGCCCAGCTGGAGTATCATTTTAAATTTAGAAGATAAAACACTTGATGGTAGACTTACTTAAAATGGAACAAAAAATTTAACTCTTTGACTTTTGGATTTGACTGAAATGATTATGAAAGTTGTAACTCTTCTTCCACAGATGTACTTTATGGTACTAGTAAGGGCTACATATTGAGCTGGCTTCGTTTCTCATTTGCAAGAAATGACTGAAATTAAGAAAAAATTTCCTTTGGGAATGATTTTCCTCCATTAGCCACAGATGTCTAAATGAGTGGTTTGTTTTGGTAGGAAGTATTAAATTAAGGACATATCCCAAACAGAAAACTATCCAGGGATATACAACAAGAAGCAGTGCTGTTGTTTTCAAAGACAGCTGAGACTGTATTATGTTGAACAAAATTTTTTTAAATGTTCTTTTGAAAGCTCAATACCACAAAGAAATCTTGTTTCTGATTAGGGTTATGACGTAATATCTGACAACAGCCTCTTACATCTATTCTTTTAGTTCCTCGAATTATTTTCTGCTGTGCTGTAATGCATTTGAAATCTATAATTGTATACTGTAAAATTTTCCACATTGTTGTATGCAATTTAATAATTCAAGTAAATTTTTTTGGAAGGGATCCCGGATCAAACTCAAGACCTTGTGTTTGCCAGACAGGTACTTTGCTGCTGAGCTATATCCCTGGCCCAAAGTCATTTTATATAATGGCTCTAAATTCTTACTTTAGATAAATTTAGAGTACATTATAAAAATGGCAGAATTTAGCTTTTTAAAATTTTTTTTAATATTCTAAAATTAGCCATACAAAATTTTGACCTATTATATTTTTTTTGTAGTATGGCATTAATAATAAAATCTGACTTTGTAATATGCTTTACCTTTGATAATTTATATAATGAAGCTAAGCATTCCCTTGAACCCATGGTGGTGAGCATGTTAGGCAGATACTCTATGCTTGAATTATAGCTCCAGCCCTCATTTTATTTTATTATTTTTGTCTTTTTGAGACAGGGTCTCTCTCTGTGTAGTTCGGGCAGGCTTTGAGTTCACTTTGTAGCCCAGGATGGTCTCGAACTTGAAATGATCCTCCTGCCTCAGCCTCCTGAGGGTTGGGATTACAGGCGTGAGCCACCATTATTTTTTGAAAGGATTGTGGGAGGTATGTTATCCATAGTTAAAGATCAAAAATTAGCTTTAATAGTATTTAGTAACTTCATATCAAAATCACTCAGCTCTGTTGATGTGAAGTAAAATTGGAACCAATGTTCAATTTTTGAAAAACATTTCTGATGCTTTCATTAAAGCTTACATTTGCGATCTCAAAACTAAGTAGAGGGAGAATAGTCTAAGCACTTATAGACTTAATATTTATCACTCAGTTTTAACAATTAGTAACATTTTGATATTCTTCAAACACAAATTACTCTGTAGTCTTATCCATCAGGTTTTCTATTTTTAGGGACTTTTTATTTTTTTGCTTTTTTGGTACTAAGGATAGAACTCAAAACTTTTGTGCTTGCCAGGCAGGTGCTTGTGCCACTGAGCTATATCCCTGGCACCCCCCTCCCCCGCCTTTTTTTTCTTTTTTAGTTTTGCGAGACAGAGGACCGTGCACTTGTAAGGCAGGCGCTTATGCTGCTGAGCTAAATCCCCAGCCCGAGAATCCTTTTCTCAGAGATAATTTTGAGATAACTCTCAGAGTTGCCCAGACTGACCTTGAATTTGAAATCCTGCTAGCCGGGTGTGATGACTCACACCTGTAGCCCCAGTACTCGGAAGGCTGAGGCAGGAGGATCATTGAGAGTTCAAGACCAGCCTGGGCTACAAAATGAGCTCAAGGCCAGCCTGAACTGCATAGCAAGACCCTGTCTCAAAAAGACCAAAAAAGAAAAGAAAAGAAAAGAAAAGAAAAGAAAAGAAAAAAATGCTCCTGCTTGGACTAGCTAGGATTACAGATGTGCACCAATATACATGGCTTCTGTGGGGAATTCATAATCTTTTGTTGTTGTTAACTAAAGACCATGGATCGTTGGTCTTGGGCCTTTTTGTAAAGTTCTTACTGATGGATTGATTATAAAACGCACGTTTTATCAGATTTTAAAATCTCTGGGCCAAATGAATCCCAGCATTTCCTGAGGCTGGAGCATTGCTGCAAGTTCAAAGCCAGCCTGGGCTGCCTAAGTGAGTTCAAGGCCAGACTGTACTATGTAGTGAGACCTAGTCTCAAAAAAAAGGACATTATTTTCCTATCATAAAATTTAAGGTGCATATTTTAGAGATTTTTCTCTATTCGGTTTTTTGAGACAGGGTCTCACTATATAGTCCAGGCTGGCTTTGAACTAATTTAGGTAGCCCATGCTAACCACAAACTTGAGCAGTCCTCCTACTTCAGCCTCCAGAGTGCTAGGATTGCAGGTGCATACCACTGTGCCTGGCTGTAAAATTACTGTTGAGTAGCATTTTTCTTGGATGAGGCTTAAAAATGATGTCTTGGATTATATGATAAATAGATAAAGCAAGGTCTGATAAAGGCACTTCCAGAGGAAACTCTAGGAAACAAATTTCTCTTGGCAGCCTGAATTATAAAATTATAATATGGTGGTTCAAAGTAGTTGTGACCCTCTTTAAGAATATAATTTTGAGGATTAGAATTTTGAGAGTAATTCGAGTTGTCACAGGAGTAGTATCTTCAAAACCTGACAGTTGTGATAACATGACTGCTCATGACCTTTATTTATTTATTTTTGTTTTTGGTACTAGGGATTGAACTCATGACTTCACACTTGCCAGGCAGATGTTTATGCCCTCTGAGTTAAATCCCCAGTTCCTTGACCTTTATTCTTAAAAGAGTCTGCTATTAGCATGTCATCCTATGTATAAATGGCTTGTAAATGTAGAGCTGTTACTTCTTTAGCATTTAGTCCCTGTAGAACAAATCCTTTTCTGGGTCACAGTTGAATACTTAATACCTCTTTTTGTTGAAGATGTCTTTTGTTTGTTTTCTGCTTTTTGAGACAGTCTCACTATGTAGTTGAGGCTGGCTTTGAACTCACTGTATAGCCTAGACTGATCTCAAACTCGCAGTGGTGATCCTCTTGCCTTAGTCTCCTGATTGCTGGGATTGCAGGATAGTGCTGGGATTACAGCATAGTGTGTCACTATGTCTAACTCTTCTTCTTATATGTTAGATGAAGAAGGAAAATAATTCTAACTTTCATAATCTTTTTCTTTTAAAACTAAGGGTTATATAACTAAACTAAAGGATACCCATTAGCTGTTGTCCTGACTTTATTCATTAGATTTGTCACTTCTAGCAGATTATAATTTACTGTTTTCTAGATTATTTAGCAAAAGAATATATAGAGATGTATTTCTTGGCTTTTTTTCATTTTTTTAGAATTCAGTTTCATGAAAATGCTTCTGTAACATTTTTCCTTTCTTTAGTCTTCATAACATTCTTAAACTAATAACTTAATCAGGGAGGTATAAAATGTAGAACATAGAAAACAGTCTTGACTTTTTAGGGGGAGTACTATGAATTGAACTCAGAACCTTGCACTTGCAGGCAGACTCTGATTTTTTCTTTTTATAGTCTTTTTTTTTTTTTTTTTTTTTAGAAGCATGAATTTTTTTGTTTGTTTTCTTTTGCAATACTGGGGATTGAATGCAAGGTCTTGGCACATGTTTCTATGCAAGCACTCTACTACTGAGCTATAGCCCCAGCTCTTATATTAATTTTATTTTGAGACAGAATTTCAGTAAATTGCCCGGGCTAGTCTTATATATTTGGAATCCTTTTGCTTCAGCTTCCGTAGTAACTAGGGCCACAGGTTTGTACCACCAAAGCCCAGCTCTTATGTATCTTTTAGAAATGATTGGATGTGGTAGTGTTCATTATCAGAAATTCTGAATTGATTTTATGGTGCCCTAGTAAGTTTTGAATTTTATTCAAAGGATGACTCACTAAAATTTCCTTTATTGCTTCTTTGATTTCTTTTTTTCCCTAGTAAGGCATGGTATATACTCAGTTATTTGGCTACATACAAACCTGAACTTTAAAATCATTGGTGTCTTTGAGAGTGCATTTATAAATGAGCTGTGACAATAAAGACAAGCAGAATAACTGCTAAGAAATAGATCTACACAAAAATTTTTAAATCAGCCATAGAATGTGTTTCTTGACAGGTTGATTGTATTTTTCAGTGTTATATGTTCAGCATCTAGAATAGGGTCTTGTCTCTTTTTTCTCCTCCCTTCTCCTCTCCTCACTTCTCTTCTCTCTTTTCTCATCCCTCATTTCCCCTCCCCTCCCCCCTTCTCCTGTCCCCTGAAATCATCTCATCAGCAAATAAATGGACTTGATTAACTAAAAGAAAATGATTTTAAATGTAAAAGTTAAAACTTTCAAGAAGTAATTTAACTATTTAGCGAGAACTTGTCTCAAAATAAAAATGACTACAAGTATAGCACAGTGGTCCTACATTCAGTCCCTGGTTCTACAAACAAAAAAGATTTGTTTAGCTTTTCATTTGAGGGTGGTGCTGGTCAATTCATTTCTATAAATACTTGATTTGTACCTCCCATGTGCCATGCACTGTGATTAGTGGTGGAGATATTGAAGTGGAAATGGGTTTCTGTTGTGATGGTAGGAACTAACAGTCTGATACAGGAAACAGACTCTGCAGTGTGGAAAGGAGTGGCTTCAGCTGTTGAGAAATGTTATGCAGAACAGCATGGTTATGGCTTCAGGGCCTGGCATCTGGCAGGGCAGGGGCCAAGGCAAGGCAAGGGATGACTCTGACAAGGTAGTTGGAAGAAACTTTTTCAGTGAAGTGACATTCAGAGACATTTGCATGTTGAGAAGAAGCTAGTTTTCCCCACCCCCCACCCCCGCTAGTCTTTTTTTTAAAATAGGGATCTTTTTTATTTTTATACATGTGATAAGATTTTATACCAAGAATATTCAGTTAAATAGTACAAATTTGCATTCATGAGGAATATATTTTTTTTTAAATCAATGAAAACCCCATCTCTTGTGATCTGCAATCCTAACATTTTACAGTATAGGAAAAAGAGGAATCCAAATCATCTCTCCAAAGAGAAATGACTTAAAGCTAGTCGTTTCTGAGGGAACATTAATTGCCACATACTGTATGTCCTACACAGAAAGTTGTGGCAGCTTCATATCATATATGGTAGAAAACTAAAACCCAGTAGCAGTTTGGCCTCTGGATTTACTACTTTCTTCAGCATGCTTCACATTTTCACATTTTTTTCTCTGCCTAGAATATCCTTTCTCTGTCTTCAAATTTAAATCCTGCCTCATTGACTATACATAATTGCCTTAGCTGCTAGCCATTTAATCTTTGGACTCCAGTATATTATTGTACCTCCTCTGTACTGTTAAATAGATACTGTACTTGTTATTTGTCTCCATCCCGTCTTCGCAAGGGAGTAGTAGTTTTCATGAGGTAAGGTCTCTTTAATTTTTTTCTAATTATTTTTGCATATGTAAGCTCAGGAACAGAAATATTTCTTCAAAAAGATTCTAGGAAAAGAGCAATGAACATTATTTATCTTTATCTACTTGGGAAAATGGGCTTGGGAGGGAGGTCCAGATGAGAGAAGACAAAAAGTTGAGAAGTACTCACCAGGTGTGGGGGCAAATAACTGTAACCCTAGCATGCTGGAAGGTAAGGTTGGGGAGTATAGAAATGCTGGAACAACTTTTCTATATTCTTCTTTACTTATACACATCTGTAAGACTTGTTAGGTTTTAGAGCCAAGATTGGGATTAGTAAAGAAAATCTTACTTTTTATTTCATTTAATTTTGGGTCCAACCCAGCAACTCATGCATTTTAGGCAAGTGTTCTGCCTCTGAGCCTTACCCCCCAGCCCTTAATTTTTATTTTATTGCATACTCTTTTTTTTTTTTTTTTTTTGGTACTGGGGATCGAACCCATGACCTCACACTTGGCAGGCAGGCGCTTATGCCACTGAGCTAAATCTCCAGACCTTATTTTTATTTTAAACAACAGTGATATATTTAAAACCTACACCCAGATTTTCCTGTCATTTTGAGGTGTTTTCCATATTGCATTAGGTTTTTCTTGTTTTTAAACTGTCATAAAGCAAGCTCATCAGGATAGAAGAGAACTTTTACAAATAGGAGGATATGACAGTTGAGTGTGCAAGAAGTGAGGACCAAAAGTATATGTAGATGATTCAGACTTTAGGGATAGCATTGCTGGCACCAGGTGTGATGGCTGGTGTGCTTGGCTGTTATCCCAGCACTTGGGACGCTGAGGTGGGAGGGTCAGCCAGTTCAAGGCCAGGCTGGGCTACAGAGAGAATTTAAAGCAGCCTGGACAGAGTAGAGAGATCCTGTCTCAGAAACCAAAAAAAAAAAAGCATTGGTATGTGTGATGAAAGAAATCGCATGTCTGATGTCATGGTTTTGTTCTAATTTTCCTCCTGCTGATTTATACTCTTTCTAGTATTATATTTTGGCAATATTGATGTCCATTGTATTCCTTGTGGTAAATTATTGCTGTCACATTTGAGTATCTTAGTATAGTGTTAGAAAACATAAAGAGATAAATGGAATTATTCTGAACAAACTAAACAGTATAATTAAATACATTGAAGAATTAAAAGTGAGGGGATTTAGCTCAGCAGCACAAGCACTTGCCTGGCAAGTGCAAGGTCATAGAGTTTGATCCTTGGTACCAAAAAAAAAAAAAAAAAAATGAATTAAAGCCAGGTTATATGAAAATAGAATTGTTGCTCTGAGTTTTTTGTTTTTTTTTTAATAGCAGTGAGAATTTATTTGAAAAAGTAAGTGAAGAATGAGGGAGAAACTAATTGTGTAGAGCAAGTTTGGGCTAAGAAAAAAGAGAAAAAGCAATAAAAGGACACTGGAGAAAGCAAGGCAGGTGCTGTGCAGAAAGCCACAGTAGCCAAGGCAGTTTTAAAAAGAAAAGTGGTGGGGTTAATAATGAAGGAAGATTTGTTTTTTTTAGGGGTTGAGGATGACACTAGGGGTTGAATACAGGGTCTCACGTATGCTAAGGCAGGCTCTCTACCATTGTCACATCCCTAGATTTATTTATGGTCTTTATTTTAAAGTTCGAGTATGATAAAAAGTTCTTATTATCTTAAGTCACATTTCTCTAGAAATTCATGTTCTCAAACATGCTTTCTTCTCCTCTACTATCCATTATGATTTTGCAGGTGACACTGCTGCTTAGGAGTACTTTTGAATGTCTCCATTGTTAATTGACAGAGATTAGAATTTGCTTTCTTACATGGTTTGTTAATAACGCTCTCCCAGAAAAATGGTTGAGCTATTGAATATGTAAAACTTTCTGTTTGGAAAAAGAAAGCCTGCAGTACATACAGACACATGTGTATCATACAAGGTACTACTACCAGGATTTCCTGCTGTTAGGGCAAATTCAGTATGAACGAAAGAAGATAGTTTCTTTCACAAAACAATCTTTCATTTGCTTTAGTGAGTTCTCTTACTGGTACCTTTGTTCTTATCCTTGAGATACTTGAAATCTTGAGAAAAACTCCTGTCTTGTCCCTCTCCATACTTTATTTCCACTTAGTTAATAATTATTGAGACAGTTATTGAAAGAATGTTGAGCTGCACAAAAAGACCTGTTCACATTTGTGTTCTGTTGTCTGTCATTAGTTTGTTCTTAGGGAAAACATTTGGTCTTTCTAAGCCTGTTTTGCATACTTGTAGAACTATAGTGTTAGAATTGATTTCAGAGGTCCTTTTCATGTTTAAAATGCTTCTTTTTAGTACTCTGGTTTAACTTTCATTTCCTTTCTAATACGAGCCCAGTGGTGTTATTCTTGGTTGTGGTAATAGCCTCTCTTGCTCTTCTGGTCTCTTAGTGTCAAGTCATCTGGTAATGGTAATGGCTCTAAACATAGATTTCATCATGCCATATTTCTGTTCAAGTACCTGCAGAGTGAATGGTGCACAAGACTCATTTTTATAATCTTTCACACTATAGTCAGCGATTACAAACTAGTAACCCCTAGACCAGAAGAATTATATATCCTGTTTTTGTTTTTGTGTGTGTGTGGGAGAGGGGAGTGGGGACTGTTTTTGTTTTTCCTGAGACCAGATTTTGCTCTATAGTTCAGGTTGATTTCCCAGATCTTGATCCTCCTGCCTAAGTCTCCTGAGTACTGGCATTATAAGTGTGTATCATTACACCTGGCCTGTATTCTACTTTTTCAGCATCGTTTTCCCCATCCTCTACTAGAAGTCACCTAGTTCTCATTAAGTTGCTCCTGTTCATCCTCCACATATGAAGTATTTGTTTTCCTCTTGAAACATTTGGTGCTATTTCCTGCCTATTTAGTATTATTATTATTGTTTGTTTTTTTTTTTTGGTGACCGAGTCTTGCTGTGCAGATAGATCTTGAATTCAGTAGGTAGTCCAGACTGGCCTAGAACTCATGGCGATTATCCTATGTCAGCCTCCCACATGCTAGGATTACAGGTGTGTACCATGCCTGTCTTCTACCTTTTTTTCCATGTAAATCATTTTTACTTTTCCTATAAATCTTCCCAAACATACTGATACTAATAGAGGTAGCTTTTTTTTTTTTTTTAAGAAGTCCTCATTGAGTTTATATTCCAGAGTAGGCAATACAAAAAATAAGTTCTCAAACTCTCAATGATACTCCTGCTTCAGCCTCTTGAGTGCTGGGATTACAGGCATGTGCCATTATCCTGGCTTGACAGTTTGCGTTCATAAACATCTTGCTTGATCCATTCATTGTTCTTGAAGCACTTGAGAAAAGTTGAGAGATGAAGTGACTTTCTCAGGGTCACATAGGTAATAAAAGGTAAAGGAAAGTTTTCTGACTTGTCATTGTGTCTAGTTGGTTGTATTTTGGTACTATACCAAATATAAGACCAAGAGGATAAAACATAAAATGTGAATGTTACATATTATACTTTGAACCCCCCTCCCAAAGTTCTGGGATTGCAGGTGTGCTTCATCTGTCCAGTTTGTGTGTGTTTTAACAAATGGCATTTTATTGTTTGAATTTCTTTTTTCATTTGTCATGTCATAGAGAGGTCTCCATACCAGTGTACATTTTTTTTTGTTTCATCTTTTTTTTTTTTTTTCTTTTGAGACAGGATCTCTGTAATTCAGGCTGGCCTTGAACTTTTATGTACCCCTATGTGGCCATGAACTGTAGTAAATATCCTGCCTCAGCCTGCTGAGTGCTGGGATTACAAACGTACACCATCATACCCAGCTCACCAGTCTACATTTGAAAAAAAAATGCTTATATGACATTTTATATCTGTGTTTTTGTTTTTGTTTTTTGGTACTGAGGATTGAACTCGTGAACTCATTTATGTTTCTGTTTTTGATATGTAATATGACATTAAAAACTTTGGTATGTACATCTTTGATTTGCACTACTAGAATAAGATTTTTATTTCTCCCAGTACTGGAGGTTGACCCCTGAGACCCTAACCCAGCTTTTTAAAAACATTTTTTTCCCTAGTTTTTTGTTAGTGCATATTTATAGTACATAATGATTATATTCATCATAGGGAGTTGGTGTATGTACATAATACTTTGTACATCTCCTTCTCTCCTCATCCATGTTTTGTTTCCCTTTTCATTTGCAAAAGATCTAGCTGTTTATTATTATCTGTCTTTTATGTTGATGTTTTTTAAAAACAGAATAAAACCAATCAAATCAGTGTAAGAGGTACAGACCTAAAAGCATTATGAAATCAAATCAAACAGTAGAATAGAAGCAATAAAAACAAGACAATGAATGCAATAAAGGACTTCAAAACAAACCAATAGCAAATCCAAAATTGCTACTATAATATATCTTGCTGTCCTTGAAATAGCTGCTCCTGCTATTGGATTTGGCATAAACAAAACAAAAGAGAATAAAACCCAACCCAAGAAAACGATGGAAACAATAAAGGACTTCCAAAACAAGACTATAGGGAATCAGCAATGGCTGCAGTCCTCAGAAGGGGATTCCCCCCAGATGTCGCACTGCCTACTGCTATACTCTGAACCCTAGACCTGCCATGTTAGTGAAAAACAAAAGCACCACAGGCATCCAATTGCTATCATCAGATAAGCTGGTTGCTTACAGAGGCATGGGAGTGGAGGGGCTGTGGGGTACTTGTTGTTTGCCAGCCCACCAGCAGGAAGGGGCTGGGGTCTGGCTCTTCAAGTCTGGCAGGGATCTGCACGCGGCACTGCTTCCCACACTGGGTTTGCTCACTGATGGGTCCTTTGTTTTCTCTGCCCCAGGCCCGTGAGTGGCACTAACTCACAGGCAAAGGCTAGTGTCTGGTTGTTCTAGTTTGGTGGGGTTCTGCATATGGCGCCGCTTCCTAGACTAGGTGTGTGTGCTGAGGTTTATGTTGCTTTTTAATTCATTTATACTTTGGGAATATCATATAGGAGAAGCCATCTGATTAGTAAAGCCTGTATATCCAATTTATTGCACTTACCATTATGGATTCTCAGGTGGATCCATTTTCCTACAAATGTCTCAAAATTTATCCTTCCTTATAGCAAAGATGTATTCTATCTGTAAACGCCACATTTTCTTTACTCATTTATCTGTTGACGAGCCGGTAGGCTACTGCCAAGATTCAGCTGTTACAAATTGTGCTGCTATAAACATGGATATACATGCATCATTGTAATATGATGTCTTTAATGTAATCAGGAAGATACTCAGAAAGGGAATAACTGGATCAAATGGAGTTTCTAGTGTTAGCTTTTTGAGGAATCACTATACTGGTTTTCATAGTGATTGTACTTAGTTAACATTTCCTAAAAACAATGTAGAAGGATTTCTTTTTTCCTGCAACCTCACCAGCATTTGTTATTATTTAATTTTGTGATGATAGCCATTCATTCTGCAGTAAGATGGAATTCCCTGTTTGTTTTAATTTGCATTTGTCTTATGACATCAAAGTTGAACATTTTTTTTCTTGTATTTATTGGCCATTTTTGTTTCTGTTAAGTTTCTATTCATTTCAGTTACCTATTTTTTATTGGATCTTTTATTTGGGAGGTCTAATTTTTTTGAGCTCATTATACTATATATTAGTCTTATGTCTGGGATGTAGCTGGCAAAAGTTGTTTTCTATTTTGTAGGTTGTCTCTTCACTGGTTGTTTGCTGTGCAGAAGCTTCTTTATTCGATGTGATCCTATTTGTTGATTCTTGATGTTATTTCTTGTGTATTGGAGTTCTGTTCAGAACATCTATGCCTAGTTCTTCAAGAGTTTTATCTGTTTTATCTTAAAAAGGTTGTTTCAGTTTTAATATTTAGATCTCTAACCGCCCCCCCCTTTTGTCTTTTTGAGATAGGGTCTCGCTATGCAATCAGGCTGGCCTTGAGCTCACTTTGTAGCCCAGGCTGGTTTCAAACTCGCAATGATCCTCCTGCCTCAGCCTCCCAAGTGCTAGGATTATAGGCGTGAGCCACCACACCTGGCCTCTAACCCGTTTTGATTTTAGTTTAATATATGCTGAAAGAAATGAGTCTGGATTTAGGCTTTTGAATATATAGTGCCAGTGTTTTTTGTGCTAGAATTTTTTTGAGACAAGAAGGGTCTTGCTAAGTTGTTCAGGTTGGCTTTGAACTTGGGCCCCTCTTGCTCCTCCTAAGTAGCTAAGATTATAGGCAAATACCATCATGCATAACTTTATTTGTTGGTTTTGATGTAAAATTTGCATAAGCCTCTGTTCCTATTGCACAAATTTTTTTCTCAAAACTTAAAGTGGTTTCACTATTTTTTTTTTCTGATTGTAAGAAATATATGTGTTTATTGCATATAATTTAACCAGCACCAAAAAATTAAAGCAGACAAAATTCATAACAATATATATTTCTGGGAGGAGAAGTCAAGATGGCCGATCAGTGAGCAACAAAATACAAAGCCTCCCACGAGAAACAACTCATATGCCAGAATAAAACACCCTGGAGAGACCCAGACAGAGGGAGATGGATCCTCTTGACACAGGAAGAAATTAAAACGTAAAAAAGCTTGTCAAATATGTCAGGACTACAACTGAAACAGCTAAAAATTATGGAACACAGCATTTTTGCTGTGACCCACCAAGTTTGCGTGGGCCTGAAATTGTGCCAGCTTGAATCCGAGCCAACCGGTGGAGCTGCCCAAACTCATTCCTGCCACCACTCACAGGAACCACAGCTGCACTGGAGTTGGGGGTTGGTGAGCCCAACAGATAGCGGAACCAGTGAAGGGACCTTCATTAATCCATGGTCAGTGCTGGGAATCAGACACACACCCCCATGGGAAGGGCACGACCAAACGGGCAACATGTTGGAATCGGGCAGGAGGAGCCTGAACTGGGAGCGACAGTGACTTCTGTTGGTTGCTCATTCCCCAGAGCAGATTCGAGGGATTTGTTTGGACTGGGCCACGCCCCTGGCCAGGACCCAGTGAGCCGTCCCAAATTGATTCCCTGCGCCTAGCAAGCACTAACTGGGTAAAGGCCCTTGAAGTTTGACTGGCCTGGTGGGGAGGGGGCAGGCATATGCAGCTGCTGCTTACACCTCAGTGACAAGAGCAGTCAGGAGAGGGTGGAGGTCCCTTGCCAGCGTGCTTCTGAGGAACCATGGCCAACAGAGAGGGGGGCTGGGACCGCACTGTAACCTGTGTGGAGGAAGACGGGACCATGACAGCAGAGAGAGGCAAGAGGAGGCCCCCAGCCCAGAACCCTGAGAGCACTGATCCAGGAGAGGGAAAAACAAGGGAGACTGAGGGCAGCAATCACGCAACATCAGACATAGCTTCAATGGACATTAAGAGATATCTTCTGGACCTTGTAGATGAGCTCAAAACTGAAATATTAAATCATGTAAAGCAAGATATGAGTAGGGTAATTAAAAGAAATGCTCTCAGGAAGCATCTCTCAGGAAGATACAGACGGAAGAAGGGAAGAACACAAAAAGAGAAACATTCGATAAAGAAAATATAGAATATATGAAGCAGATTCAAAGAGACTACCAGGAAATTAAAAACTCCATTGAAAGCTGGCAAAACTCCTTAAAAGAAACTAAGGATAGACTATCAAAACTTGAAGACAAGTTTGCATTGTGTGATGATGAAAGAAAAGAGCTCTTAAAAACAACAAGGAAACAGGCAGTAACAATACAAAGGCTAGAAGATGATAAGAGAATCTACAATTTAAGAATAAGAAATGTGAATGAAGAAGCAGGAATATATACAGGCGAATTACAAAGGCTATTCACGGAAATAATTAAGGAAAATTTCCCAAGCATGGGAAAAGAAAATGACATTCAGTTGTGTGAGGCATACAGAACTCCAGCCACCTACAACCAAAACAGCTACACCCAGACATATAATAATCAAGATACCAGAAATTCAATATAAAAACAGAATATTAAAAGCTGACAGAGAAAAGAAACAGATTACCTATAAAGGTAAGCTTGTCAGAATCCCGGCTGACTTCTCAACACAGACCATCAGATCAAGAAGAGGTATTCCAAGCCCTGAAAGAAAATAACCTCCAGCCCAGATTGATGTATCCTGCAAAACTGTCACTAGAAATTAATGGAGAAACAAGATGCTTCCATGACAAAGAGGAACTGGGGGAGTTTGTGACCACAAATCCAACCCTACAGAGAATACTGAAGGACATGTGAGAGAGAGAGAGAGAGAGAGAGAGAGAGAGAGAAATACCAGGATTTTAGGAACAGTGGCAGAAAGGCCTCAATGAGTGGGTCAGGCAGTAGAATGAAGGAGAAAACTAGACAAACAAAGGCAGAAAAATAGCATAGCAGAAATGAGGCAGAGAAGGATAACTAGAATCTCTAACATAGATGGCCTTGATACATTATATTGTTAATAGTGCACCAGGATTTAAAAGCCACATTACTCATACTACTCTGCTTAGATATATTATATTCTGTTCCAGTCATTCTGCCTGTACTAGATTTGAGGGCACAGACAGTAATCCTGAAAATAACAGGATATAGTACGGTAATCATCCTTAATTTCCTATTAACTTAATCTAAAGCTCTGTAAAACCTACACTGTTTTACCATGACTTACTGTAATTGAATCTGGTTTGTTGGATCACTGTTTTGTATTGATAGATTTTATTCAAAGCTGTTAGTATTGATAGTATCAAGTCTGAGAGTATAGACAACTGCACTTAAGATGACAAGATCCACTAGAATACCCCCTCTGGTTTGATTATTACCTGCCTTTGAAGTTTTATACTGTCTACAATGTTTTATTTTTACTAATATTGTTATGTACTGCTATATTTAATTATACTGCTTTATTCAGTTATGCCTGATATAGACAATTCTATTGAAGATAATAGACAACACAGTAATCATTGTAGATCACCTTGTACTGTGGTTTTATACGACTTTTTGGTTTCATGTTTTTATAGGAATTTGTTTTGTTTTGTCTTGCTAAGTTTTGTTTTTCCCTCTAATGCAGAAAGGATAGAAATACATGTAGAGATTCATGCATGGGTAGCTGTTTACACTGTCACTGTTTGAATATTTACTTTGTATGCTTTAATTTTGAAACTTGAACAACTGTTTCTAAGAGGACAATATGTAATTTATCAACCAGTGATTTCTTATTGTTTATCTTTTTTTAAAAATTCTGTATTATCTCTACCCTTTACATGCTTTTGTTTCTCTTTAAATTAAAAAAAATATATATATATATTTCTGGATCACAAAGGTGGTGTTTGTTACACAACGGGAGATCAAAATATATAGTGACTTTAAATTTTTAAAAGTATATCATAGTAAAAATACATTGCCATTAATTTCAGAATACTTCCCATCACCTTTGAAAGCTTACTCTTAGTTGCCGTTTTTTGGTTCATTTGTTTTAGAGACCGTGTCTCCCTATGTAGTCCAGGCTGGCCATGGACTCCTGGTGATTCTTTTGTCTCAGTCTCTGGAGTGCTGGGATTACAGGCTTGCGCCTGCATACCTGGTTTATTGCCATTTTCTGAAGCAGTTCTGGAAAACCTTTTTAGTATCTTTATGAGGTGTGATAAAAACGCACTGAATGCCACTGCCTACCACCATCAAATGGAAATGCAGGTTCATAAAAACATTTTGGATGGGCATAGTGGTGTATGCCTGTAATTCCAGTTCTCAGGAGGCTAATGCAGGAGGATCACCAGGAGTTCAGGAGTTCAAGGCCACCCTCAGCTACCTAACAAGGCACCTCACTCACCTTTGGCACCATTATCTGGCACTATGCAACTTCTGGATTTTCCTCAAAGTCAAAACGACTATATAGGGTAAATGTTTTCAATTGATTATAGACATGGCAGTGTGCCACTGCAATTCTACACACGCAGGAGGACTTTCAGAACTGCTTTACAAAATGCTAAGAATGGTGAGATGAGTGTGTTTGAAGTGAAGTGGGGGGTATGTTTTCAGGGGGATTGATGGCAGTGTTCCTTTTACGGTAACAATTTAAAAAAATTCAAATATGGCTGTATATATCAGTCATGTCTTGTAGGTCTCTGCCACTTTATTTTTCCGTAGGTTGTTTTTTTTTTTTTAATTGTTGCTACAGCTGTTTGTTTTTGAGACAGGATCTCTTTATGTAGTTTAGACTGACCTTGAACTCACTATATAGACCAGGCTGGCATCAAACTCAAGGGATCGTCCTGCCTCAGCCTCCTGAGTACTGGGATTACAGGTGTGTGCCACCATGCCTTGCCCCCCACCCCCTTTTGTCTTTTTGAGACAGGATCTCGCTATGCAGTTCAGGCTGGCCTTGAGCTCACTTTGTAGTAGCCCAGGCTGGTCTTGAACTCTCAACGATCCTCCTGCCTCAGCCTCCCGAGTGCTTTTCCCCTCTAATTAATAAGATTTTTAAAAGAATTTTGTACCCTCTGAAGTACAAAAGAAATATCACTTTAATAGCTACATAATTTGTCCTTGTGTGGCTGATTTGTAGTTCAAACAAACTTCTGCTGGGAGCTGCTTAAAGTATTTCTTTCCTTCTAAGAAAAATTACTAAATTATATTGTCTATTTGTCTTTTGTGTATTTACTGTGTTGTTTTGTTTAAGTTCCTAGAATTTCTAGTTAAATCAGTTTAGTATTTATGGGTTATGCAAAGCCTGTGTACTCTAGAGGAGAGAAAACTAAGAAAGTTTTTTTTTTTTTTTTAATGAGGCTTAAGATCTTTCACTTTCAAAAATTCAAAAGCAAAATAATAAAACATTTAACAGAACCAACTTTGTTAAACAGAAAAGTAGAATGGACTGCTATGGGGTTTTGAGAGATGGTATTCGGATCATGTGTAGTTAACTGCTTAAGAGTTCACAGAGACTTGGCATGGTGGTGCACACCTCTAATTCCAGCATTTGGGAGGCTGAGGCTGGAGAATCATCATGAGTTTGAGGCCAGCCTGGACTACATAGTGAAACCCTGTCTCAAAAACAAAAACCAATTCATGGAGGAGTAGAATTGAAATTATTCAATTGAAAATTAGTTTTTTTTTTTTTTCACTTACAGTCCTAAGAATGCCTGTTAATTAAATACTGTGGTTTTTTTTTTTTTTTTTTTTTTTTTTTTTTTTTTTTTTTTTTTTTTTTGGTACCAGGGATTGAACTCATGACCTCATGCTTGCCAGGCAGGTGCTTATGCCACTGAGCTAAATCCCCAGCCCAAATGCCTGTTAATTAAAATGGAATACAAGAATAGCCTCTGGAAAGCTGAATGGTAGCTCATCCCTGTAATCCCAGCCCTTGGGAGGCTGAAGCAAGAGGATCTCTGAGTTCAAGGCCATCCTGGACTGTGCAGTAGGATTATGTCTCAGAGGCAACAACAAAAAGGAATAAATTTGTGGAAAGAATTTAGTTATGAAGTAAATTACTTGTTAAATTTTAGAAACTGAAACACTTCCTATGGCTTTTATCATAAATAATCTTTTGTTTTGGTACCAGGAATTGAACTCAGGACCTTGCACTTGCCAGGCAGGCGCTGTGCTACAGAGCTATATCACTGGCCCATCATTTTAAATTGTAATAAAGAAAACATTTTGTTCAGTTTCACTTAACTGAAAAGTGAATCAGTGGCTGAAGCAAATGTTCCCATGTGGTGTTGGAAGCATTGAAATACATTAGCGAGCTATGGTCAGAGTGGAAATGACAGGAAGAAGGTTAGAGGCTCTGGTTGCTTTGTGAGGGTCACAGCATGGTTCTGTCATGGTTCTGTTTGCAGTGGCTTTTAATATATAGGTCACTTAGGATCATGGAGAATGTTAACTGAGTCATGCTTTCCTTTACACTCAGTTTTGTTTTGTTTTGTTTTCTCTTTTTGAGACAGGGTCTTGCTTTGCGGTTCAGGCTGGCCTTGGGCTCACTTTGTAGCACAGGCTGGCCTTGAACTTGCAATGATCCTTCTGCCTCAGCCTCCTGAGTGCTGGGATTACAAGTGTGCACCACCATGCCCGATTTGCACTCACTTTTAATGGCAGGTAGTGGATGGGTGTTTTGTTAAATTATTAAATTTTAAATGTTCCTCTTGTTACCAGAGTAGATGCTAAGTCATGATAGCATGGGCCAACGAACGTAGATGACTGATATCTAAAATTCTAAAAATGGACGTTACTTCACATACTATACCTGCTAGATGTTAGGAAGAAGAGCTCCAAAGACTTTCCAAGCAAAAATGCCTTCTCCATTGAAGCTAGGCCCTTGCTACTAGGGTTTTGGTTCCCAGGTGCCCCTATTAAGCAAGACTAAAGTTGTAAGAGCTCAGGATTGAGTTCAAGTATGCTGTCTCTTGGAAGATGAAAACAAAAAAAGAGGTTTAAGCACATCGAAAGGAATGGAGTTTAAGCAAAGAAGAGAATCAAAGGAGAGGCTTCCTAGCCTCCCAGTCTTGTTTATTCAACAGAATGCTTACTAAGGATTCCTGTGTACCAACTGTAGGTGTATCACGTCTAAAACAACCAGTGCTCACCTTTGTGGAGCTGACATTTCAGCAAAGTTTCTTGTTCTTCCCTGCCCATTTTCCACCTCAAGATCTTCCTCCCAACTCTACTCTTACTAAACTCAACCCTGACTGTAATGGTATAATTGTGTCTGCTTATTTGTTTCGTTGTGGAGCTAGGTGTCAGACCTAGGGCCATGTGCAAAGTAGGCAAGTGCTATATCCTTGGCTGGTGCTAGCCTTTGTTCTTAAACTACTCAGTTGCTTTCCTTTGGCTGGTTGCATGATGTAAATTTAAGTTGGGGAGAGAAGTGTCTTGAGGTTCCTGTCAGAGACAGGTGTTCAAGCGAAACACAGGCAAAGTTTGTATTACTTGAAACTTTTTGTTGAGAACACATTGGACATGTAGTTATGGGTTAACGATAAGGGAACTGATAAAAAGCTTTAGCTATGTACAGTACAAAAAGCTTTTTTCTGGGTACAGTATTATGTGTGATTATAAAATACTAAGTGCTGAACTCAATGAAACAAGAATGGTAAAGTGAAAGAGATGGTAGTCTAGGAATCCATCTAATCAGGTTTTGTAGTAAGAACTTTTAACAAGTCATTTTTTTCTATACAGAGAATGAGAATGAAACTAGATTGGTTAGTATTTCCTGACCCTGCACACTAAAAACATCTAGGAGTATTGGGCCTAGTGGCATAGTCCTGTAATTCCAGCACTCCAGGAGGCTGAGGCAGAGAGATCACAAGTTTGAGCCCAACCTGGGCAATTTACGGACTTAGGGAAATCTGTCTCAAGTGAATGAATGAAATGAATGAATGAACAAACAAACAAATGACTAGTCAGCCAGTTGGCTGGTGATATAGCTCAGTGTGAAGGCTGAGTTCACTCTTCAAAGTGGTGAAAAAAGTGGTTAAGGTTGTTTCGTTTGTGAGACAGGATCTTGTTATGTAGCCCAGGCTGGCCTTGAATTTGCCACAGTCCGCCTGCCTCAGCCTCCCAGGTGCTGAGATTACAAGCATCTGTTATCACATTGATCTAGTATTTAAATTTTTTTCTACTATTTTCTTAACAAATGTTTCTTAATGAGCAGCTTGGAATTTCTACACATCTCTTGGAAACTTCAGTTGCTATTTACTGTCACTGGAAAAACTCTTCTGTTTGTTAAATTACAGAGTATGACTGGGAGTAAGCACTAGGGCCTGGAAAAAAAAAATCTCAGCGTGCTCAGCATAGTGTTTTAAAACATTTAGTGCAATGAGAACTTTTTTCCCCCCTTTTTGGTACCAGGAATCAAACTCAGGACCTTGTGCTTGCCAAGCAGGTACTGTGCTACTAAGCTTTTTAATGGCTTTTTTTGGTGTATGTACAAAGTGGGAAATTAATATTGGTACTTCATTAAATAAAATACAGAACTCTATTCACATTTCACCTGGTTTCTATTGATGTATTAATGTCCTGTTTGTTTTTTTTAATCAGAGTTTATTGGTACATTTTAGGTATATATAATTGCATTCATCACGAGAATTTGTACCTGTACATGATATAACTTGCTTCTTTTTTTACCTGCTCTCCTGCCCTCACCTCAGCCCCTCCTCCCCTCCTCATTTATGAAAGCTTTGTTTCCATTTTTCCTTCTTTTCTCGTTTGTTTTTACTTTTTCCTTCTTCCTTTTCCCCCTCTCCCTTCCTTGTTCCCCTTCTGATTTGAACATTTTTTTCCTATTTCACAATACATATTATACATTTTGGTCTTTATTTACATTTTCGTTTTCTCACACTAGAGAACAATGTGCTATTTACACCTGTGCTAGATTTATATCACTTAAGAGTATGGTGTCAGGATACATCCAATTACCTAGACATGTCTCAAACTTATCCCTCTTTATGGCTGGCTACTACTCCATTGTATAAAAAAACCTACATCTTTATTCATCAGTTGTTGGGTATTTGGGCTGTTTCCAAGACTTGGCTATTACAAATTGCTGCTGTAAACATGAGTGTGCATATATATTGCTGTGATGTGATACTTTTAATTCTTTCATGAAGCTACAAGGAGGAGAGTAGCTGGGTCAAATGAACCTCTAGTCCTAATTTTTTGAGGACTCTCCACACTGATTTCCACAGTGGTTGTGCCAGTCTAGCCTCCCACCAACAGTGGAAAAGCATTCCTTTTCTCCCCCACAGTACTGCCAGCATTTGTTATTGGTAGATTTCTTGATAATAGCCATTCTTTGTGATTGACCAGTGATGTTGAACGTTTTTTCATATATTTATGTGTTATATAAATTTCTTCATCCAAGAGTGTCTATTCATTTCAGATGCCCATTTTTTTATAGGATTTTTAAATTTGGGCGTTCTGATTGCTTTAAGTTCTTTGTATAGTCTAGGTAGTAATTCTTTGTCTGAGGAACAGCAGGCAAAAAAATCTTTCTCACTCTGGGTTGTCTCATCACTCTGTTAGTGGTTTCTCTTACTGTGCAAAAGCTTTTTAATAAGATGAAATCCCAGTTGTTGATTCTTTGTGATAGTTCCTGTGCAGTCAATCAGGGTTTTGTTTATAGTCTTTGCCTATGCTAGTGTCTTCAAGAGTTCTACCTATTCTATCTCGCAGGAGATTTAATGTTTCTGTTTTAATATTTAGATCTTTGATCCATTTCAAGTTTAGTTTAGTCTATGGTAAAAGATACAGGTCTAGTTTTAATGGCATTTCTTATGAGACATTTTCATAATCAAATAAGAGAATAGCAGTAGTTACTATAGCTGTGCATGGTGGCACACACCTGTAGTCCCCGCACTCAGAAGGCTAAGACAGGAGGATCACTGCAAAATGGAGGCCATCCTGGGGCTACACAGTGAGTTCAAAGCCAGCCTGAACTACATAGTGAGACTGTCTCAAAAACAAAAACAAATGTTACTACACTGTGTGTCATTATCTTCAAATTACTTAGTACAAGATGACTTTTGCAAAAAGGAAACATAACACAAATTTTATTTTCAGTGAAGTAAGGTGAACTACTAGTGTAAGTAAAAGAAAGTAACATGGTATTTTAATATTTTTAAATCAACAGGGCTGGGGATTTAGCTCAGCGGCAGAAGCACCTGCCTTGCAAGCACACAGTTGTGAGTTTGATCCCTGGTACAAAAAAAAAACAAAACAAAAAACCCAGAATATCCAAGTTGGAGAAGTGTGTGAACTTCTCCCTAATTCCTATTTCTCTCCTAGTTTGCTCTTTATTTGCACATATATATTGTTTCTCTTTTTGGAAGGAAAGTGTGTTTTGAGACAAGGTCTCACTGTGTAGTGCAGGCTGGCCTTGAGCTCAACTGTATAACCTGGGGTGGCTGAGAACTCATGGTAATTCTCCTCCCTCACCCTCCAGAGTGCTGGGATTATAGACATGTACTACCATGCTCAGCTATATTGTTTCTCATATAAAAGAAACCATGCAATATTGAACTTGTATGTGTGCCTTTATTTGCTTGTTTGTTTTAAGACAGTGTCTCATTTTGTAGGCCAGCTTGGCTTTGAACTGGCAGCTATCCTCCTGCCTCAGCCTCCCAGATACTGGGATTACAGGCATGTGCCACCATGCCCAGCATCTGCCTTACTTCTTAAAGGAAAACTTTAGGGACATTAATTGTACTTTTCTGTTAATGCCTGTGTATAATTAAGAAGATAGTATAAAATAGTTTTATAGAGAAGTAGTGCTTTTTAACATTAATCATAAAATCTCAGAGTTAAAAGGAAAAATACAAGGTATCAGATTGAATTTTCTCAGTATCTTAAATTATTGGCAAAGCTGTATTTGAGCACATTATCTGGGGACTCAGTAATAAGAAACCTTGTTCCATCTTTCTTTGTAAGGCTCTAATAATTAGAACTTTTCTTTTAACATTGAAAGAGTTAGCCCAACTCTTTGGTGACCTTTGGAACCATAATAAATTTATTTCTTCTTGTTAATGAGAAGTTTTTCAGATATCAGTTGATGGATATTTGATTTCACATCTTGATTTTTCACTTTTATGTAATTACCTTGGGCTTTTTTTTTTTTTTAACTTTTTTCCCCCATTTTTAAAAATCAGAGCATATTGGTTATTCAGAACAATGGGCTTCATTCTGGAGATTTTTACTTGCTGCTTAAATACCTGACTAAATCCACTCATATCCTCCTGTTCCATCCTCTCACATAGGCTCATATTTTTTAAGAGGTGTTTCAGAGGGTATAATGTGTTTTGTTCCTACTCAGCTCTGCATCACAACCTCCCATTCCCTTCCTTTTTATTTTTTTGTCAGCTTTTTTAGATTCCATGTATTAGAGAGAACATGCAATACTTGTTTTTTTTAACAATATTCAGAAATAGTAATGGCTCCTGAAAGACAGGTGAAGTTATGAATGGTTGCCCAACATTTGTCATTTTGACTGGTTTGCCTATTTTTCCTTCCTTCCTTCCTTCCTTCATTCATTCATTGGTTTTTTTTGGCAACAGGGTCTTTTAATATGTTGGCTATGTTGGTCTTGAATCTGGGTGTTTCTGCTTCAGTTTCCTGAGCGTTGGAATTACAGACATGTACCACTATACCTGATTCCTGACTGACTGACTTCTGATTCTTAGGTTTTTCTATACATTACAAAATTGTGTCCTCTTTTTTGTCTAAATAATACTCCATTTTGTATATACGTATATCACATTTTCTTTGTGTATTCCTCTGATGAGCATCTAGGATGGCTTCATATCCTGACTATTGTGTAGTGTGCTGTGTGGTGTTGTATAAGATGGGTGTGAAGTTTCCCTACAGTATGCTGACTTTAACTCCTTCAGGTGTGTACTGAGGAGTGGTATAGCTGGATTAAATAGTAGATCTAGCTTCAGTTTTTAAGGAACCTTCCTATTGATTACCATAGTGGCAATTTACATTCCCACCAGCATTGTAAAAGCATTCCTTTTTCCTCCATGTCCTCACCTGCATGTACTTTTCGTATTTTTTTAAATTATTGTTTTACTTATTTATACGTATGTATGTATTTGTTTTTTTGTTGTTGTTGTTTTGTCCTTTTGAGACAGGGTCTCATTATGCAGTTCAGGCTGGCCTTGAGCTCACTTTGTAGCCCAGGCTGGTCTTGAACTTGCAATGATCCTCCTGCCTCAGCCTCCCGAGTGCTGGGATTACAGGCGTGCACCGCCACACCCAGCATGTATTTGGTTTTATGAGACAGGGTCTTGCTATTTGTTCAGGCTGGCTTTGAACTTACTGCATAGTGCAGACTGACCTCAAACTCAGCAATTCTCCTGTCTCAGACCTGGTTTTTGTATTCTTGATGATAACTATCCTTTCCAATTTTAGTTTATGTATGTTCTGTTGGATGCAAATGTGACAATAGCCATTTTGACTGGAATAAGATGGAATCTTCGTAGTTTTGATTTGTGTGTCCCTAATTGCCTCTGATACATGGTTGTACTACATGGCTTAGTGTTGAGATATTTGATCTAATTTATTCATACTTCCTTTGAAATGTGTTACCACACTGAATGTGTTATTTGGAGGGCAAAGGTTTATGTATGTATGTTTATTTATTTATTTATTTATTTATTAAATTTTTTTGGGTACCAGGAATTTAACTCAGGATCTTGAGCTTGGCAGGCAGGCTCTCTGATGCTGAGCTATGTCACCAGCCGCATTTATTTTTATTTATTTTTTTTTTTTCTGAAACAGGGTCTTGCTATGTAATTCAGACTGATCTGAACTCACTGTGTAGCCCAGGCTGGCCTCAGAATTGCAACAATCCTACTTCAGCCTCCTCAGTGCTGAGATTAAAGGCACGTGCCACCACGACCAATTAGGAGTTTATTATTTATTTATTTATTTATTTATTTATTTATTTATTTATTTTTATTGGTACTGGGGATTGAACTCACAACTGCGTGCTTACAAGGCAGGCAGGTATGCTGCTGAGCATAATCCCCAGCCCCAATTAGGAGTTTATTTTAAAAACTAACCTTCAGTAAAGCCAGATGTGGCGATACACACCTGTAATCGCAGCACTGGGAGGGAGGATTGCCTCAAGTTTGATATCAGTCTGTACTATATAGTGAGTTCAAAGCAGGCTGAACTACACAGGGAGACCCTGTCTCACAAATATGAAATGAACCTTGCCTTTAGTAGTGATTTCTCACTTAGCTCATAATACATATGTTAAAAATTAGATTAAGTAGATTTATGAGACCAATTAACAGTGGTCTGTTAATTGTTCAGAATTTTTATATTGTGACACAGGGTCTTGCTATGTAGTTCATTCAGGCTGGTCTTGAACTCACTGTGTAGCCCAGGCTGGCCTCAAATTGGCAATGATCCTCCTACCTCAGCCTCCCAAGTGCTGGGATTTATTATTTTTCTGTCTTTAAGAATGCAGGCTCCATAATAGAAAAAAGGTTTTTAATTAAGGAGGGGAAAAGAGATTGAAGGGATTGGAGGGGTTTGGGGAAAAAAGAATAAAGATGTATCATGTGAAGGTCCAAATTCCCTATGATACATATGATCATTATGTATATATAAAGTGTACCAATTAAATTAATTAAAAATGCAGGCTTCATGAAGCCAGAAACTGTCACTTACCACTGTTTCCTTAAGTAGTTACCTAGTTGTTAAATGAAGGAATGTCCTTCTTTTAGTGTTTTGTTGTACTTTTATTGATAGCTTATTACAAATGAAAAGAATATTAACTGTACTGTTTTGGCTTTCTGTTCTTTTTCACTAACCTGCCAGCAATGGAAATTCCAGGGGTTGGAGGTACATACCTCCAGTTGGAACGTCTCTTACATTGATCCTCACATATGTAATTACCTTTGCATCTGACTTGTTTTTCCTCTGAAAAGATTTTTTGAAAGATCTGGTCAGTTGCCACATACAGGCAAAAATGGATATTTAGGAATTTGATTTTGTCTCAGAAGTGACAAAAGTCTCTGGTTTGATAAATGATGCCTAATTGGAGATTCTAAATAGAATGATGCTAGGTTTTGCGTGAGTATTTTATTTCTTTGACAGATGCTTGTTCTTTGTGAACTTATACTGGATCTTACTAATAAAATGTATTTATCTTTCTGTGTTATGTATTATGTTGTGATACAGAAGCTAGAAGCTTTTCCATATTTTGGAAGGCTTTTCCTTTCCCATTTGCTCTTAAGTACAAAACCGACTGCTGTTCCCAAACATCTGTATACCTTAATATGTATTCTGAAGACAGCTCTGATTATTAGTAAATTTTTAAAAATATGTGTTTTGTGACAGTAATGTCTTTTGTTTTCTTACCCAGAGAATGGATCTTGGAGAATGTCTGAAGGTTCATGACCTGGCTTTAAGAGCAGATTATGAAATTGCATCCAAAGAACAGGATTTTTTCTTCGAACTTGATGTATGTATTTTTGTTTTAATGGATGATACTGTCTTTTTGATGTAAAATATTTTTAATATGTGTTAGTATCTGTTGCTGAGGCAAAAATACCCAATACCTAATGTTAAAGAGTAAAGGTTTATTTCACTCACAGCTTGTAGAGTTTTTAGTTCATAATTAGTTAGCTCTAAGGCAAGGTGGTGTAGCACAGGAAAAACAGTCCATGGTATGGCAGGCAGAAGGCAACCAAAAAAAAAACCAAGGCACCTTAACAGTGTCTTTCTGCTCCTTTTATTTTATCTAGACTACTTAGGGCATGTAGCACTCACACCCTTAATCCTAGTGCCCTTGATCCTAGCATGTGACCAATCACAGCGTCATATACTCTCAGTCCAGCCATATCTGATTAAACCACTTGAGACTTTGGGGGACATCTAGACACAAACTGTAATGGTATTTCATAATAGGAAAATTTCTTAGCAGACTATTCTCTTTGTGGGTATATGAAGGTTGGTACTCCAATAAGCTCATGTAGTGTTTTTTTGTCAACATACTGTAAAATATGAGACTCTGATTTTTCCCACCCAGTACTGGAAATTGAATCTAGGGCCTTTGCACTGGGGAACATCCCCCAACATTTTTTTTTTTTTTTTTAATAATCAGGAAAGAATCTCCAACCTTTTGGAAGGGTCTATCTGTGTAGTTCAGCATGGTCTTGTATCTTAGGCTGGCCTTGAATTGAAGGTGATTTTCCTGCCTCTGCCCCCCACTGTGCTAGGTTTGGCTTCATTTTACACATTTAAATTCTTTACCCCTCTTGTATTTATTCTACTTGAAAGAATTGAAATTGTATTCTAATTCCCTGTTTTTACATAGCTGCTTAGTTGACCTACCACAATGTAATTAGTCCATTTCTTTATTTTGAGCGGCTGTGTTTACATTTACATGAGGACTTTTAAATTTCTGTTGTGATATAATAAAAAGGTATACTTGACATGAATTTGATAAAAATAGAAAATAAATAGCTATCTTCTGAGTCATTACAGATAAAAGCCTGTGTGTGTGTGTGTGTGTGTGTGTGTGTGTGTGTGTCTGTGTGTGGTATTGGAGATTGAATCCAGGACTTTTACTATGAGAAATATCCCCTAACATTTTATTTTTTTATATCAAGGCAGATTCTCTGTCGTCAAAACTGGGTTTGAATTTGTGAGCCTCTTGCCTCAGCATCCCAAGAGTGCTGGGCTTATAGGTGTGCACCACTCCTTGTGGTTAGGTAAAACCTTTTAAAGGATCCTTATTGCTTTGAAGAAATATTCACATTTTCATACTCTTTTTGAAGAAATTCTTGGGTTACCTAACAGTTTTTATGTATGTGGTGAGGAAATTCCTATTTTTAACTAAATATTTAAAGTTTAATTTTAACATGGATTATCATTTAATTGTGGATACATTAAGTATGCCTGGTGAATGTCTTTTATGTAAATATTGAGCTGGATTTTTCTAGCGTGGACACTAAAAATTCTTGGTGGTTTAATCTTTGAAGTAAAGGACCATTTTCCTGAGAGGCACTTCTACTGTAGAATTTTTGAAAAACATGGAAAACTGGCATGATGATGTAGCTCAGTGGTGCAGTGCCTGCCTGGCAAGAGCAAGGTCCAAAGTTCAGTTTCTACTACCAAAAGAGAGGGAGGGAAGCTGGGGGGGGGGAGAGATTGATTGATTGATTGATTGATTGATTGATTGATTGATTGATTGAAAGAGAGAAACAAAAATTATCAAGCCAGGCATGATGGCATATGCCTGTAATCTCAGCATTTGTGAGGCTGAGGCAGGAGGATCGCTATAAGTTTGAGACCAGCCTGAATTATATAATGAAACACTGTCTCAAAAAAAAAAAAGCACAAATAACTAAAATTTTCTTTTTTCTATGCTTCTTTAACTTACATAATTGGAATTTTATTGCATATAACATTTTGTAACTTGCCTTTTATTTATGAATGAATCCTGAATATTCCCTTATTCCTTAAGTATCTAAAGTTCAGAAGTTCACAATGTAGGCTGGTTATTTACTTCCAACACTGAATAGCGCTGGATAATATCCCTAAATAGTATCCCTGTCCTCTTTTTCTTCCTTTCTTCTTTTCCTTCACCTTTCATTTATTTGGTTTTTGGTGGTTTGGTTTTATAAACTGGGAATTGAACCTGGGACCCTGTAAGTGCTCACCAGGTCCACTGAGCTCTGAGCTCTGTTAACATCCTTAGCCTTCTGATTACTTTCTTAATTTCTAGAAGTAAAATTTTACTATGTCAGAAATTTTTAAAGGTTTTTGACAAGAATCATGTTGCCTTTACACAAAGACAGTTTTTTTTATAGTATCTGGAGTTATTTTTTGCTCTTTGCTGGTTGGTAGAAGTCAAATTGCATTTTAGACTAATAATTGAACCTGGCTTTTGTTAATGTTTTACTTTGATGAAAAAGTATCAAGTGGGTATGGTGACATTTACCTGTAATCGTAGCCCTTGGGAGGAGGATAGTCATGAGTTCACATAGCCTGGATTACATAGAAAGACCTTGTCAAACAAACTACCCATAAAAGCAAACAAACAAAAAAAAAATTTCAAAGTGTAGTTCTTGAGGTGGTTTTGTTGTTGTTGTTTTGTTTTGTTTTTGTTTTTTGAGATAAGATCTCACTGTGTAGTCTAGGTTGGCCTTGAACTCAGAGGTGATCCTCCTGCCTCAGCTTCCCTAGTGTGAACACTTAAAGTTGTGTGCCACCATGTGCAACCAAAGCATAGTTTTTGAATAAAGATTTATTCTTTGGTGGTATTGGAGACTGAATTTAGGAGCTATATCCCTACCCCTTTTTTTGTTTTTAATTTTCAGATGTCTGTTAAATTGCCCAGGCTGGGCTCTAAGTTAGCTCCCCCCACTCCTGTGTCTAGAATTCTGGGATTACAGATATGTGATACTGTCCCCAGTCCTGAATAAAGATATTTCAGAATAAAGTTGACATTTTGGTGGTAATTTTTTTGTTTAAATTTTGTAGGCCATGGATCATCTGCAGTCATTTATTGCAGATTGTGATCGAAGAACAGAAGTGGCTAAGAAAAGATTAGCAGAAACTCAAGAAGAGATTAGTGCTGAAGTAGCTGCAAAGGTAAGAATCTCCCTCATTAGGACAAAATGTAGTTTTTTGTTGTGTTTTGTTTGTTTTTTGAGATAGGGTCTCACTCTTTAGGCTGATGTTGAACTCTTATGTGGCCTCTTGAGTAGCAGGATTACAGGTATGTATCACCTGTGTCCAGCCAAAACATTTCAACTCACCACTTCTGTCTAACTTTTTATTTTGAAATAGATTGCTGGAGATTCCAAAGACATTGTAAGGAATTCCGTGTATTCTTGAGGTTTACTACCCCAACATTAACATGTAAGACAACTTGGAAGTCACTAATCTCTTCTTCATCTCTTTAATTATTTTGTGAATGCTATGTAGTATAATTGCACATTATCCTTTTGAGATTGGTGGTGGTTTTGTTTTTGTTTTTTTTTTGTTTTTTTTTGTTACCAGGGATCGAACTCATGACCTTGGGCTTTCCAGGCAGGTGCTTATGCTGCTGAGCTAAATCCCCAGCCTTGAGATTGGTGTTCTGAAAAACCACTATTGCCTTGAAGTTCATCCAAGTTATATGTTTTAGAAGTTCATTTAGTTTTATTTCTAAGTAGAATACCATGGTGTTAGAGATACCACAGTTCACACATTGGCATATTGGAGAACATTTGGCTTGTTTTTTACTTAATGGCTAATGACAAAACTGCAATAACCATTTATGTATAGATTTTTGTATTTTGTTTCCTTGTTTGTGTTTTTCTTTTTGTGACATGGTCTCACTATTCAGTTCAGGCTGTCCTTGAACTCACTTGGTAGCCCAGGCTGGCCCCAAATTGGTGGCAGTCCTCCTGCCTCATCCTCTTGAGTGCTAGAATTACAAGCATGTGCCACCATGCCCAGCAGATTGTTATATCAACATATGTTTTCAGTTCTTTAGAATAAATACCCAAGAATGCAATGGCTGGGTTGTAATATAAATCTGTTTTTAGTTTTTAATCCAACCGCCAGTGTTTAAGTGAACTCATTTTACATTCCTACCAGCAGTATGTGAGTGATACAGCTTCTCCATGTTTGACCCAGCATTGGATGGCAAATATGTTTCAGTTTTTATCTGTCTGATAGCCCTGTAGTGATGTCCTATTGTGGTTTCAATTTGCATTTCCCTATGACTAATGATATAGGATGCTTTTTCACATATATATTTGCTATCTATATGTCCTCTTCAGTGACATGTCTCCTTTAAATCTTTTGCCCATTGTCCAATTGATTTGTTGCCTTTTTAAATGTTGAGTTTTGAGTGTTTTTAACATTTTAGTGACACCCCCCCCCCTTTGGTACAGGGATTAAACTCACGACCTTGTGCTTGCCAGGCAGATGCTTATGCTACTGAGCTAAATCCTCAGCTGTTCTTTGCATCTTTTTTTTATTTTTTATTTTTTTTTTATTTTTGAGACAGGTTCTCACTATGTTGTTCAGGCTGGTCTTGGGCTCACTTTTTAGCCCAGGCTGGTCTTGAACTTGGGAGAATCCTGCCTCAGCCTCCCAAAAACAGTATTTTTAAATGCTAATGGTCAGATATGTTCATTTTATTACATAGAACTAATTTTTGTAATCCTAATCTAAACAAAGTTCTATATATTGAATTTGGTTGATTTATGACTTTCTGCTTTATAATGTGGTTCTATTCCATTCATTATAATCTAGTACATTTAGGAAAATGCAAAAGGGGAGGATTTCCCAGGTAAAGTTCAAATGACAGCATTGAGATACGGTATTTGAAGTGGGTTCGTAAACAATATAGGAATCTAAGCAGCCAAATTGATAAATTTTGGAATTTCATTAGTTGAGCTCAGCAACAACCCTTATACCCAGTTTCACAGCCAAAAACGAGTGGCCCCAAACTGGAGGGTTACAGGGCATTTAAAGCAGAAAACCACAAAGCAAGACATCCTGTTTTAGAATCTTACATTAATTTTGGTTGACACCTGTATCCTGCTTCTTTATTGGACAGGTTAACTTTTCTCTCTTTTGGGTGCAGCTCATTCTGCTTTTCTCATGGGACTTGTACCCTGAATAATTTTTCACTCTTCTGGGTCAAATACAGGGCACGAGGTCAAATACAGGGCATAAGATGACATCAATTATGCCAGGCTACAACATTCCCCACTGGTTTTAGTACATGAATCAAATCCTTGATTCCTGGTCATCTTCCTTATCTGAAAGACCTCTTCCTCATCTAAACTTCACAGATCCTCATATTGGGAACGTAGAGCTATTAATTTACTAGCTTGGACTCAGCCTTGGATATAAGGCATTAAACAGTTTATCATGCAGGGGCCAGTAGTGATGGCTAGTAGGAGAAAAACCAAGTGTCCTGCCAGAGCTGCAAGTCAGGTGGTCAGCCATGGGGTGGCAGAGAACAAATTTTTATACCAGCTCTGTGTCTCTCAATTTTCCTATCAGCTGGGTGCTTTCTGAGCTGAATGAGACTGTCCTTAATAACTAAAAACTACAGGATTCACCAAAGGCTAGGCATAGACCTCCTTGATTTAGGAATAGGAGGTCTAGATATCATTGGTCCTGGAGGATCATCTCAGCCAGGGGATTTAGAGATTCCTCTAGGCAATGAACATTTTGTTCAAGTGTACCCAGATCATGGTCTGTTTTTTTGCTTAGTATCTGATAATTTTGGTCTTGCATTATGAGGGCTGTGCTGTGGAACCAGTTGTTCCTAATCCCAAAAGGTTGGAAATTAGGACTGGGGTCTTTTTTCTTCTTCTGAGGTTGGGTAACCCCATATGTTCACTACCTTCTTCTCCAGAATACCAGTACACTTGAGGAAGAACATGAGTTAAGATACAGAGTTCAGGGTTAGGTTCAGTGAAGACAGCCAGACGAGAGCAAGGGTTGAGGCCATTTGTACAGGCAAACCAAGTTACTGGCAGGGAGACTAAATGTTGGTGGAGGGGGTGAAAGACATTTTGTACATACACAATTGAATTACAATTGATTTGAAGTAGGGAGTGCTTCAGGGGGAAATTTACAGACTGAATGCAAAGTCCAAAGCCCTGAATGTTTCCCAAAGTGAGGGACTTAGGTTCTTCACCAGCATGAAGAACCAGAATCAAGGTTTGAGGTGTTCACAATCTGAGTTTGGTTATTGGTCCCAACAGTAACCCACGTATACACTACAGGGTAAGGAGGATTATACATATAAACAGATTTAGGGCCCACATCTTTGGAGCTTGAGTTTTCAAGTGTCAGAACACTTTTTGATAGTCTACTTAGCTGAGTCTCTGGTCCTGCAGGCTTGAAGTGGGAGTGATGAATCCAATGGCTCTTTCTGGCTACCTTGACAGCTATGGAATAAGGTCCTTCCCAGTAGGCACCTAGGGATGTGAGCTATCTCCTTTTGATGTCAATTTGATTGCAAAGTTGGGCTGCTAGGGGGTCATCAGGCCTTTTGGGAAAGGTCTGGTGACCCTGGAACGAACAGTGGATTGAGTGCAGGAGGTGCTGGAGAGCCTCTAAGGACTTAACTAGTTCCCCGTTAGTGACAGCAGCCAACTTATGATCTTGAACATAGGGGATCAAAGAGGGTGATTGGCCGTATATGACCAAAAGGAGTAATGTCCTGGAGGTAGGGGGTACACTACGCATGCAGAAGGGCAAGAGGAAGGAGACTTACCCAGTTTTCGCCAGTCTAAAGAGCCGATTTTGAAATAGTTTCCTTTATGGTTTTGTTCATTCTCTCTACTTGGCCTGAATTTTGAGGCTGGTAGGCAGAGTGTAATTTCCAATTGATTTCTAAAGCTGCAGCTAAGTTTTGATTCATCTGGGCCATTGTTGGACCCCAGGGAGGTGGGCAAACCGAATCGAGGCATTATCTCATAGAGGAGTTTCTTAGGTACTGTGAGAGCTGATTCCGTCCCAGTGGCGAATCCTTCTGTCTACACAGTGAATGTATCTATGAGAAGTAAGAGATATTTATGGCCCCCTCTTCCTGTACCCATTTCGGTAAAGTCTATTTCCCAATGGTCTGTCCTCATTGTGTCTTTTGAACATTAGTGTGAACCAGCTTAGGGGTCACCTGAAGACATTGTGGGCATTTTTGGCCTTGGAAGAATTTGGCCAATTTAGTTCCCCCTAAGTGAGTGGCCTGATGGGTCCCCTGGATGAGCTGGGGGTCCAACAATTCTGGGACGATAATTTGCTCATCTGGTAAGGTCTGCCAGCCTTCCAGAGAAAGTTGGACCTCTAAGCTCTTGGCGAGTCTCAAGTCTGAATCTGAGTAGGACGGTCTGCGTAGAATGGGTGGTGGGAGAGCTGGAAAGAGTGTTGTAAGCCCCACTGGCAACTCCTCTTTGACTGTTTTATCAGCGAGGGCATTTCCATAAGCTGTTGAAGTGTCTTCTCATTGGTGTCCTAAACAGTGCATAATGGCAACCTTTTGGGGCAATCAAATGGCAGTCAGGAGGGCTAAGATCTTGGGGGCATTCTTCATCTATGTTCCTGCTGAGGTTAATAGTACTCTTGCCTGATAAATGGCTCCATGGTGGTAGCAAAAGCATGCTGGTGGTCTGTATGTATATTTATGGATTTATTTTGTCCCCATCTTAGGGCTTGAGTAAATGCTGTCAGTTCTGCCTGCTCTGCTGAAGTTCCTGACCCTAAAGTTTGGGCCCATGTTACCTCAGTTTTAGTGGTCACTACAGCTCCTGCCACTCAGGTACCTTGGTATAGGTAACTGCTACTGTCTGTGAAAAAGATGGCATCAGGCTGGGCAAGCGGGACATCGGTCAGGTCAGCTCACAGGCTTGAGACCAAATCAACAATGTCCATACAATTATGTATCGGTGTTGATGGATCATTGTCTGGCAGGAGGGTCGCTGGATCGAGGACAGAGGTAGACAGGAACTCAGTGAGCTCAGGATCCAGCAGAAGAGCTTGGTACCGGACAATACAAGCATTGGAAAGCCATCTTTAGGGAGCTGACCACAATAGTGTCTCCACAGCATGTGGTGCCTCTGTCTGGAGTCTCTGGCCACAAGTCTACTTAGAGGCTTCCTTGAGCATTGTGGTGGCAGCAGTTGTCTGTAGGCAGTTTGGCCATCCTCAGCCGTGAGGTCTAATCTCCAAGAAAGATAGGTGACAGGCCTCTTCCAGGGTCCTAAGTCCTGGGTTAAGACCCCTTTTGCGATCCCATGGCTCTCAGTCACATGCAGTTAAATGAGAGCCTGCTTTAAGTCATTGAAAGCTTATTCCTCTAGCTCGGTCAGTCCAGGTTAAAGTTCCAGATGGTTCCCCTCCAGTAAAGGTGTAGAGTGGTTGAGCCATGTTGGTAAAACCCAAGATCCACAACCGGTAGTAGCCCAAAGCCCCTAGAAATTCTCTAACTTGGTGCTTGGTCTTTTGGGGAAGGGATTTTTAAGATGTTCAGGTCCTGTGGATCTTCTTGTTGGGCTTTTGGGCTATTTCCACTAACTCTCAAAGTGTCTTATCTTTGAATCTTTCTAATCTTTGAAGCTTTTTCTAATATCTGGGGGCAACTGGGAGACAAACACGTTATTTAAGGTGTGTATTTTTCTCTGGTACCTCCAGAGAATACCCAGTAGGTGTATAAATACAATATGCTTCTAGGAGTTCTCCAAGAACACAGGTGGAGCCTCATCAGGTCCCTGACTTACCTCTGAAACCTTAGATAGATAGTTGGCCTCTGAGCAGCTGCTTTTAAAGCACTCAGCAGAGTCTGGCGATACCGTATGAGAGCCTCCTTGCCTTGGTTGTCATTTGGATTCTAAGTGGGATGACTGAGGAGAAACACAAGATGCAAATGGGCTGAGTTGGAACTGAGGTGGCCATCTGGTCCCTGGGACCAGTTTTTGTTTCAGAGCACAGATGCATTGTCGGTCCTCAGAAGTGTAGAGAGTCTGGAGAAGCTGTTGGCGGGCTCTTCATGGGGAGGGAGTTGGAAGAGGAGGGTCCTGGTGCAGAAGCCCCAGAAAAAGGGTGTCTCTTCTCAGGGAGAGAATAGCCTCCACTGAGCCCAGGCCAGATCCCATCCTGAGCAGAGGCTGCCTTCCGTGTCTGCATTGGGAGCCCAGAGACATCTAGGCCTCAGTGTTTTGCCAGGGACTCAGTCAAAGTGTGCCCCGCTGCCAGCCCCAGAGTATCACTCAGTTGCTGACAAACCAGAAGTCACCAGGCAGGAAATGGTTAAGGTACTGCATGCAGGGAGAAGGAAGGTGGCACTGAGCTATTCACAGGATGTAGGAGTGCATAGTGGGGCTTGCAGGTGGGGGCAAGGAGCCCCTCTCACTGGGAGACTCTGCCAGATGGGGCATTTGTGGCAGCAGTGGCAGCGTGGAGCTGCTGCTTCCCAGAAAGTTGAGGTGAGAGACAGGCAGGTATTATGACTGCAATGATAGTGCAGCATTTGGGGCGGCAGGAGGGGACCCACTTAGGAGGGTCCAGAACCAAGTCAATCCAGGTTGGATATAGACAACTTGATTAGGGTGTCCAGGTGTCCCAAAGAGGACCTGATGGACCTGTTGACACAAAGAGAGGTTTGAGACCCTGAAAGTGGGTGGAGTTTTCTTGGTAAACTGTTTTGCTGTATAGGAAGAGGTTCTCTGGTGAAACACCTGAAAATGGTTAAGAACACATTGCAGGGACGACAAAGAAGCAGAAGCAGACTGACCTGTAACATAAATGATAGATACCAAACTAGCAATAAGCAAGATTAACAAGACAAACACAGAGACTTAACAGACTGACACCAAAACTATTTCGACCCTGTGGCCGACAAGTCCCAGCCAACATCTTGGTCTGGGAATGAGTTCTGGAGACTAATGTTGCGTTCAGTGTCTCCGAAGACTCCCAAGGGGGCCCCAACAAACTAAAACAATCTTACTGGTAATGATCTAGACATCTTGCTCTGAATTAGCATCCAAGGATTTGGTTTTGGTTTCTCTTTCAAAGAAAGATATTCCTCCAGGGTAAGGAGTATCTCTTGGCAGTCCCCCTAAGGAATTAACTGCTTTAAAGAGAGGCTTGGATCCTATGAATCCCTAAATAGGGATCCTGGACGAGCCCCAAAATGAAGTAGGTTTGTAAACAATATAGGAATCCAAGCAGCCAAATTGATAAATTTTGGAATTTTATTTTATTAGCTGAGCTCAGCAACAACTCTTAGAACTGTTTCATAGTCAAAATGAATGGCCCCAAACTGGAGGGTTACAGGGCATTTAAAGCAGAAAATCACAAAGCAAGACATCCTGTTGGAAACAATTTAGCTAGAATCCTACATTAATTTTGGTTGACACTTGTATCCTGCTTCTTTGTTGAGCAGGTTTGTTAAGCAACTTTTCTCTCTTTTGGGTGCAGCACATTTTGCTTTTCTCATGGGACTTGTACCCTGATTAATTTTTCACTCTTCTGGGTCAGATACAGGGCATAAGATGGTGTCAGTTATGCCAAACTACAACAGTATTTACATATGTATATACAAAAGGAAGTAGGTTTTCTTTTTTGAGAATAGTTGCTTTTAGCTAGCAGGCTATCTTCCTAGTGTACTGAGACTGCTGCTGTACAGTGTGTATCTAAAGCATGTTTTCTCACAACTGTGAGGTAGGTTTTATCTCTGCTTTTTAGATGAGGAAATATATTTGGGTTTACCTGAGTGGCCAAAATCACAGAGGTAGTAACTGGTTCAGCAATAATTCACATGTATGGGACTCCTAAGCTGTTTCCACCAGTTTATTTCCCTTGTCCATAATTGAGCACTGTGCTATTTTTTGTCACTGGAGATACAAAGATGAGGAAAAAGTAAAGTATGCCATATGTACAAGTTGTTGTCTAAAAAGATAAAAAGGAAGGGCACCATCATCATTCTACTTGTGTGTTTAAATAAAGATGGGATGTGGTGATTGTTCAGGGATGCTTCTGAAAGGAGACTCTTCATTTAGATCTTGTTGAATCAGTGAATATTGAACAGTCAGGCAGGGAAGGCAGGTGGTAACAGGTAATATCCCAGGAAGTATGTGCAAAGTTCCAGGCAAAAAACATCAGGGCAAGTCTGGGAAACTGCATATAATACAGATTGTGTTATGGAGTGGAAGAACATTAAGTGGCGCTTTGGGAAAGCGCACAGGGACAGATTATGGAAGACAAGGTATTTTACACTTGGAAGACATGTAAGGAGAGGCTGGACAGCAGATGTTACATTGAGATCTAGTATCTTTGATCTTAGAGGTGAAAGTAGGTAGGTTCAAAACTTCCTGGTATAGGCTGGGCATGGTGGAGCATGTCTGTAATCTCAGCACTCAGAAAGCAGAGCCAGGAAGATCCCTGTGAGTTTGAGGCCATCCTGGGCTACAACGTAAATACAAGGCTAGCCTGAACAACTGCATAGTAAGCCATGTCTGAAAAAGACAGAAACATCCCAGTGTTTCACTAGTTTCTTTGCTTTCTTGCTTTCATATATATATATTATATAATATATATAAATATATATATTACATATATTACATATTTATTTATGTGTTTGATACATAATAATTACACTCTTCTTGGGGAACTGGTATATAGACATATCACACCAGGATCATTTTTATGCCCCCTTCTACTTGCTGCCTTCCTCTTCCCCCCACCCCAGACCCTTACCCATCTTTATAAAGTATACCTCCCTGTTCCTGTTATCTTTTATTCAGCAGTTGAGGATACATTGTAAAGCATTATTTATATTTGTATTGCCTTCGATAACAGACCTTTTCTAAGCATTTGTAAAATACTTTGAAGTTCAGTATTCATTCTCTTAATTAATGATCATCTATTTCTTACTAGGCAGAACGTGTTCATGAATTAAATGAAGAGATTGGAAAATTACTAGCCAAGGTGGAGCAACTAGGAGCTGAAGGGAATGTGGAAGAATCCCAGAAAGTCATGGATGAAGTAGAGAAAGCACGGGCAAAGAAAAGAGAAGCAGAGGTAAATTTGTTTCTGTAATTCTTGAAGAACATGTATTTGGAAATTGCTGAAAAGTTATTAAAGGAAATTTAAACCAATTTAAAATACTCAAGTGATCTATGTCATGCAGTCAGATTTTGTTTCAAAATTAGTCATTTTTGGAAATTTGGAGCCATTGATCTGTTGGAAAAAACTGGTAAATGTAATTAAGCCAGCCACTCACACATGGTAGTTCCATACGTGGAAGACACACATTCTGCATATTCTTCGTAACGGTGGCTTCCTGTCTCCCACTGACCTGGATGGACCCGTGTGCAACTGCTAGTGTGGCATTCCTGATTCTCTTGTTACCTGAGTAGTATAGTGTGCTGATTCCCTGGGAACTTTGTCTCATCCTTGTTTCATAGCACAGGTAAACATCTGATATCTTACAGAAAATGTTCATTTTTTTGGTACCAGGAATTGAACTCAGGACCTCACGCTTGCCAAGCAGGTGCTGTGCCATTGAGCTAAATCCCTGGCCCAAATGTTGTTTTGATTGGTTCAACCTAATGGTATTTAGAAAATCCAGTTTTTTTAGGGATTCCACTATGCTTTCTGCCTATATCCACAGCCACTAACAGATCAAATCAGACTGGCTGTATAGTCAATCACCTGTGTGGCTGCTATAGCTACTTGAGGCTATAATCCCTACTTTCATATGCTTCCTCTCATCCCTGGGCAACCTACTGCAGTTTTTTTCTCCATAAACCTTTTACCAGTGTATTTTGGTTGTTAAGGTAGCTCAGGGTCTGTTGTGGTAAGATCACAGATGGGAAAGAAAGCCTTGTCACCCATAGTGCTTTGGAGTGCCTGCTCTTTTCCTTCCTTTCTCTCTTTCCTGGTATCAGTGCTTTTCTTCAGAGTAGAGGGAAGCTGTTTTAAGATATTCTCAGCATCTCTCCTTATGCTGCCTTAATGCTGATTTTCAGCAGAGAAGGAAGGCAAGCATTGGATGGAGGGAAGAGAAAAGAAAAACTGTTCATTGCTTCTGATAGTATCAGTAGAAAGATACTAAGAACATATTACATTCAATAGTGTATCCTTTTTTCCTTTGAAGAAAGAGAAGGCCCCAAAACATTTTAGATATTTTTAACAGAAAGGAAAGAATTGAAGGAAATTTATGCAACCTTTGCACTGAGCTGCATCCCTACTCCTGCTTTTTAAAAAAATTATTTATATTTTGAGGCAGGATCTTGCTAAGTTCCCAGGGCTAGGCTCTAATTTGTGATAGTGCTGAGATTATTGTGCCATCACAACCAGCTCCAGTCATTCTTTTTTGTTGTTGTTGTTGTTACTACAAATCAAACTCACAACCTCGTGCTTGACAGGCAGGCGCTTATGATGCTGAGCTAAATCTCCGGCCCTAGCCATTCTTAATAATATATTGATGTAATGACTTTGTCTTTGCCTGATATCTGGGTAATGCTTGGGTAAAATTAATTGGAAAGTGTTCATTTTTGAAACTAACTTTTTTTTTTGTAGGATTGGTATAGTTTCTTTGTTAAATGTTTGATAGAATTTCCTTAAGCCATCTAGGACTAGAGCTGTCCTCATTGGGAGTTTTATTAAGAATAAAATTCTCACTGGGCATAGTGGTGCATGCTTGTCATCTCAGCATTTGGGAGGCTGAGGCAGGAAGACTGCTACAAACTCAAGGCCAATGTGCATTGAACTATATAGTGAGACCCTGTTTTAAAACAAAGAATTAAATTCTTTAAGGGTTGTATAGAGCTCAGGGTGGGGTTTTTTGTTTTGTTTCAGTTTTTGAGACAAGGTCTCACTGTGTAACTCAGGCTGTCCTTGAACTCACTGTGATCCTCCCTGCCTCAACATCCCAAGTGCTGGGACTAGAGGCATGTGCCACTGTGCTGGGCTCATTTTTTTTGTTTTTTGTTTTGTTTTCTTTTATGACTTTCAGACATTTATGTTTTACAAAAGTTCTGAGTTGTTGCATTTAGTGGTATACAGTTGTTCGTGAATTATTTAAAATGTTTTCTTTAATGTCTCTATATAACCTCTGCAGTATTGCTATCTTTTTTTTTTTTTTTTCTTTTGTGAACCAAAGTCTAGGGCTTTTGGGTTTAAGTGCACACTGTACCGCTAAGCTGTATGTCTTTTTCTCTCTTTTTTGATCCATCTAGGTAGATACCTACTTGGTTTATTTTCCTTTTTAAAGTATGAGTTTTATAATTTTAATGTTTTTCTCTTTTATTTAACAGGTTTCTATTTTATTTTTCCCTTTTAGTTTACTTTTCATTTAACTTATTCTACCTTTGTAAAGTATAAGCATAGATTGTTTGTCTTGAAACTTTGTAATAAACTTTCTCCTGAGCATTAGAGTAGCTGCATTCTGTGGATTTTTATATATTGTGTTTTAATTTTTCATTTAGTTCAAAATATTTATTTAAACCACAAGAAAGTGCTATAGGCATTTATGTACATTTTCTTTATAAGAATCAATGTTCCCTCATGATATAAGTAATTTTCACCAGCCTCAAACATAACTAAAAACTAAATGTTTTACAATTTGATACCTAGCATTCTTAGACTAGGTTACAAATGGCAGGCAACATGCATTATTTACAAATCTGTTGTCTCACATACCAAGTGTAGTTTATAACACTATTTGAACTGACACGTGGCTGAAATTTGAAGCTTTTAAAAGAACTAAAATGAACATTCTGTTAGGAATTACACACATTAGCAACTGCAAGGTTGAGTTCTAGCTTTTCTTGCTGAAATCAAAGTAAGTAATTGAAATGTAGAGCAAAATAAAATCAAAATGCATGTAACTTCATTTGAAAACAAAAAGTCAGCTGGGCATGGTGTGGCACATTCCTATAATACCAGCACTCAGAGGTTGAGGCAGGAGGATCACTGTAAATTAGGAACACCCTGGGCCTCAGAGTAAGACATTGTCTCAAAAAACGAAACAAAACAGTTGTTATTAATAAGAGCTTCATTTTTCTTAAATATGTGGGTTATTGGGGACTCTGCCTATTGGATGTCTTGGTGAATTCCCCATCTGCACTTGAATGTTATTTTGCTTTGTTGGTGTATAAATGTTGAGTTAAAATAGTTGATATGTTTGTTCATCTTCTGTATCATTGATTTTCTGTTCTGTCTGTTACTGAATGAGTATTGAAACTTGCCCAATTAGAGTTGCAGGTTTATCTATTTCTCCTTTACTTTCTGTCACTTTTTTCTTCATTAATTTCAAAACTGTCTTTAGGAGAGTATACATTTAAGAGTATGCCTTTTTTTTTTTTTTTAAGATTATGCCTTTCTGATGAATTTAAATGTTATTTTGAACTATCCCTCCTTAGCTCTAGGAATGTCCTTTGTTCCCATATCTCCTTTGTCTGATATTAATGTAGCTGTTCCAGCTTTCTTGTGAGTCAAGAAGCCCTAGAGAAAATGCTAGTTAAAAAGACAGTAAATCAACCCCAGGTGTGATGACTGAGCCAGGAGGATTGCTGTGAGGTTGAGGCCAGCCTGAACTGCAGAGTGAGATCCTGTCTCAAAATGATGGAATCCTAAACAGTTTTTACACCAAAAGAAAGCAGAAAAGGAACATATAACAATAGACAAATAGAAAACAAATGACAAGCTGGTAGATTTAAATCCAGTATAACAATATAATCAAATATGTTTCTAGCTATTGCAGTTATAAGGCAGAGTTTGTGAGACTTTTGTTTTTAAAGTAAAATTTAGATATATGCTGTCTATAAGAAGCCCACTATAAATGTAAAGACATGGGTTAAAAATAATAGGATGAAAACCAGACATGATAGCTCACACCCATTATCCCAGCTGCCTTGGAGGTTAAGGCAGGAAGATCAGAAGTTTGAGGCTCACCTAGGCAGTTTAACAAGACCCTGTCTCAAAGTTGGGTTACAAATAGAAACCAGGCATGATGGTGCTTGCCTGTATCCCAGCACCTTGGGTCACTAAAGCAGGAGGAGCACAAATTCAAGTGTCGTCTGTGAGACCTGTCTTGAAATAGAAAATAAAAGTGCTGGACATATAGCGCAGTGTAAAGGCCCTGGGTTTGATTTCTAGAATTGTTGAAGTGTGGCAGAAGGTGGGGGACAATGATTCAGATGAAAACCAGCAATAGCTCCTATAACCTGTGGATCAAAAACTGAAAAGAAACATTATTTCCTTTGTCAAACGTGTTCATACCAAGGTATTTATTTACTAGATACAAAAGAGAAAGTGTTATTTCACAGCAAAACTAGGCACCATCACCAGGAAGGGGACCAGTCACGAACAGGTGCCTCTTGATAGGGTACATTATGATAGTGGCATTCCTGTCAAAAGTCTAACCATCAGGGGTAGGTTGGTGGTATCACTCAGCACTAGAGGATGTGTTCAGTATGCTTGAGCCTCCTGTGTTCCCATTTTCAGTCCTCAGCACCTCTACCCACCAAATCTGACCATGAGGAAAACTAGACAAACTGAGGTACATTTCCAAAATAAGTGGCCTGTACTCATCAAACTTGTTAATATTATGTTTTACAAAGAAAGAGTAATGGTTCTACATTAACATAAACTAAAGAGATATAACTAAGTGAGGCATGTCCTGGATTGAAAGTGTCTTTCATAAAGTAATGACTTAGCAAGATTTCATGTCAGAATGAAAATAAAAAGTAAGAGAAGGCTTGGGATATAGCTCAATGTAATGACCCTAGGTTTAGCACTCACTACTACAGAGGAGGGAAAAGCTATATGAATATTATTGGGACAGCTGATGGTATTTAAGTAAATTCTTTAATTCCCTTGTATCAATGTTAATTCTTTTTTTTATTTTAAAGGGAATAAAACAGCAATAAAAACAAGTCGAAATAGTGATAAGACAATAGTAAATCTATAATAAAACAACAGTATTGCATATTGTTGTCCTCTAAATAATTCCTCAGCTTTAGGCTTACAAAGTCAGGCAAATAATACAGTTCCTCCAAATCAGCTGGTTGCTCACTTTGAGGGGCAAGGAGGGGCGCTGGCTGTTCTTCTCTCCCTAGCCTGTGCATCTGGCTCACAGGCTGGGGCTTCGCTTTCTTCTTTGTTCTCCCAGATCTGCTCTGCACTCTGGCTGGCTCTCAATGTTAATTCTTGATTTTGGTAATTATATTATGCATCTGTATTTTTAGGAAATACATAAAAATATTTAGGAGTAAAGATAGTGTGGGTGTAATAAAATGTTAACATTTGGGGAGTCTAGGTGAAAAATGTAAGAAATTACAAAATGTTTGAAAATGAAAGAAATTTAAAAGATGCATGTACAGCATCATGAAAGCAAGTCAGCTCTACTTTTGAGTTTGTACTTTGATCTTTTTATCTTATCGTAAAACTTTAGCTTTACCTCCTGTATTTGCTATCACAGATTGGTTAAAATGTTTTGTTTTGTTTTTTTAGTTTTTCTTATAAGAGAAACCATGCAACAGTTAAACTTGTATGTCTGACTTATTTTACTTAACTTTATGTTCTCAAGTTACATCCATTTGCCTACAAATGCTTCGAGTTTATGGCAGAGCAGTACTCCATTGTGAATAAATACCACATTTTCTTTATCCATTCACCTGTTGATGGACATATATGCTGCTTCCAAGATGTAGCTATTATAAGTTGTGCTGCTGTAAAGATGGGTATGTTTGTATCCCTGTAATATAAAGACTTTTTAACTTTTTCAGGAAGATACCTAGAAGGGAAGTAGTTAAGTCAAATAGAGTTTCTATTGTTAGGAGTTTTTTTTTTTTTTTTGGGTGGGGGGATTGATACTAGGAATCAAACTTAGGTCCTCTCACTTGCCAGGTGGGCGATGTGCTGCTGAGCTATATCCCTAGTCCTGTTTTTAAGAATTTGAGGAATCGCCACACTGATTTCCATAGAGGTTGTATCAGTTTACATGCCCACCAATAATGTTGATTAATTCTTTCTTCCCCGTGCCAGCCTTTGTTATCTGATTTTTTGATGATGGCAGGATTCTTCAATGTTCTTTTCCATATTTTTGTTAAAAATCTGATGTAGGAACCTTTTGCATGTGATTATACACGTCTATAATCCCAGCACTTGGGAGGCTGGGGTAGAATAATCGCTACTAATTCATAGATAGCCTGTACTACATAGTGAGTTCAAGATCAGCTTGGTCTGCAAAGCAAGACTCTGTCTCAAAAAAAAATTACAGAGGAGAGAAGCCCCAGTGTAGATCTAATTTTTAACAAAGACTGTGAAAAAGGAACATTGAGAAAACCTTTTAAGAAAGCTATGTTTTGTGTTGTAGAATTGTTTGGGTTCTTTCTTGGCAAAAGGAATTTAAGGCCATGGCCTTTAACTCCCTTCCCCCAACAACCCCCAAGTGGAGCTGTCTAGATCAGAATGGAGACAAAAGAAAACCTGTAATTTTCTTGACAAAATAGCTATGCTTTTATGTATTCATTGGGAAACATTCTTAGTTTGTATGATTGTTGGTCTTCTCATTTTTGCTTAGGAAGTGTATCGGAATTCTATGCCAGCTTCCAGTTTCCAACAGCAGAAACTTAGAGTCTGTGAAGTCTGCTCTGCCTATTTAGGTCTTCATGATAATGACAGACGACTGGCTGATCATTTCGGGGGTAAACTGCACCTGGGATTTATTGAAATAAGAGAGAAGCTTGAAGAATTAAAGGTATATTGGTAAATTAATAGCCTTCATTTTATCTTCCTTAGCCAAAATGCAAAATCTCTAAAATGTCCGTTGTTATCTTTTCAACAGTCAAAATATATTAACAAAAATAGTATATTTTAGTATTAGAATTATATATTATTATATGTAATAACATGTACTTTAGAAGAAGACTTGAGAAAATGAGCCCAGTGTTTGTTTGAAATATTTGCAGTTCTTAACTAAATAGCAGGCTTCTTGTAGAATCTCTGGTTCTATGCTCTTTCCCCAGTTCAGAAAAGATGTAGGATGAACCGAGTGAAAGTATACTTACTACTGACAAGTTAAAGATAAAGGCTAAACTGTGCGTGATAGCTTGTGCCTATAATCCCAGCCCTTGGGGGAGACTGAGGCAGGAGGAATGCAAACTCAAGCCTGGTCTGGGCTGGCTATCTACCGTAGTTTTTTAAGAATTGTAATAGTATAGCATTCTGTTGCAGATTGAGGACTGTCTGGAGCGTTGGCAACAATAAGTTACTGTCTATGAAATTTTGTCATTAAAATTAGCTCAACATACATAGCTTGGTATTTTATATAATATGGAATCAGAACCTATCTCCATATTACAGTTTACAGTGATCCCTTCTCAACTTCTGATCAGTTAATACGATCTCAAATAAGTTTCTAAAAAAAAGTCAAAATGTTTCATTGTAACAAATGGTTGTTGGGCTCTAAATTAAAACTCTGGAATAGTACCTATCTGTTAGTCTGAGTGGGTACAGACCTAGCAACAGAACTCTAGCATTTTCACTTATATATCTTTAAAGCAATAGCATCAGAATGATGATTGAAAGTGAAAAGACATTCCCAAAAACTGTAGGGAATGGAACCTTGCAATTTATAATAAACTATAAAGTAATGCTGGGAAAAAGCTTATAAATGTGATTTTAAGATGTCATTAAGAAATCATAGAGAAACTTAAAATTGTGCATATTTTATACAATATACAAAAGAGAAAAATCTGGAAAGCAGACATGTGTAAGCCTAGCATTTATATCTGGCAGAGCTTCAAATTGAATTGTTACTTAACAGATTTTGATGTTATCTGTACCATAGGAAACTAGGTATAGAATGGATTAGGGTAATGGTAATTAAGAATCGACCCAGTAAATATGTACCACATTTATTATTTTTAAGAGAGTCGTAGCTGAGAAGCAGGAAAAAAGAAACCAAGAACGCCTGAAACGAAGAGAAGAAAGGGAGAGAGAAGAAAGGGAGAAGCTGAGGAGGTATGAAACATTAAATCTCCCCAGTTCTAAAAGGAAATGAGATTGATAAAAGATTTTAAATGGTACTAAAACCTATTTGAGACATTGAAAATTTCTGTTTACTTTTTAAAAATATTACTATGCAAGATAAATTTTATAAGCTGGTTATAGTGGCATTCACCTGTAATCCCAGCACTCTGGAGGCTGAGGCAGGAGGATTGCTGTGAGTTCAAGGGCAGCCTGGGCTACAAAATGAATTCAGGGCTACCCTGAACTGCATAGTGAAACTGTCTCAAAAAGTTAAAAAAAATTATTATATAAATACAGAGGTTGAGTACCTTTTTCCCAAAATGCTTGGGACCAAGAAGCATTTCAGATTTTTGGAAGTTCTTGAATTTTGGAATATTTGTGATAATCTTTCTGGGTAAATATCTGTATTTTAAAAGGCCCCAAATCCAAAATGCCCCAAAATCTTAAACTTTTGACTTTCATGTCTGTGTTCAAAAAGATTTGAATTTTAGCTGGACTTGGTGGTGTTCACCTGTAATCCCAGCAACTTGGGAGGCTGAGACAGGAGAATTGCTGTGAGTTTGAGATAAGCCCAGGCTATTTAAGTGAGTTCAAGGCCATCCCAAACTACATAGACTCTGTCTCAAAAAAATTAAAAGAAAAAATACTGGATTTTGCATTTCAGATTTTTGAAGTAGCGTTGCTCAACTTGGTGGGGGGTTTTTTTGTTTTGTATTTTTTTTGGGTTTTTTTGGTGGTACTGGGGATCAAACTCACAACCTCATACTTGCCAGGCAGACGCTTATGCCACTGAGCTAAATCCCCAGCCCCTGTTGCTCAACTTGTATGACTATTATCCTGAAGGTGACTGTTAGATTGTACTACATTGGCTTAGAAGTACAGTATATAATGTTTGGTTTTGTTTTTAATATTTGTTGATACAAGACTCCATTGTCACAATTGGTTAGTGCATTGTACTTGCATATTTGTTGATAAAAAGTTTGAAATTATTTTGCTTTGTTTCATCATTTTCTGTTAAACAGTTATTTCCTCAGTTTTAAGGAACTATAAACTGTAAGGAGTCCATTAATTTAATGTATAATTCTGTGTATTATTTATTGATAAAAATCTTATAATTCTTCATTTTTAGAGTGTTTAAACATTCTTCTGAGTTACTTTTATCTATTGGCAACTAAAATTGCATAGTACCACTGTTAGAACAGTCTTTGTAACTCATAATCATACCTTCTTTAAGCACTCGAGGATAGATGGACATGCCATCAAGGAGTTACTTGTTCTAATGTTCCCTAAATTGTAGTACCCATCTCTGAAATTTAAATATCTTCTTTCAGTGTTAGCAAATATACTTAAGATAATTAAAACCCTTTGGAGCATGTGAATAGTTCATGCTAACTTCTCAGCGTTTAGTATATACCTAAAGAAGTTTAAACTGCATTTTGTTGCATGGCTTTTAGTGGTAATCTTTGTACACAATAAGGACAAAATGAAACAAAGTTACTCTCTTCCTTACTTTCCTTGCTGAGACAAACACCTGACACCCAAAAATAAGGGAAAGGTTTATTTAGCTCACTGTTTGTGGAGGTTTCAATCCATAATCAGCTAGCTCCGATGCAGGGTGGCCTGTCACAGGGGCAACACTTTAAGGCAGCAGCCAGCAAAAACAGCCAGATCAAAAGGAGGGGCAAGAGCAAATCTCTTATCCTCCCTTATGTTATACACAGCACCCCCCTCTCCAGGGCAGGTGTAGCACTCACAAAATCTCTGTGCCCTTCTCTTGTACAGGCTGAAAATGTTTACAGTATAAGGATCCTGGCTCCCTGCTGAGTCTTAAATTTCTAAACTTCTCAAATTGACACAATGTATCCACCATAACAGTTGCTGTCAGTCCTCCCTGTCTCTCTCTCTCTCTTAAGTTGTGTGCACGTGTGTGTGAGATCTTCACCCATCCCCAGTCACCATAATTTTTACCTCAGAGGTTTATCTCCTTGATCTTTAGTATATATTAAGTTCTTCTGGGGGGAGTATTGCCCAGTATTTAGGACAGTATAAGTAGCATTTTATAATCTTAACATTATAATTTTCAATTTACAATTCAGGGAAGATGATAGTCAAATGCGAATAAGCATCTTTTGATATGTTTGTATACACTTAATTCTTGTAGGTGATGAGAAAGTGCATGTTCCTGCTAGCCAACATGTTTCTTTTGACAGCGATTATAAAATATAACCGTAGGGCTGGGGATTTAGCTCAGTGGCTAACGCACCTGCCTGGCAAGTGCAAGGTCATGAGTTTGGTTTCCGGTACTAAAAAAAGAAAAAAAAAACCCAATATAGCTTTATTTCTGAAGTGGTTTAAAAAAATTTAAAAGAAGCTGGAGCCAGACATGGGTGGGACACACTTGTAATCCTGGTGTTCCAGTGGCAGAGGTAGGAAGGATCATGAGTTCAAGCACAGCTTGTACTACATAGCAAGACACTGTTCCCAAAAGGCAAGGATGAGGGAATGGAGATTTATCTTGATGTGTGAGCACTCCTGGGTTCCATCCTTAATACCATTCCCTAAAGTAACCCCCTATGAATGTTTAGGAATATGAAAGATGCAATTGCAAGCTAATATAAAATTATTTAAGATGGGATTTCAACTTTGGTACTGAAAAAAATTCCCACCACTGAGTGCTTAGTATATGCTAGGCACTGTACTGAGAAATTGGCCTCATTTTTCTAATGCTTATCTCCTATCTCATGAAATTCATAATATTGTCCATCCCTGCCAGTGGTAGCCTAAGCTGAGAGAAGATATGAGAAACCCTGGTGCCAAAGATGATGAGGTAGGGACTGAGTGAAAACTCACATCTGGCTAAGCCCATTTGTCAGTACTATAAATTATATACCAGAAATCCTGCTGCATTGTCATGGCCATGTCATTAACTGTTAACTATTTAAGTGCTAACCATGTGCGGGGAAATATGAAGAGTACGCTTCGTATCTCACTCATTTCACATAGGGAAACATGTTGGAAGTTTGAGTTGGGTGTTACAGGTATAACATGAGTTTATATCTCTAAAATGTCTGCATTTCAGATCATAAAGATTTTTGGGGGGGTGGGTACTGGGAATCAAACTCATGACCTTGCACTTGCCGGGTAGATGTTTATGCCACTGAGCTATATCCCCGGCCCCCTCAGAATATAAATATTTTTACTCTGTTCTCAAAAGAGAAAAATAAAATAATAGAGCTGTAAAAACAGTTTTTCCCAGGCCAGTAAGTGGTTTTTGGAGAATTAAGGAGTTCTGATGTACTGTGTTTTGGTCATACAGGAGCATGTTCTTTTTTAAGAGGCAGATATCCAGTTAAGAGAGTCCGTATGGCAAAATGGAAGTCCATAGAGTGTGCAGTACATTTTGGAAAAAATTCATGTTCATAGTGCCTTACATTTTTTAATTAACATAAAAATTTGAAGTTAGGAAGAATGTAATTTGACAACACATTTCACTGTTGTGTTAGTTACTTTTCTAAAAATAGGTATTCTTTTTTTAGGTCCCGATCACATAGCAAGAATCTTAAAAGGTAGGTATTGTGTGCAAGATAGGTATAAGTAGTCAAATTGTAGTTTTCAAAGGCAGTTTTGATAGATTGAGTATTGTTTAAAAGCTTATGAGAATAAGTTATTGCTTCTTTGGTAATTTAAAGTTTGACCATTGTTGTTTAAGGAGGAACTAGTCAGAAGTCACTCATGAATTACAACTTAGGTTTTTTGGTTTTTCCTTGCTATGTAATCAACTCAGTTTTTATCAGAGTAAAATTTGAGGACACTCAGAAGTCACTGCCAAATTACAACTTAGTGTGTGTTTCTTTGACTTTTTTTTCCCCTTGCTATACAGTCAACTCAGTTTTTATCAGAGTAAAATTATATATACTATCCTGGAATTGTAGGGGAAACTTTTAGCTTAATAGTCCCAAATATTTCTTGAAAATCTTTTTTAGGTCAGTAAGTATGTAACAGGTTTTAAGAAACAACAGTCTTTGAGGTTGTACCTGTTGAAAATATAAGCAGGTTAACTCATTAAATTTTTGAATGCTTTCCACAACAGGTTGCTAAAACATTTACACAACAGGATACTAAAATATTTAACGTATGTCCCAGTTTTGTCTTTTTTAAAAATTTTTTTTTCTTTTCTCTTTTTATCGGTATCGGAGATCCAACTCATGACCATGCGCCTGCAAGGCAGGCGCTTATGCCACTGAGCTAAATCCCCAGGCCCAATTGTAAATTTATTACTCACTCCTTTGTATATTGATCCAAAAGGCTTCCAGAAGGGCATTTTTAGTTTTAAGAAGGGGAAAGGAGTACATTCTCTCTTTTGACTTTCAGCATTAATATTTAGAGGCTTTTTGAATCCTTTAGTTGTAGTTTTCGTAGTTAATGAGAAATTGTTTCTAAGGAAGGGATAAAAATGTTTCCCTTCAGTCTTTCTCATTTCTTCACTTACCATTCTCTTTGTTTGGGCCTTGCTTCAGAAATCCATTCTTTCCTAGAATGCCATTTCTCATTCTCTTCAAAGTCCCACTGTTCCTCTTGTTCACAATAGATCTTTCTTTTTTTTTTTTAACTTCTCAAGAATAATAATTATTTTCCAAGAACTTTTCCCTAAAAATTAAGGACCTCTGGAGCAGACATGGTGATGTATGCCTGCAATCCCAGCACTCATGAGACTGAGGCAGGGGAGGATGCTTTAATTTCCAGGCCAGCCTGAACTCTACATAGTGAAACCCTGTCTTAATTTAAAATATAAAATAAAAAACTTTGTTACAAGAAAAAACCTCATGTTTCTGTTAGTCTCCCCTTCTTTATTTATTTTTATTTTTAATTTTTTTTATTTTTAGTCTCCCCTTCTTAGTTTTTAAAACCCTTAAAAACTGTGATAAAAAACCCTAAAAAAGTGATAGTTTTGCTTAAAATACTAAAATAAAAGCTGGCTGTAATCCCTTTACTCTAAGAAACCTGGGGCAAGGATTGCACTTGAGCTCAGCCTGGACAGTTCAGCAAGATCCTGTTTCAAAATAAAGAAGGACTGGGATATAGCTTAGTCCTCAGGCGCTAGGTTTAAACCCTAGTGCTGTGGGAGTGTGGGGCACTTAGAAAACTAAATGTCTTTAGATAATCTAGCCAGAAATGTAACTTCTACCACTCTAGTCTACCACTTACTGGTCTCACTTCCAATCTTGTCCACTTCTGTCCTCCACTTCAGTCCATTCTTCACACATTAGCCAAAAAGAGCCCTTTGAAAAACGAAACAGGGATTTAGCTCAGTGGTGTTAAGTGCCTGCATGGCAAGCACAAGGTCGTGAGTTTAATTCCCTATACCAAAAAATAAAAAGAAAAGAAAAAGGTATAGATTATGTGTGCTCTGTGTTTAAATTGTCTAAGGGTTTTTTACTGCATTCATAGAAGTCAAAATCCTTTCCATAGCTTTTAGGTAGGGTGATTATGTAACCCAGCTTGCCTTGGGATACTCCTGGTTTATGTTTGTTTTCTCAGAATATCTGTTAATAGCTCATTTTCACTTTATGTATGTGTTATTCAGAACTCCCTGGTTTGAATGTTGCAGTTCTTTGTCATCCTGTTCCTAAGTCCCTCATGTTATTCTCCTTTACTTTTTTCAATCATCAGGTTTCCTCCTCAGCAGGCTTCTCCTGCCTTGACTTTGTACCTGTGTGCTCTTCCCTACATAGCTACTTATGCTTTTCTTCCCATTTTCACGTCAGTGCCACACTATCAGGGAAGTTTCTACTGTTTCTGTATAAAATATGATTACTGTTTCTGTGCCCAGCTTTATCTTACTTTACCAGGCAGAGAGTGGTATATATTCTAGACTGTAAGCTCCAAGGGGACAGGGACTTGGTTTTGTTATTGAATCTTTCCTGGTAGCTAAAATATTTTGAATGAATGAATAATTTTCTGAAATTTTTAAAACAGTGAATAAAATTATGCATCGAAAGAAATATTCGTAATAGCTATCTCAAAACGAGTAGTTGAGGCAAAGATGATTTGATAAAACTTGTATTGAATGACTTGTATTCTTTTCTCTGTTCCTTTTTGCAAATAATTCGGTTCAGGTGTAGAAATACTCTGTTTCATAACATGCTCTTCTTTACCTATAATGTTAATATGAACCGAATACCTTTAAACTTCATTTATAACAAAATAATCATTTGAAAGGCTGGGAGGAAAAAAAGACTGCGTGGTGGCTCACGCCTGTAATCCTAGCACTCAGGAAGTTGAAGTGGGAGGATGCTGTGTGTTTGAGGCCAGCCTAAACTACGTAGTAAAAAACTATCTCAAAAAGGGCCCGGGGTTTAGCACAGCATAAGTACCTGGTTGGCAAACACGAGGTCCTGAGTTCAACCCCTGGTCCCCCCCACCCCCCCCAAAAAAATCATTTGAAAATATACTTAGTGTATAAACAGTAGCACTGAAATAATGTGCTTTTTAACTTACTATATTAGAAAACTTTGTGGTCTTACATGCTTAATATAAAAATGTTAACCATTTTATCAAGGTATAATTTATATACCATATCTTTTAGCCATTTTGTCAGTGAGTTTAGAAATTTAAAGTTCTTTAATCCAACTTAGAATATTTTTATCTCTTTTCCCTTTTTTGTTTTTTTTTTTTTTTTGCTGTACTAAGGAGCTTGCCTACTATATGTGATTAAAAGGAGAATATTTAACGTTTTAAAAAAGTGTTACAGTAACAGACACATGGCCATTAATCCTCCTCAGAATACTCCTGCTTGCTTTGAACATACTTATCCCAGCATTCTTGCCACTTTCCAGAGTAGTTCTGGAAGTCCTCTTTCCTGAGTGTCTTTACAAGGTGTGATTAAAAAAATAAAGTGAATATTACTACTGAGTGCCATTCAACAGAAAGGCAGACTTATAAAAACATCATGGTGTGTCCTCATCTACTTTATTCACCACATCTGGCACTGTGTGACTCTTGGCTCTTCTCCAAAGTCAAAACGACTATTAAAGATAATCATTTTGAATTGACTTAGGACATGGAATAAATCACAACAGTACAACTAAAGACAGTCACCAAAGAAGACTTGCAGAACTGTATCAGAAGGCGGCAAAAATGATGGATTGTGTTTGAAACAAGGGGGGGAGTATTTTGAGTATGGTTAATGGCAAATGTGTCTTTTATTGTAATTGGTTTTTTTGTGGGGTGGGTACCAGGGATTAAACTCATGATATTGCACTTGCCAGACAGGAGCTTATACTGCTGAGCTAAATCCCTTGTAATTGACCTTTTAAAAATTTAAACGTTTGTGCACACCTGTGTCTCTTACACTAAGCAAGTGTTCTGTCACTGTTATATCCCCAACCCATTTTAAAAATTTTTATTGTCTTAACTAAATTGTGCTGCTGCCACTGAGATTCCAGCAACTGCATTCATATGCCCATCTTTTGTCATTCTTAAAATGACTGTAAACAACATTATATGCCTTTCCCCTTCTCTTGTTTTCTCTCATGTTTCTGTCTTCCGTATGCCATCTTTACCTTCACCACACAGACATTCCACAGAAGTTTAACTGTCAAGGCTGCAGGAATATTTTTCCTTCTCTGCTGCTGTGTGGTTGTTAGCAACACTCTTTTAAAAAATAAATTTAGGTAAAGTTCTTTAAAGAAAATTTTTATGTTTTTTTTTTTCCCTCCCAAATTATGTGTTAGAGAACTGTCTTGCTCAGATTGATTATTTTTTGATTTGGCATACTGTGCATATTCTGCCCTTATTTTCTCTAGTCACAGGCTTTCTAATTCAGACAGAGTAATTTATACTAAACAGTATATGTTTTCATATCTCTCTTTCTGTTCATATCTGTTGGTTATATGCTTAGTTTCTAAAGTATATTTAAAATCTTAGAAATTTAATGAAATTAATTGATAAAGCATTTAGATAATATAATTCCTAACCTATTGTAGTGATACATATTGTTGCCTTCATTTTTCTTCTATACTTGTGGTACAAGTTTATACAATACTGATTGACCCCTAAGAATTAGTATTTTTTTTTTTGTTTTGAAGTCTTAGTATATAGTTATTCTACCAGAAGTTTAGTGTAAATTGAGTTGATTTGGGATAGAATACTATAAAGCTAGGCCACTAGGAAATATTTTTAAAGAGAAGGTTATAATAAATAGGGTTGTAGTGCTGACACAGAGTGAAAATGAAATCAAAGCCTGTTATCTTATAGATCGAGGTCCAGAGAGCATCGCAGACACCGATCTCGCTCCATGTCTCGAGAACGCAAGAGGAGGACTCGATCCAAGTCTCGGGAGAAACGCCATCGCCACCGGTCCCGTTCTAGCAGTCGCAGCCGCAGCCGCAGCCATCAGCGAAGTCGACACAGTTCTAGAGATAGGAGCAGAGAGCGGTCCAAGAGGAGGTACTGACGTGCCGTGCCGATCAGAGGATGTGGAGCTACTTTTATGTTTAGCCTGTTGTTTGCTTATGTTACTTAGGGTTAGAGTTTAGATTATTGGTTTGAACTTGCACCTGGTGATATGTACACATTTGTGTGTGGGTGTATACATTTTTTCCAGATTATATTGGTAGTTCAGAAAGATTTACATGTGAGCCCAAATAAGAAATTGGAACTGATATGTGCAGAGGTTATTACTGCTTTTCTCTGCTTAATATGTCTTGGGGGGAAAAGTATTTTACAGGCAAATAATTTTAGGTACTAATAACTCCTGAATATTTTCAATATTAACATTAGGGGTTCTGAGAAGTCCTTTCATTAAGAGTTGTTTAGCTTTGTTTGACTTACTGTTTTCCAAACTTATTTGAGCTGGTACACAGAGAAGATACATTCTAGTATATTCTTGTTTAATCTGTGCTATATGTAATTCATTGTTGTATGTACAGCTTGGAAGGGCAGGTTTAAAATTTTAAGGAAGCTATAAGACTTCTTGATACAAAGAAACACTCATAACTTTTAAGGCAGGCAGACACTGGGTAAGGTATACTTAAAGACCTGACTGTCTAGAGAAGAGACAAAGAATGGTGGAGGAGTTTAGTCCCACAGTTTATACAGACTAAGCTTCCAAAACTTCTCAGGTCACATCATAGCCCTTAAACCAGGTAATTTCTGTGAAACATAAATGATGTTCAATTTGCTTTGCTTCGTTTTCCTCAACACCTATTCTTAGATACATATAGAATAAACATTTTTTTGAGTGCCTAGTACTTACTATTTTTTCATTTTCTATGGATTATTCTACATAGAGTGCATAATAGAATTCATAGAAAGCTGTTTCTATTTGTTGGACTTTTCAACTGCCATTCCCCTGAATTCACTCAACCTGAGTGCGTTATAGGGCCCCACTTGGTATTTTATTTCTTACATTTCTAGCCTTTTTCCTTATGATGATCTAATGAAGACTGTATGCTTCTTACTGCACTAGGCTTAGTTAAAAAAAAAATGTAACATAGTTGAGCGCCCATATTCAGGTCGCTCTAAAAGAAGCTTGCTGTATAAGTTAGAACACAAAATTGACATCAGACAAAAGATTATAAAGTACTAAACTGAATATAATAGAATGTCGCAAGTCTAGATGAGGGAAATGCCAGAGTAATACATAATGGCTTCAGGTCATCAGTGAAACTGGAATAAAGTTGGATGTAATGTAAACAGGTAGGACATATAGTTGTAGGTCACTTGACTCATTCTTGAAACTGGATTTTGGAGCTACCCTCAGCACAGTGTTTAGAAATAAGCATTTGTTAAAAGTTCTCTGTAAATCTTAATTTGTAAATTAAATTTTGAGAGCCATGCAGCTAGGTGATGAAGATCTAGAAAATTTCTGGTGTTGACCTGCCCAACTGTCATTGTTTCTGATGTTTGTGAACTCTTAAATGTCTTTATTGGTGGTGGAGACGGGAGGGATGGGAGTGAAGTCTCATTCTCTGAGATTATGTCATCTGAGTCCCCAATGCTTTTTGCATTTGTGAAGTTGTATAGGAAAAATTTCCACCTTACTACATGACACCCCTCACGTCTCAGACTTCAGCATGTTCACAAAGAGGCTTATTTTTGTAAAACTATTAAAAGTCTTGCTTTTCTCAAGAGCACCTCTCATCTTTGAATTCAAATTACTCCTTGAAACATCATTTTTACCAAAAATTAGCAAGTAATTGCTACTAAAACCTACTTGTTACTACACAGAACATTAAGTTTTGCTACAAATGTGGATTTAATTTTTGAAGGCAAAAGTTCCCGTTAGAAGTCTTTGCTGTTTTGTTGTCCTACCTGTACTGGGAAGCACTGGTCTCTGGTGTAGTAGATTGTCTCTGTGACTTTTCCTTGGCCCAAGTTCCCTACACCAGCGAGAATCACTTGCAGCTTTCTGTTGCTTGCTCTGTTCAGACATGGACAGTGCAACTTTACAGAGTCAGACCATGTGGGTCCAGGGGTCCTGCCAAGTAAGGTCATTACGTCACCTGTCTACTTTGGAGAAATAGTGTGTGCCCTTTAATAGGATTATTGGTAGTGTAAGAAGTGTATGCAGACTACTCGTATGTGGGATGTTGTAATTGCTCACATAGCATTAGTTGATGTCCATCACAGATAATTTTCAGTTCTCATCACTGGGACTTATCAGCATCAAATGTCCTTACTTCTTAGGTTTGATTTCTATAATCTTTCTTCATATTCCATTCCTACAAATGCTATATATAGATGGAGCAGAGCTAGTGTAGAGTTGGAATCATTAGATTTGCATTGTAACTTTTTTTTACATTTTAATGTTGAACGTTAATAGAAATCTTTGTATTTTTTGTTTAATCCTCCTGAACTATATAAATTTGAATATATTATTATTTTGTTGCCTTATGATTTCCTGGAAATATTACTTCTTTAGAGCTAAGAGTGTATTTACACAGTAGCATACAGGCTTAGCCTACACCAGGCCCGGGGTTCAAACTCCAGCACCAAAAAGTGTTATCAGGTCATGGCAGGGCCTCAGATCTTCTGAATGTGGGTTAGAGATAATTGTGTAAAGTTCTGTATCACCTGTAAACAGCCAAATAAATGTAGTATGTTATTAATTTTAGATGTTGCAAATATAGATTTTATATTCAAATTCCATAATATCCTTTAACAAAACTCTGATATAAGCTTGTTTTGTTACCTTTCTTATTGAAGATGGATATTGGAACAGAGATGGCAGTATTAAGTTATGGTTAATCAAAATCTATTAGTGTGGATCATCTTTTTCTGTCTTCCATTCTGGTTTTAATGAGTTAACTCAGGAGGAGTAAAGCAGATTTTTAAATTAATGAGTGGTTATTTAAAGCCATATTATTGAATATTTGTCTTATCTAAGTCTGGAGTTGGCAAACTATTGCCTACAGGGTAAATGAGGCTATAGTCTGCTTTTGTACAGCCAGCAAGCTATGGATGGTTTTACATTCTTTAAGGTTGGTAAACAGAAGAGGAAGAAAAATATTATCACAGATTATGTGACTTGAAGCACCTCAGATACTTACTATCTGGCCAGAAAGCAAACACAAAAGATTTGCCACCCTCTGTATTATGCCATTGATTTCCATCTAATTTGGAATCAGTTCTTGTACATGTTTTCAAAATCTGGTAATACTTTTTACTTTTTAAAGCTATTATCTATACATTTTTATATTAAATACCTTTTTATGAATTGAAGCTTTACAGTTATCTCCAAGATACTAGAAATAACCTGATTTTAGTTTAGACCTTTTTTTTGACAATAGTGGGGATTAGACCTAGGGCCTAACGCATGCTAGGCAAGAACTCTACCACTGAGCTACATCCCTAGTGCTTTTTAAAATTTTATGAGACAAGGTCTCACTAAGTTGCCAAGGCTGGCCTCCAACTTGTGATCCTCCTGCTTCAGCCTTCAAGTAGCTGGAAATACAGGCGTTGCCACCATCTGTGTTGGCACTTACTGTTTTTGGCCCTTTGCTATTTGTTGCAACCCATCTTCTTTTTTTAGTTCTTTTATTCACTACAGTACTCCTCTTTTCTGTCAGAAAACTGACTCCTCTGTTTTGGATGTATTCTATTTCTTCAGCTATCAATAGCTTAATAATAATCCTAATCATTTGGATTTTGGGTTTCCCAACATATTTTGCTCCTCAAATTAATATTTTTCAGATCCTCAAAAGAAAGATTCAGAGACCAAGACTTAGCATCACGTGACAGAGACAGGAGTTCAAGAGACAGATCACCTCGTGACCGAGACCGAAAAGATAAGAAGCGGTCCTATGAGAGTGCAAATGGCAGATCAGAAGACAGGAGGAGCTCTGAAGAGCGCGAAGCAGGGGAGATCTAATTAGCTGTGTACATACCTTCAATCCTTAAGCTTCCTTTGAAGTCACATACTATTGTTTAGTTTACAGCTGTTCAGGATAACAGTGGGCAGTTCTAGCACCGATTCAAGATATCAGCCAGGCTAGACGTACAGTATCTAACTTGATCTGGACTGAACCTGTTTTCCTTGATGAAGCCTAAAACTACATCCATAGTTTCTGGTGAACTTGTAATACAGTTCTAAAAGTTCAGTTTTATATAAGACACTGATCTCTTTATTCTTCCAAGTAGGGGTGATAGTGAATGAATTGTTACATGCCTTGGGATTTTTTGAACATTTGTAAAATGCTGTCTTCCTTTCTACTCCAAACAGGAGCAGCTTTGGGAATTTTTCTTTTTAAATTCTTCCTGTGACTTTTGTATCCCCTAATACTTGTACTCTCCAACTGTAAGGGGGTAAGGGAAGCAATATGTCTTCTGTTCTGAGGTTCTATTCCCATTATTAATTACTAGCTCTTTACAGTTCAGAACATTTATACTGGAATGTGTGCTGGAGAAATTGAAAATACTGGGGGTTTTGTTTGTTTGATGGTGCCTATTTAGAATTGGAAATTGAACAGCTGTTGCATTACATACTTCTGCTTTTTTATTGAAATTTTAAAATCAGACTTGTCTTGATTTTTTTTTTTTTTTTCCTGTTCCTCGTTGCTGTGTTCAGGATGTTCTGAGAGGGTGGGGGCAGGGACTCTTTCTTAATAAGCACTTGTTTTATTTTGTGTGTGTGGAGTATAAAAACTACATCTTTATTGTAAAAAATAATAATAAAATGAAAGAAACAATCATCACCACCATAACTGTAACTTGTCTAGTAAATCGTCAATAGAACTATTTGCTGTGGATTTTTCCTGTATTCTGTTATATTATTAACAATGCCTTACTGTGCAAGGCACCAAAAGAAGTAAATAGATTTGGAAAGAATCCAGATGAACTGTTGCTCCTTCTGAGCCTCTTGCTACTTTCCAGCTACAGGGCTCTCTGTAAAAAACTGTGTAGAAAAGGAATGGACCTGAGGAAGCATTTGGGGTTTCTTGTTTTCTTATTCAATAAACTTGAATAAAAACTGTATGTAACCAACATAATGAAACCAGCATTTTCTGCATTAAAGGGCTATAGTGATACAAACAGTAGTTGGCAGGTATCACTTTCAGTTCTACAAATTTTAAGGTACAAAAAGTATAAAACTAGTGTCTGTGAATATAATTAAGATCACTCTCTAAAGCCATTTCTTTGAATTTGACAAGTTTGATGTGACAGGAATATGGGCTCCTGTGAGAACAGAAAGCCAGTGCCCTTCTAAGAGTGTCTCCATTTTACCGTGATGCCTCATTTCCAGAGTTACTGTCGTTCAGCACCACACTCAGTTTATAGTTTATCTAAGAGACCTATCTGCATCAGCAACCCATTTCTTTTATATGTTTTTAGTTGCTGAGAAATTGTTTTATGTCTTTTGTTCTGGGTGGTCTATGCTATTGTCTCAAATCCTTACAGACATTTTGGATGTAGTACTTATAAGAGGAAAAGGTTTAACTGCAGTAGTAGGTTCAAGGAAGGACATCTGGAACCTGACCCATTGTAATTTTTTTCTAGTGTTAGATATTAAACATCTCTAAAGCATACTTCTAAGTCATGTTTTTTCATTATACAATTAGAATTGCGCACTCACTGACATAACCCATATCTGTGTGACTAGCTGTTACTGCAGCTGTGACTTGGGGGAAGTACCCAACAAATAGTGACAGCCATCATGCGCATCACCACCTTGGGGCTGTGTGCCACAGCAGATCACTTCAGCTGGTTCTTTACACAGATGATCCCATTTTTAGGAGTCCATTTACGGGGGGATGGGGTGGTACACCCTGTAATCCCAGCACTCTGGAAGGCTGAGCCAAGAGAATTGCAAGTTTGATCCCAATTTGGACAATTCAGTGAGAACCATGTCTTAAAATTTTTTAAAAAAGCAAACCCATTTTACAACTCTTTTGCTTTGGGTGCTTCTAGTATTTAGTGTTTGGGATAAGCAAGGTACACTTTTTAAATCAGTGAATGGAGCAACCATTCTGATTTAGAAGAACCCTATGATATCTTTCTCATACATAATATTTTGTACTTCTGGTGCAGCTGGTGGCTGTAGTAGAAAAGTAAGTTTCGTCACATTTACAAAAACCTTTGATCCTAGGGCCAGGGATTTAGCTCACTGGCATAAGCACCTGCCTGGCAAGCATGAGGTCGATATAATTCAATGCCTGGTACCAAAAAAAAAAGGAAAAACCTTTGATCCTGTAGAGTAAAAACATATTTTTATCTTCAGCAGAACCCCCATCATTTTGTTGTCACCCATCAATTCCCAGAGCTGCTTTGTTGAGCCGTAGCAGCAGCCACAACTAAGACTAAAGCAGAAAGTGTGGCAGGCAGGCTGTGTTGAGAGTGAACCCAAGGGAGCACCAGACCACATGCCTACCTCTTTTTTTATTCTGAGACAACATAAGTAAAGTTGCCCAGGTTGGCTTCCAACATGGCAATCCTGCCTCAGCTTCCTGAATAGCAGGGATCAAACATACATGCCACCATGCCCAGTTAGTAGACTTCCTTAATAAACATTTCCTTAACCCTGTTTAAGACTAACAGGTTATTTATTATTATTATTATTATTATTATTATTGTTTTGATGATGGTGGCACTAGGATTGAGCCCAGGGCCCTTCCATTCCACTAAGCAACATCAACATATACACATACCCCTACACCCCCTTCCTTCAGTTTTTTGAGACAGGGTCTTGCTAAGTTGCCCAAGGCAGGGCTTTTGCTTGTAATCTTCCTGCGTCAGTCTCCCAGAGTGCTAGGACTACCAGTGCATGCTACCATGCCCAGCTTCAAGCTCTTTTGTTCTATGAATGTGTTTTGTGTTTTTGGTGGTATTGGGGATTGAACTGAAAGTCTTCATCTTGAGCTATGTCTCCAGTTTTCTTTCTTTTTTTTTTCTTTTTCAAACTTTTCAGCTTTATTAAAGACCCTTTCCATGGGGGCTGGGGATTTAGCTCAGTGGCATAAGTACCTGCTCAAGGTTGTGAGTTCAATCCCTGGTACCACCAAAAAAAAAAAAATCATAAACAATCACGGTATTTCAAGTGAGACATAGACACACAATCGTTAACAGTATACAATAACTTTCAAACTCCCTTCTTGGATGGACTACCAAAAATCTGAAAGCCACTATAAAATCAAATCAAGTCTTCATTTGAGGCTCTGAAGTAGGGAAAGTTTAGTGAGCATTGACATTTCACGTTTTGCATGTTTAACAAGTTTTCACAAGCTGAACCTGACTTTCAGGAAATGAAAATGGCAGATACCAACCTGATAATCCAAAATCTTTTTTCAATTCTAATTTATTCAAAGATAAAAAGAAAAAAAAAACAGCAAAATTTCAAAGCACGTCAATCTGGGGGCAACAATGATGTGTACATTGCACATTGTCATCCCCAAATCACTCACCCAGAGAACAACACATCTGCATTCAGTTGTCCTAACAGTACCAGCACAAGTCTTCCTCTTCAGTAGGCTCAGAGAAATCACTAGTATAACTGTCATAACTTTTTAATATACATATATGTGTACATACATATATACATATTGTGTTTCACTTCTCACACTGAAACAATTTCCCTAATGAGTATAGTCTCAGGTTGAATCCATTTACCTATAAAAGTGTCCAATTTATCATTTATGGCTGAGTAGTACTGCATTGTAAAAATACCACATCTTTTTTATCCGTTTGTCAGTCAGTGGACATTTAGATTGATTCCAAGATCTGGATATTATAAACTGCTGCTATAAACATGGGTACACATATATCACTATGGTGTGATGTTTTTAATTCTTTTGGGAAGATACCTAGAAGAGGAATGACTTGGTTGAATGGGACCTCTAATCCTAGTTTTTTGAGGAATCTCCACACATTTCCACAGTGGTTTGCACCACTGTGCATTCCCACCAACAGTAAAGAAGGGTTCCATTTTCCCCACAGCCCCTCTAGCATTTGTTATTGGTTGATTTCTTGATAATAGCCATTCTTTCTGGGGTGAGGTGAAATCTCAGTGTTGTTTTAATTTGCATCTCTGGAATGATATGATGTGGAACATTTTTTCACATATTTATTTGCAGTGTGTATTTCATCTGAGAAATGTTTATTCATCTCAGATGCCTGTTTTTGGATTGGGTCTTTAAATATTTGAGGACTGATTATTTTGAGTTCTTTATATGCTCTCAATGGTAATCTTTTGTCTGAGGAACAGCTGGCAAACATTTCCTCACACATTGTGGGTTGTCATTTGACTGTTTCTCTTGCTGTGCAAAAGCTGTTCAGTAGGGTGAGATCCCAGTTGTTGATTCTTTGTGATAGTTCCTCTGCAATCTGGGTTTTGTTCATAAAGTCTTTGCCTACACCAGTGTCTTCAAGAACTATTTCAAGAGCCTACTCTTATCTCCTAGTAGATTTAATGTTTCTATTGTAATATTAAGATCTTTGATTTTAGCTTAGTACATGGTGAAAGATATGGGTTGAGTTTTAATCTTTGGCATGTGTAGAGCCAGTTTTTCCAGCACCATTTATTAAAGAGGCTTTCTTCCTGTGAATGAGTTTGGCACCTTTGTCAAAGATTAAGGTGGCTTAATGTGTCTGTAGTTGTTGTGTATCTTCTAATATGTTCCATTGATCTTTGGGTCTCTCTCTTGTTTTTATTTTATTTTTTATTTTTTTGCTAGTACCACACTGTATCATGGTAGCTTTATAGTATAATTTCAAGTCAGGATTGTAATGCCCTGTCTTGTCTTTGTTGTCCAGGATTGCCTTTGCTATTCTGGGTCTCTTCTGGTTCCAGGTGAATTTTAGAAGTGCTTTCTCTTATTCTGTGAAATATGCTATTGGAATTTTGATTAGGATTGTATTGAATCTCTATAATGGTTTTGGAAGTATGGCCATTTTCACTTCATTGGTTCTTCCTATCCAAGAACACAGAATATCTCTCCATTTTCTAATATCCTCTTCATTCTCCTTTTTCAGAGTATTGTAGTTTTCAACGTAGAGGTCTTTTACGTCCTTTGTCAGATTCATTTCTAGGTATTTTATTTTTTGGATGCAATTTTAAAAGGTATTGTTTCCCTGATTTCTCTCTTGGTGAGTTTGTTATTTGTGTACAAGAAGGCTATTGATATTTGAGTGTTGACTTTGTTACCAGCTATGTTACTGAATTTGGTTGTTAAATCTAGAAGTCTTCTAGTGGAGTTTTTGGGTGTCTTCTAAATAGAGTATCATGTCATCTGCAAATAATGATAGTTTAATGTCTTCCTTTCCTATCTTTAATCCTTTTCTTTCTTTTTCTTGTCTAATTGCTCCAGCTACAATTTCCAGGACTATGTTGAATAAGAGTGGAGACAGTGGACATCCTTGTCTTATTCCTTATTTTAGAGAGAAAGCTTTCAGTTTTTGTCCATTTAATATGATGTTGGCTGTTTGCTTGTCAATAGATGGGCTTTATCAGATTGCAATAATTTTTGGAGTTTTGTTTTTATCATGAATCTGTGCTGGACTTTGTCAAAAGATTTTCTTGCATGTATCAAAATGGACATATGATTTTTATCCTTGGCTCTGTTAATATGGTGTATTACATTTATGGATTTACATATGTTGAACTGTCCCTATGTGCCTGGGATGAATCCCACTTGATGATGGTATACAGTTTTCTTTATGATTTGCTGTTTGCCAGTATCTTATTAAGGATTTTTGCGTCATTGTTCATTAGGGAGATTGGCCTGTAATTCTCTTTCTTAGTTGGGTCCTTCTCTATTTTGGAATCAGAGTAATCTTTGCTTCCAGGAATGAATTTGGAAGTATTGCTTTCCTTTCAATTTTATTAAAGAGTTTGAGAAGTAATGGTGTTAGGTCTTCACTAAATTTCCTGTAGAATTCAGGAGTAAATTCATCAGGGCCTGGGCTTTTCTTTGTTGACAGTTTTTAATTACATCTTTCAGTTATTGATACTGGATTATTTAGAATTTTTATATCTTCTTGATTCAGCTTTGATAATTCGTATATATCCAGGAATATGTCCATTTCTTCTGTATTTTCCATGTTATTAAACTAAAAATTTTCAAAGTAGGTGGAGATGATTTTCTGGATTTCTGCAGAGTCTTGTCATTTTGCCCTTTTCATTCCTAATTGTATGGATTTAAGTGTTTTGTTTTCCTTCTTTCTTTCTTTTTTCTTTTTTTTTTTTGATAAGGGTTTGTCAGTTTAATCTTTCAAAGAACCAACTCTGTGATTCATTGATTCTTTGTATTTTTTTTTTTAGTCTCCAATGTTGTTAATTTCTGCTCTGATCTTTATAATTTATTCCCTTGTATGAGCTTTTGGTTTAGCCAAAAGCCAGAAGTTTGAGGTTCAACATTAAATTGTTTATATGTGCTTGCTCTTTTTTCCTGATAAGGGTATTTACTGCTATAAATTTCCCTCTTAAGACTGCTTTCATTGTGTCCCACAAGTTCTGGTGTGTTGTATTGTCATTATCATTCAACTGTAAAAACTGTCTAATTTCTTCTTTAATTTCATCTGTGCCCGATTGGTTGTTCAGTAGGGTGCTATTTAATTTCCATGTGTTTATGAAGTTCTTGTGGTTTCCTTTGGCATGGATTTCCAATTTTATTGCACTGTGTTCTGATAACATGCATGGGATAAGCCAGTATGTGGTCTGTTTAGGAGAATGTTCCATGTGCGGCTGAGAAGAATGTGTATTCTGATGTTGTAGGGTGGAACAATCTATAGACATATAGTAAGTCCATTTGCTCAAAAGTTTGCTTTAGTTTTAATACATCAAAATTATTACTATTTTGGTCTAGTTGATCTGTCTTTTTGTGATAGTGGGGTATTGAGGTCTCCCAATACAATTGTATTAGGGCTTATTTGATTTTTCATGTTGATTTGTAATTGTTATGATTGTTATCTCTTCCTCTTGGATTGTTCCCTTTATGAGGATGTAGTGACCTTCTTTATCTCTCTTAATCAGTCTTGGCTTGAAACTCACTTTGTGTGCAAATAGAATAGCTGGCCCTGCTTTTTTGGGGATTCCTATTGCATGGAGTATGTTTTTCCATCCTTTGACTTTCAGTCTATGAATTTGTTTTTTAATTAAATGTGCTTCTCGTATGCAGCATATTGTTGGATCTTGCTACTTGATCCATTCTGCCAGTCTGTGTCTTTGACTGATGAATTGAGACCATTAACATTGATGGTTATTATCAATATGTATTGACTTATCCTGGTCGTGTTATTTTCCTGTTGTTGGCTCCCCCTCTCCCTTTTTTTTTTTTCCTTCCCTCTAATTGTTTGCCTTCCCTTGGATTCCTTCTGTTGGGGTTCATGGAGCTGAAGTACTTATATCTTTCTAGAATGTCCTTCAGAACATTTTGGAGTGCTGGTTTGGTGATCAAAAATTTCCTCAGATGTTCGTTGTCAGGAAGTATCTTATTTCTCCATCAATTTTGAAAGTAGGTTTGCTGGACACATCAATCTGGGTTGAAAATTGTATTTTTTTAGTACTTGAAGTAGTTCATTGCAAGCTCTCCTTGACTTGAGAGTTTGTGCTGAGAAGTCAGCTGTGAATCTGGTGGGCTTTCCTTTATAGGTGATTTGTGTCTTTTCTCTAACAGCTTTTAGGATTCTATTCTTGTTGAATTTGTGGAATGTTGACTATGATATGCCTGGCTGTAGGTTGTTTTTGTTGTTATTGTTGTTTTTTTAATAATTGCTAGTTGGAGTTCTATATGCCTCACTTATTTATATGTCAAATTCTTTTTCTCTACCAGGAAAATTTTCTGTAACAGTGTCTGTGAACATGTTTTAATGTCATTTATGGTATCTCCTGCTTGTTCATTGACTCCAATTAATCCTAAATTATTCTTCTTTGTGTCTTCTGATAGCTGCTGGATTAATTTCTCATGATCCTTGGCTGTTTTTAAGAAATCTTTGTTTTCCTGGTCACTAACTGAAAGCCTGTCTTCAGTATCTGAGATCCTGTCCTTACATTGGCCTAATCTGCTTCAAATACTTTCAGCGAGCTGGCCATGGTGGTGCACTCCTCTAATCCCAGCATTTGGAGGCTGACGTAGTAGAATTGTTTGCAAGTTGGAGACCAGTCTGGGCTGCAACGTGAGCCCAAAACCAGCCTGAACTGCATGGTGAGACCCTGTCTTAAAAAGATTTTTAAAAAAATCTTTCAGTGGAGTTTTTAGTCTTCTGGATATCTGCTTGAATCTGCTTTATGGATTCCATTTGTTTTCTATCTTGGGCTTCCATAATTTGCTTATCTGTTTTTTTGTCTGTGCTCTCACCTTGCTAAGCATGGTGTGTATTTTGGTGATGTCTGTAGTTGAGAGATTATTTCTCTTCATTTTTTCTAGAGTGTCATTCAATTGTGTTGTTTCCACTTCAGAGAGACCTGCTGGGGTGCTTTCAGATTGTCCCACCTCATTGCGCCTTCAGTTTGCCTTTGATAAACTGGATGTTTGGGGTGGCATTTTGTTTTAAGTGTCTTCTCATTTCTTTTCTTTCTTTAGTTTAATTCCTGGAGTGATGCTTTTAAGTTGCCTATGATGGGTTGGTTTATTGGTAGCATTTAGGACCCTTAGGTGATGATTACTGCTCTGAGGTATCTTCAGGGGTAGCTGGTTTTTGGTGGTGGTTTTGAGTCTGTTGAAGATCTTACCTCTTCAGTTTGTTGGAGATGAGAAGTTGTTGCTCTTCTGACCTAGTCCCTGGTTCTTTGGCACTGTGCTATGGTATTTTCTGTGACTTTTAGTTAATCTCAGTCATGTATTATCAGGGCCAACAGCTGTTTAGAACAATTATGTCAATTTTGGCTATAATGGTAACCGTAGCATTAAACACAACCTATAAAACAACAAACTGAGCTAACCCTTAACTTGCAATTTTTAACCATGTGACCTAGATTTGTGATTATATAACAAAATGTAAAACAAAACAAAATTACATGCAGTATATAAGTCTAATATGTCAGTTTTACCCTCACGGTTAAAATTTAAAATGGATTAGGAGAAAATAGAGAAGTGGAAAAAGAGATTACGAGTAAGGTTGGAGGACAAAGATGGGTCCTGCCTGCTTGGGGAAACTGGTGCTGAAGATTGAAGGGAAGAAGAGATGGAAGAGATAAAAGGTAGAACAAAAGAGAACCACACCCACAGAGGGGTTAGGAACCACTCTCACACTCATTAGAAAAAACGAGAAGGGGAGAGAAAAAACTAAAAACAGACAAAAGGAAAAATAGTCCTTGATTCTGTCCTTGATTCTGTCTGGTTTCACTAGTAGACATCCTGTGGAGACAGAGTCCCAAATTGTGCCATCCCAGCAAGCCAGCAGTTGCCTTATGGCAGAGTAATAGATAACTCTAACAGGCCTGCCCTGAGACCAGACTCACTGGGCTCACAGTCCAAGCAGTTTCCATGGGTCTGCTCCCGGTTAGTAGCTGTTGAAGGAAGCTGGCGGCAGTTCTGGGTTCTGGACTAATCTGGCCCATCTCCTTGGTGTCTACTGGCCAATCACTCTCTTTCACAGGAGAACTGATTCCTCTGTACTCAATAATAACCAGTGCAGTTCTCCACATCCACAGCTCCCCTCCAGTGCCATGTCTCTCTGTAGAGCCCTCTGGGGTTGCCAGCTGCCACTGTCGCCATGGCCTCAGGCCCCCAGGTTCAAATAGCTCCTCTCGTACAGTGAGTGATTCCAGCTCAGGACAGAAGCACCACCAGCTACTGCCTTCTTCGTTAAAGTTTCTCTATTTATTGTTTCCTTTGGCTTCAGCTCACACTTCAGATTCTTCCTGGGTCCAGGAGTCCCACTTCTTTCCTTCCTTGTCTTGTGATACTGTATTCCAGCATCTGGATGGTGACTGTTTCTCTGCTGCTTTCTGCTTTGCCGTCTTCCTAAAGTCCTTCAGATCCTCAGTCTAGAAAAGGAAATCACTGCTCTTGTGGGACACCAGCTCTGTGTCATTGGCACTTCCAGATTGCCCGACACATGGGTAACATCAGTTTTTGGTTGGGAATCGAGTTTCAGTAGGTCTCTGGGCTTAAGGGAGTTAAGTCTATGCTAATGGCAGAAGAAAGGACATAAAACATTGGTCCCATACCACAAGACATTTATGCCAAGGCAGCCACATGTGTCAGGGTCAGGGAATCCCTCACTCTAGGAGCCAACAGGAAACCTCTTGAAGCTAGCAGGGAAAGGTGCTTTACCAACATAAATCCAGCTTTGGAGACATTTTACTCATAATGTACTCCTTCCCCCAAAAACAATAATGAAATGTTCTGTGTGCTAACACCATCACTTAAGTAAAACAGAATTCTACATTTTTATAAAACTTGATTTTTTTAAAAAAAAAGTGTTTCAAACTGTACAGTCACCAGAAGTACACAGTTATCAAAAATGCACACACTTCACACTTGGCATTTCCAGCACCTTCAGCTTTTTGTGCCTGGTCTGTTTTGGCATCTTTGTTTTCTGCAGAGCTATTGCCATCCTTGCCGGTGTCAGCTTTTCCCTTTGGGTAGGGCCTTTCTAGGCTTGGGCTCTGGCTTTGGAGGAAGTGGTTTAGCAGACAACCTTGCCGATCTTCTCTGCGGTTTGGTTCATTCTTCACCTTGGCTTTATCACCTTTAGCATGCCCTCCAGCCTTTCTCTTGGATGTGGCAGCAGTGATGGCAGGAAGCAGGCACTGGGTGTGAGACACAGCAGCGCGCAGCTTTGGTCAGACTGGGGGCTGTTCTTGCCTCTTCATCACACTGCCTCCAGTGCTTTTTTATTTGGAGTCGCTAAATTTCTAAGTTCTCCAGGTCAGGCATAAATTCACTATCTTTTCTCAACCTTGAAGAATGCTGTGGGATTGTAGGTGCGTCCCACCATGCCTGGTTTGAGTCAGAGTTAAATTAGTATCTTTCTTTTTTTTTTTTATTGGTACTAGGGATTGAACTCACGACCATGGGCTTGCAAGGCAGGCACTTATGCCACTGAGCTAAATCCCCAGCCATAAATTAGTATCTTTCAACATTGGTCAAGCATACATTAGGACAGTCTCTTACCATTTAAGTATGTCTTTCAAATTAGTTTTGAAGGTAATGGCCCATTGATACTGCTTTTTTTGTTTCAAATAAGTTTTTTGTTGTTGTTTTGAGCCAGGCTCTTGCTATGTAGTACATGCTGGCCTTGAACTCACAGTGATCTTTTTGCCTCAGCTTTGCAAGTGCTGGGATTACAGGTGTGTACCACCATGCCCTGCTTTTATAGGTTTTTAAACTTGAGAAATCTAAGAAAATGTTAGTTTTAAAACATATCTTGGGTACATTCAGCTGCTAGGGTTAAACCATCTGTAAACCATTGAAACATGTTTCCAGCTGCTGGTCTGAGCTGCTAGAGTGCCTCCTGGCAACTCCAAGGCCAACTCCCACTGTAGAGTGAGAACCTTGGTCTGCTATAGCCTTCAAAGTTGACCTCAGTATTTGAAAAGCATCTTTTGGATTGCATGTATGCATGTGTGAAAAAGCAAAGCAATTTACATGATTTTATTTTGCTTTGGCTTTTGATATTTCCTATAGTATAAGTAAGGTAAGATAAAAGTTGCCTCATTGAAGTGTGTTTTTCTTTCTTTTGTTGGTTCTTACTTAAAAAAAAAAAAATCCTTGCCTTGGAATTAGGAATGGCTGGTGAGGCCCAAGCAGACAGATTTGCTTTTAGAACCAACCAGGACCAAGCTGGAGAGTGCTGGGGCCACTGGTGGTCAAGGCCTTGGGACTCCAGGGTCTGAAGGAGATAACTGAGCTGTGAGGGCTACCTGTGAGCACTCCAGGTTCAGCAGAAAGCTCAGGGTGCTGGAGGCTTGGGGCTGCAGGACTACTAGGTGTTGGCTTCAGCTTGTCCTCAACAAGGTAGGGTTTGGCTAAAAGCAAGGCACTGAGACTTGCAAATGGGGCTCTCAATCCTGTAGGGCTTCAGATGGGCCTGGGTGGGGGAAAGAGGTGGCACAGGCACCAGAACCTGCTCTAGCTCTCCTCAGCTCCCATCTGCAGTGCCCTCTTGTCTTGCAGTGCTGTCAGCTGTCAGCTCAGCTGGGCTTAAGAGTCAGTGGAATTATCCCTGTGCACTGTGTGCCAAGCTTGCTTCCAAAATGTGTATATGAGACTCACTTTTGCGCCATGTCAGCACAGAAGTTCTTTCTTGAGTCATGGAGAATCCATTGTGAGGAGGTCTGGCAGTTTATCCGTGCACCATGTTTGCACATGTTTACTGGCTTCTCACATGTTTTCTTTGGCAAGGTGTCTCTTTAGATCTCCAAGGTCTGTACTCTTAATTCTGTACCCTTTGAGTCTTATCTGTGCAATGAGAGAGGAAGATTTCTATGGCTTGGTCTACTTTTCTGTACTGCTGTTTACTGGAAGCCCAGCCTTTTCCACCCTGCAGTCAGATTCTAGTGCATTGTGGAAGTTTCCACTCCTAATAGCAGTGTGGCTTCACTCCCAGCCACAGCTCAGTCCAGAAGTGGGTACCTGAGCCTACTTGGAACAGCCACAGGCCCTCCTGAGACTGGCAGTTTCTAGTGTGGATTGGCTGTTATAGTGAATTGAGGACATGGAAGTGAGCTGAGAGCTCTTGGTGGCCAAATACTACTGCGTTACCAAGGAGCAGATAAAGGAGTCACCAGGAGAAAGAGTGACAGACATTTAAGGAGAAATAGAGTCACAAATCATTTTCCCTTTCTGCTTAGGCTACTTGAAGTTGACTTTTTTTTTGTTGTTGTTACTTACACCCCAGAGTCCAAACTGACCACCAAATTACTAAGTCACTGTGAGAGTTAAAGTGGGACACTGGAAAGCTGCCCACAGTAGTAGCTGCTGCATTACCCGGTGGATGATCCTCGCTGCTAGAGTACCATGTATTGCTGCCTGATGCCTCACTCACCCTGGGGTGTCCTTGAGTCCTCAGTCACACACACCTTAGTCCATGCCATGTGTTCCCAAGCAGGGAAGCACCTTGCCCACTACTGGTCCCAGCTGTACTGGACAGTATACCTGTAGGACTTTGGGAAGTGACGGGTGACATCTGTGAAGAAGAGACCACTGTACAGATTTGAGTGGTCCATCGATCCACAAGAACTGCTGCAAATACTCCAAGGAATTTTGGATACAGACAGTAGTCATGTTTGATAAGAGCCCATTCACATGACCTTATTTTAACCTGATCATCTGCAGATACCCTTCACCACCTCCTGGAGATTGAACACAGGGTTTTGTACTGTGCTATATCCCCAGGCCTTTTCATTTTTTTAAATTTTGAAATAGGGTCTTTCTATATTGTCCAGATTGGATTTGAATTTGTGATCCACATTGACTCATCCTCCCAGGGTGCTGGAATTACAGGGGTGCACTCCCACTCCTGCTCCTACTTCTAAATAAGGTCACATTATAAGTACTGCCCAGGACTCCAGCATTTGGGGAAGGAACCCAAATCAGCCCCTAAGAGCAGGCCTTGTTACAGTGCTGCTGTCTATCTGAAGGACTCTCATTTAGCAGTCTGTGTGCTTCTCAAACTGATAACCATGCACATTATATCTAAGGATAACAACAGCTCTAGGTTTTTCTGTTGATGAGGGCTGTCCCTTGGCTGCTACTTTATCATTATTATCATTATCATCATTATTATTTTTATTTTTGGTTCTGGGGATTGAACTCATGACCTCATGCTTACCAGGAAGGCATTGGAGCCGGTAACCTAAACCCTGGGCCTTGGCTGCTAGTTTAAACTGGTGCTGGTTGGTTGGACAGGCTGAAATGTGAAAGACTTCTGGCTTAGAAATGCCAGGAGGCCTCAGCCTCTCCAGCTTCTGCCATCCCTCCCCATACACAAGCAGCAAGGCAAGCAGAAGCAGAAACTCAGACTTCAGTGCACATGAAACCAGGAGACACTGGGAATCCTCTGGAACAAGTATGAGGAAAGGGCTTGCACCCCAAGCGGGTGTTGGAAGGTGGCTGGAGGTCCTGGAGGAAACCTGCAAGCTGTCTGCAGCATGCAGGAAGCAACAGTGCAAGGGCTGCTGGGATGTGCCATTAGGGAGTGGCAAGTCCTGAGGGAGGCAGAGTCACACAGAAAAGCCTCACCCACAGGACGCCTTCGTTGATGAGCCTGGATGACGGGGCCTGTATGGACTCAGGTGACAGTGGACAAGGGAAGGCCAAGTCTCTACGCCCATACCTGTTTGTCCTAACAGCTGCTACCTACCTGCACTGTGGCCTGGGCCCCTACCTGTTTGGAGGGTGGGTGCCAGAGATTGAATCCAGGGCCGTGTACATGCTAGGCAGGTGCCTTTCCACTGAGCTGTTACATCCCCAGCCCTTTTTAGGAAAAGGTCTCAGTATGCTGCCCTTGTGATCCTCCTGCCTCAGCCTCTTAATTAAGGAGCTGAGATTGCAGGTGTGCACTACTGTACCCAGTCCCAAGGCCCTTCCAAGCATCAACTCCTCACATATAGTAGGTCTAGACTTGCCTCATTCAAAGCTGATAGAAAGAAGCCAGACAAGACTTAGGCAGAGGCTACAACTAAAAAAGAGAAAAGGAACAGAGAAAGTTAATACAAAAAAAGTTCACATCATTAGTAAAGTACTGCATAGATGAAAAATTTTACCAGATATGGCCGTAAGTTCTTAGCACATACTGAAACCATCGAATCTGATGAAAAAGAGTGTGAGAAGCAACCTCATTAATCAGGAAAATGTAAATTACAATGCAGTTACACCACACCTACCAGAACGAGTAGAATGAGAAAGAATTCCAAGAGTCAGCATGTGTTGCTCATAGGTGTGCAAACTGGTGGTATAACCACACTGGGAAATGGTTTAACACTCATCAGACTCAATGTCATTGAGCTGTGTGTGGTGGCAAACATGTCCTCCTAGCACTTGGGAGGCTGAGGCAAGAGGATTGCCGTGGGTTCAAGGCCAGCCTGGATGACATAGCAAGACCCTGTCTCAAAAAGCAACAAAGCAACAAAATTCAATCTAATCCACATACATCTTACCATTTACCCCATATATATATTCAGCAGAAATGCGCACATATGCTAAGACATGTTCACTGTGGTGGTGGTCCTCACAATCAAACTAGATACAGGTCCTCAATGATGGAACAGGTGAGTAAACTGATTTATTCATACCCTGAAATATAGTTCATCAACAAAAAACAGAATAGATCTGCACAATAGGAAAGAACCCTGAAAACACACAAAAGCATCCAGGCAGAAAGGAATTCATACCACCCTGTATGATGCCATTTATTTTTAAAAGCGGGCAAGACTGACAGGTGTTCAAAACCAGTCAGCGTTTGGGGGGCAGTGATGACTGACAGCTACACAAAGGAGCACTTCTAAGACACTGATTAGACCCATTGATTTGGTGGCTGATTACACAGATGAAAATTGATCGAGCTTGTTGGGCATGGTGGCACACATCTGCAATCCAAGCACTCGGGAGGCTGAGGCAGGTGAGTTTGAGCCCAGCCTGGGCTACATAGTTAAGGCCAGCCTGCTCTATACACAGTGAGACTGTGTCTCAAAAATAACAATAAAACTGAGCTGTGTTAGTATGAATTGTAACTGTTCTGAATGGATGTTACACATCAGTAAAAGTAAGTTTACTTTAAAATCAAACAGCAGAAGTGCCAGACTGACATGGTAGTGCATGTCTGTGATCCCAGAACTCTAGAAGGCTAAGGCAGGAGGACTACAAGTTTGGGATCAGCCTGGACAACTTAGTGATTTATCGAGACCCTCAAAAAAAAATTTTTTTTTTTGTAAGAAGAGCTGGACGGGCTCTGTTCGAGCTCCTGTACTGATTGGGGAACACACGCTATTTCAGCCCCACCTAACCCTCAGCACCTCCTGAAAGTCCCTGAGCCAGTAATTCTGAGCAAGTGAATTTGAGGGTTTTTCCACACACAAAGTTGTGTGGACGCATTCAGCTCCCAGCAGGTGCCTCTGTGCACAGATGGGTCCTTTCGTGGTAGAGGTGGGCAGGTACGAGGCAGGCAGCAGAGAGCAGACCTCAGGCTCGGGGTCCCAGGATGCCATCCCAGGAGACTGGATGTGGACGCGCAGGTTCTCTCCTGTGCCAGGGCATTCCTCAGACAGGTTTGAGCTTAGGCAGGGCATTAAGCATCCCCAGGCCCTGACAGAGCTGCCTCAGCTGTGATGCAGGTCACGGTGAGAGACTGTCCCCAGCCCAGGCTCGGGCTACACCTAGGCAGGGTAGCCCTTTTTCCTCGCAACCTGATAAGGTGGGCGTGGTGCTGCACACACGCCTGTAATCCCAGCACTCTGAAGGCTGAAGCAGGACTTTGAGGCCAGCCTGGGCACCATCATGAGCCTAAGGCCAGCCTGCACTGCATTTCTGGAATCTTGACTACGATGCGCCTGGCTGCAGATTTCATTTTGTCTTGGCTAATTGGAGCTTTATATGCCTCACTTACCTGTATGTCAAATTCTTTTTCTCTATCAGGGAAGTTTTCTACCATAACATCTGTGGACAGTTCATCCTGCACTACAAAGTGAGAGCTTGTCTCTAAATAACAAATAAACAAATAACTTAATAACTGCTTTGCATGGGTCCCGTGGCATTAAATGCCTCTTTCTTTGGAGTCTGTGTCACTTTGAACGCTCCTGCCACCACATTTGGGGAGACGCCTCTGAAAATACAGTGGATAGAATAAACGAGACAGTCAGCTCACCAAAAAGATGAGCTGCTCCTTAGCAAGGTGAATTATGCCTGTAATTCTAGCACTTAGGCCTCAGGGGACAGGTGAGAGGTGCTGGTTTTGCAGGTGGCCGGCTACACCCCCTCCCGCCACCCCACCTCACCTTTTCCAGGGTCTTGCTCATGCTGCTTTCACCCTAGGTGCACATGAGGTCCTCAGGGCTGCCCATGTGGGTGGGAGGGCCCCTGCACCACACCGTAGGTCCCTGGCAGTGACCCCTGTATGTGATGTGGCCCAGTATTGACCGATAGAGGAAGCAGATGGCAACCTGTGCACTGCACATGAAGAACCCAGCAAAATACTGGAACCCAGAGAGAAACAGAATAAAACAGTGGAGGAGTCTCACAGAAAAACCACCCATTGCAGCCGTGCTTGGGCTTGGAAAGTGACCAGGCACCATGGAGGTTGGTCCTGGCACTTGCCTGCCTCTGGGAGGGTTGCAGTTTAGCCCTTGCTGCTACAGCAAGGCCAGGGTCTTTGCACTCTAGGGTCCTGGGTAGAAGTGGCTTCGTGGCTCCCCTTGAAATGAAGTCCTGGCTCTGGGGCTGTGGGGGCTGAGTGCACTCTCAGACACCCCACCTCTGCACATGATGCTGTGCCACAGCATCCACTCAAGAGCAGCCCTTCTCTGCTACACACTGGGTGTGCTGCCTGCACCTCACAGTGACTGTGGCTCCCCAGTGCCCAGTGAACATGTGGGGCTACTGCCCTGGGAATTACCCTTGAAGCAACTGTGGGTGAAGGTGGTACAGGCCTAGCTCCTGGGGAGGGGTTGGGAGCTGGCGGCATTATCCTGCCCAAGAAGGCACCCAACACTGTCATCTCCCAGGACATGGAGAGAGGCCACTGTTCAGGATCTGGACAGGCCAGGGACTGTGCCCTGCTCAGAGGCCATCCAACAGCCCAGAGTGGCAGGTTGACAGCCTGATAGCACCTGGAGGATGACAGTTGATTTCCAGACAGTAGATAAGGGAACTCCAGCTGTGTGTCCTGCTGTCCCAAATGTGGCTCAGATACTGGAAAGACCAACCACTTGTTCAGCTACATGACATACTATGCTGGAATTAGCGTGTATCTACCTTAGACCCACCATCCCAAGATGTGCTTACCTTTCTCTGGGAGGGCTGAGCACAGGCCTCTCTTACTGCCAGGGGTGCTGGCCTAACCTCCCTTGTTGGCATGACTTGGTGGCCAGAGTCCTGGTCACACAGGTGGATACGTCTGCACACATAAGGAATACCATGTGGATGACATGCTAACTTCCACAAATCTTAGTCTTTGCTGATGACCACCCAAAAGGTTCTAGTGTACCTGCAACTCAGCGGGTGCAAATCCAGGGATCAGGGCCATTGTGAAATTACTGCACATGGGCTGGTCGGTGAGAGTAAGGCCAACAGCTGTCACTGATCAGACACAGGCATATTGGGACCCCCAGAGAATCACAACCCACTGTTGATCTGCTAGGACTCTGAGGGACCTTTGTTCCCTACTTGGCCCAATATCTCAGGCCACTGCAGTACTGACAAAGGCACTCACTGTTAGCAGGACTCTAAAGAAGAAGCATTTACTCAGCCCAAGCCTTGGTGGTGCTACACACGGTCACCCCAGAGACCATTAACTGGATGTTCCCGTGACTGCGGAAGCAATGTGTGCCCAACAGAGGACAACTGCTTATTGCTTCTGGTCACAGCTGCTTAGGCTCCTCATAATGTACCAGGCCCTTTAGGCAAAGATTTACGGTGTTAGTAAAAACAACTCCCCAATGAAGTGGGCAGCCAGGACCTGCTTCTCAGCTGCGCAACTATAGGACAAGAAATTGCTTTGTTTGTAGACTCACAGCCCTGTATGATACTCTGTGTTTTTTTTTTTGTTTGTTTGTTTTTGTTTTTTTTTTTGTACCGGGAATTGAACTCAGGACCTTATGTTTGCCAGGCAGGCGCTGTGCCACTGAGCTATATCCCTGACTGATACTCGACTTAAAATCCATTCCAGTGCTGCCCCAGAGGACACTTGTCAAATACAAGAAGGAAATATGAACCTCCTTGGTGTACAGATGGCTTTAGAGTGGGCCAGCTACACAGATAGGGCCACTCTGTCAATCACTCATTCCACGTGGGCAGAACCTGGCACAGGACAGAGCAACCAAAGGGCCGAGCTTTGAGCTGTTGGCAAAGACAGAGGAGACACGCCCAGCACCTATGTGACCGACTCATGGATAGTCACTAAAGGATGGCAGTGTGGACAGCTCAGGGCACAAGAGTTCATAGATGGAGGCCATGTGACTGGCAGACTGATTACAACTGGGGCTGAAGTCACAGTGGCCATTAGCCACTTACTGACAGTGAGTCCTGGTGCAGACACTGGCCCAGCTGGGCCTGCAGTCACCCCTGAAGAGGCAGATACAGGAGATGTGGTTAAAAAAGTGATAAGCACTTAGGTTTTTAAAAAAAGGTATTAGGGTAAAAGACACATTGCCATGAATCTCCCCCAAATTCTCTCCCTTGCCTCAAACATACCCCATCCTCCTCACCACTTTCTGAAACAGTTCTGGAATCCTCTTTCCAGAATGGGACAGTGGAAACATAAAAGAGCACCATGGATAGGTGGCAGACATCATGCTGACACTCGCAGGTAAAGGGGACACAGATGTGCCCTCATGTGTACACAGAGTGGCCTCTTACAAGCTTATCCTCCCAAAAAAATGAATCAGACCTTGGGCATTCAGAGCTTGCAGTGCCCATTACCAGTATAGGGGACCCAGGAACCACTTCTGGTGACCAAAGCCCCTACTCCAGATTCCTTAATCCAAGAGGACAGAAAAAAAAAAGGGCGTCACACAAGTTTCACTCACTCTGCAATTTGCAGGGAACAGGACCCAGAAAAACTGGGGTCTTCAAGAACAAAGTGTATTTGTCTTGATTTTGCATGGTGCTGGGGGTCAAACCCAGGGCCTCGCGGGCACCAAGCTTGTGCTAAGCTCCACCTCAGCCTGGGCTGGGCTTTCCCGGAAGCTGTATGTGCCTGGAGTGAGCCCCTGTTACCTGAGGAAATTCATCGTGGTAGGAAGAAAGATCCAAGTGCAAGTCACATAGCTTCCCGGCTTGATTCCTGTTTCCTTTCCCAGGAAGGGCCTGGGGGACATGTGCTAGCAACAAGGCCAATGGCACTGTTGTGGCACTAGTAGAATGGATTTTACCAGCACTATCACGATGGAGCCCACAGCTGGTCCACACCATGAGTATTCTGGGTGTACCGGGGTCTAACATCGGGCTTTCTCCAGTTGTAGCCTCTCCACTGTTAACCCGAGTTCCTCCCTCTGGGCAGTTCTCTCTTCCAATCACGCCTGGATACCTTCGGAGTCTTCCGTAGGCTTGGCCCATCCAGCTGCTGGGCGAGATGGGCTTGGCTTATGACTCTGATCTTGTGCCACCTGGGATAACTGACTGATGTGTGGATGACAGAGCAGCAACATCACAGACAAACCTGGCAGCAACCCTGGACACAAGACACAAAGTCTGACGGAAAAACAATTTCACTGTAAAAATTTTATAACAATAAAAGACACGTTGCCACTAATCATCTTCACAGTCTTTCCCCTTGTTTCAAATGTATCCCCTCATTTTTGCCACTTTCTGCAGCAGTTCTCAAAGTCTTTAGCTGTGCTGTCCTGGCTGCCTCTGTGTCCCGAAGCAATTCAAAGCACTTACCTTTCATGGCTATTTTGACTTTGGGGAAGAAGCAGAAGTTGCATCCTGAATGAGATGGATAAGGACACACACCAAGGTGTTTTTACAAGCCTATCTCTTTGTTGGACGGTGCTTGGCAGCATTCACTGTAGTTTTTAATCACACTTGGTAAAGACACTCAGGAAATAGGACTTCCGGAACTGTTTCAGAAAGTGACAAGAACAATGCACTAAGTGTGTTCAAAGTGAGGGAGAGTATTTAGAGGTAAATGAATGGCACTGTGTATTTTTCTGCAATTTTTTTTAGAGGGTTTTACTGTGCAGTTCAGGTTGGCCTTGAACTCACTTTGTACCGCGGGCTGGCCTCGAACTTGCAGCAATCCTCCTGCCTCAGGCTCCTGAGTACCGGGATTACATGCATGTGCCACCATACCCTGCCTAAATTTTCAACATACAAGCATCATGGTTTCTTGTTTGTCCAGAAATAAAACTTTATTGGAATACATTCACATTCAGTGGTTATTTACTGTCTGCTTTGGCTGTGAGGGTCAAACTGAATAGCTGCAGCGGAGATCATGTGGCCTTTAAAGGCCATTGAAATACCATTTTTGTCCTCATTGGTCTTTCCTGATATGGCTCATACTGTCGGCTTAATCACTTACCAGTCCAGTTGTTTAAATGTAAGATGACCAAAACTTAGAGTTTTTGTTTTTTTACAACAGGAAATATAAAATCAATTATGTTAAATTTATCCCACTGGAGCTGGAGACTTAGCTCAGTGACATAAGCGCCTGCCTGGCAAGCGCGAGGTGGTGAGTTCGATCTCTGCTACGTATAAATAAATAAATAAATTTATTCCATAATTTTTCTTGTATACTATATCTTAATATATTCAATACACAATGCAACATTACAATCCAGACAGTAATATCTGGTCTTTCTGAATTCCTTCTGCATTGTCTTTCTTTGAACCCTCTCTACACTGTCATATTTGCCTTTCCTCCTTTCCTGTGGGTGGTATGATTTCAACAGGATGCCTGCCCGCCCCAAACAGAACCGTGAAGAAACTGATGATGGACTTTCTGGTTGATATTTTGCTATCCCATATTTTTCAATTCTTTGGTCTATTAGATCTAATCTTAATTGTAAATGACATTTTGAATCCTCTTGTTTTGAACAAATAACAAATGAGTTCCATATCGCTTGGTCCAGAAGGTGCATACATATTTTATAATTTTTTCCCTTGCTTTTTGATTACAGGATAACTTGTTAGATGTTGCTCGCCTCTGTCAGCACTACCCATAGAATTATTATAATCATTGGCTACTATCAGAATTTTCAAAGTGTTGTTTCTTCTTTCAAGTTCTATCCATAGAATTTTTAAAGTTTTATTTTTTCTTTCAAGTTCTATCATTTCTGTATTACAGCTGGTTGACAATAAAGGGATGTCTTTTCTGACTTTCCATTTCCTTACTTTCCCCCCCTGATCTGCCAAGATTTCTCCCCTTTTTCATTTTCTCTTTTGCAGATCTTTTGGATTTCTTCCTGTTCAGTCTCAGTGTCCCAAACATGTCTATCTTGTACTGTAAAAAAATATCACTGAGTTCTGGAAAAGTATAAAATATGTAATAAGACAATATTCCATGTTTGAAAGTGGTTTCATCAGAGTTAAAATAATTTGTGTACCTGTGGAATGACCTTTATGGTTGTTACCAAGTATTGTGCCCTTTCCAACGTAAACTATGAAAGACCAAACATACCCGGGTTTAGATTCACAAAACATAAGATTCGATAACAAATGCAGCCCATTTGGGGGGCATAAACTGAACCCAACCCAACTGTGCCTTATAGAGCATTAGACCTTTGTCAGTTGTTATATCTCTCTCAAGTGTAAGTGTGGTAGAAAACTTTTTATTAAGTTGTTCAACAATTTGCCATAACTTACTTAGTTTAGGATTTGGGTGAGCACTGGCGTTGCAAGTAGAATTATCTACAAGATGAATGTAACATTTCAATGCAGCAGAACATTTATATGACATTACTAAAAAATATATTTCAATGCAGTCTTTCTTAGATACCATTTATATATTGGCTTATATATAATTCTTTGAAAAATATAGAGAGCAAAAAAAAAAAAATTTAACATTTCTCCATTATCTGTTGATTTCCAAGTCCTTCTAGTGGGAAATTTTCCTTAAAATTCCAGAAGGCTTTGATTGATCTGCATGTCTGTTAGTTTACATTGTAATAAACTACATTATTTTAGAATTCCAGAAATATTCAAAGTAAAGTGAAATATCTGGCTCTGTATCCTATGTAAATGGCAAATTTACACTAGGTTATGTTGATAAACAAACAGAAACCTAGGAAGAACTCCATAGGATTTTCAAAAATTAACCTCAACAAATTTTCTGAATGGCATGAAATCTTCATTCTCAGAATGAAATTCAGCCAGGCACCATGGCACACTCCTGTAATCCCTGCACTCAGGAGGCTGAGGCAGGAGGATTGCTACAAGTTTGAGGTTACAAAGTGAGTTCAAGGCCAGCCTGAACCAAACAAAAAAGACAAAAAAAAATCACCCAATAATCCTGAAAAATCATCTTTAGGTTCATTATCACTTCCTGATTCATTAATCTGTAATTCCTCATCAGTATTGTCTTCTGATGCCAACATCTTAGGTGGTAATTTAGTAACCTTCAAATTCTTGATCAAACAAATCTGACAAATGATGTTTTCTAAGCAAAGCACCCTTCCACTTTATTCCTTTCCTGTATATTTTAAAGAATTATCTTCCAAGATCCACATCTTTTCCCAGCACCTTTGAAAGTGAAATTCCTTACCTGGTTTTCCTCACTGCCTGCATTAAGAATTAAAGCAGATATGTCCCCAAGCACGCCAACAGCTCCTCTACCGCTGCCCAGCAGAGAGGCTCAGCCCATCTCTAGGATTGCCACCAGAGGCCACCTGCATGCCCTGCGTTTGCCTCATTTCTGATTCTGCCTCACTGCTGCTGACACTCACGCCTGGCCTCCTAAATCTGATGGTGTCGGATTGACCCTGACCCAAAGGCCTGGTGTATCGTGTTTCTTGATCAGCGCTTACAGGTTTTTCCCTAGACATGGCTCGCAGGGGGCGTGTGCCAAAGCCAGAACTGCCCCGCACATCAAGGAACTGGGTCACAGTGGCTCAGGCCATGGAAGGGATGCTCTCCTGGGCCACAGTGGAGCCGCCGGAACCACCACCAGCACCCTAGGTTCCTTCCGGCTTCCCAGTTCCAATGCTTTGCTGTGCATGAGGACGGGGCTTCTCTGCCACAGGGTCTTGTGGGGCGGGAGCAGATCCAAATGTCCCAGTTGTCACACACTGGCTCTGAGCCACCGCCCTCTGGCCTGCCTTCTGCTGCTGACTTTGGGTGGTACACACTTGGCTCCTGGACACCATCCTTGTCCTCTCAACCACCCATTGCAGGGTCAGGGAGAGGCTCTGTTGACGTCATGCAGGAGGGGAGACCTGACAGCGCAGCTGGAGGCCTTGAGCAGTGAAACAGCTTCAGTGAGAGAGGTGGGCCTACAGGAGCAGAGGGCCCGGGATACACTGACCCCTGTGCAGGAGGTACAGGATCCTTTAAGGCTGAACTGACTATGGACCCCAGAGATCCTACAGTCAGCTTCTCCCTCATGCACAAGAGCATTTCCAGCTAACGGATCAACACTCAGTAAGGCCCTCAGTAAGGTCGAAGTTGGGGATGGCTCTGCGTGGAACGCCCACTAGGAAATCTTTTAGGAACTATGGTTTTATTTGTATCTTCCTTTCTTGGTGCCGGGACTGAAGCCAGGGCCTTGGGGATGGTAGGTTTGTTCTACTCATACCCTACCCAAATCGCGGCCTCAGGTCCAGCCACAGGCATGATTTCTGGCTGGGAGTGTGGCTTCTATTTGCCCAGCAGGTTTCCTATTTTCTCTTTCTGACCCAAAAGAACACCAAGTACTTTGTTTGACCTCTCTGTGATGAGGCGCTGCTTCTCACACTCTGTCCCCTGCCTCCAGACACAGATGGACAGGGCATCCCCTTCCCTCATGCCCATCATGGTCCCTGCATTACCCTGAGTTCTCTAACACATGCTTTTGGGCCAGTCACCCTGGCATTCAGCGCTCCCTTCTTTGGGATCCCACCCTGGGCAGGTCTGGAGCTTAGGAAGTCCCTGCTGGTGCTTTAGGGGTGACTGCAGCCTCAGGTGACATGGGACCAGATAAATGACTGGGGTGTGTGGATCAAGGGTTTGATACATTTTTTGGTTCTGTGGACCTAGTGTGGTGAAGCTTATAGCTCCCTTTTTAACCTGTCAATTTAAAGCAGATAAAACATTATCTAAGAAGTACAAAGGAAACCAGTTACATTGATAAAAATTCTAAAAAGCGTGGGTACGGTTGATCAGTGTGCAGGTGCTGCTGTAACAAAATTACTGCAGCAGCTTGAAACAAACCTTCCCTGCGCCTGGCAAAGTAGCTCAGCGGTCAAGTGCTGGTTGTGTCTTGCACATGAGGCCCTGAGTTCAAGCCCCAGTCCCGAAAACAACCCCACAGAGGAACAAGAAACTTTTAGATCTTATTTTTGGAGATGTGGAAAGTCTGAAATCAGCTTCTCTATGCTGCAGGCTGTGTTCCTTCTGGGGGTTCCAGTGGGAATCTGTTCTTTGTCCTTTTCAACCTCTGTGTCCCTTCACTTGGCCCTGCCCTCCAGTGTCACACCAGGTGACCAGGAGCACAGCACCTTCACTACCTTTCTCCGCCCTCTGCCTTGCACATCTCACTTCATTTTGACCCCATAACTCTAAAAAGACCCTGTGATTATCTACTTCCCTCCCTTCCCCTCTCCTTTTTTTCCCTGGTACTCAATGTTGAGCCCAGGTCCTTTGCACTGAACTATGTCCCCAGCCCCTTTTTATTTTTTGCTGAATCACTTAATTGACCAAGCTGAATTCAAATCTTCCATTTTCCTGCCTCAGCCTCCCAGAGTGCTAGGATTATGTTAGATGCCGGCACCACCATTCCTGGTAGAACAGAATTTCTTTAAAGCAAACATTAAAAAGAAAGCAGCCAGGGGTGGTGGCACATGCCCGTAATCCCAGCACTTGAGAGGTTGGGCATCAGGGGAATCGCTGCAAATTTGAGGCCAGCCTGTACCACATAGTGAGTTCAAGGACAGCCCGAATACGCAGTGTCCTAGATAAAAAAGAAAGTTTGCCAGCAAATGACTCTGAGCTGGTCCTCAGTTCTTTAGACAGCTCTGGCACCCTTGGCTTGCTTCCTGGGTTTCCTTCAGGCATGTGAATGCTGCCTAAGTGATTCTAGAGCACAGGAGAAGAAAAACAGTCCTTGATTCTATTAAATGAATCGGCATAGCATTAATATTCAAGTTAATAATGCAACAGTGGAAAGAGAAAACTTCAGATCTAAAATGTCTTAAAATATGTCTGTAAAACTTTGATATGAAAATTTCAGGTAGATTCTAGCAACATACTTGAAAAATTAACACTGTAGCCAAGAGAGGTTTCTTCAAGAAATGCAAAGTTGATTTAATTTTAGGATATCTTTCACCATAATTGTCTTGAAAGACCAAAATAGAAAAATTACATGGTCACTTTCAGAGGTGCTGAAAAAGCACTGAATAAAATTAAACTGCCAGTCATGGGGGTGAATGCCTGTAATCCCAGCACTTGGGAGGCTGAGGCAGGAGGATGGCTGTGAGTTTGAAGCCAGCCTGGGCTACACAGTGAGTTCAAGGCTAGCCTCAACTGCAGAGCGAGACCCTGTCTCAAAGGACAATAAATAAATAAATAAATTTATTTTTTTAAAAAACACAAAGTTGGGCACAAGTGTGAGCCCAACTTTTCTAAAAGACTTTACACATGCAAGAAGGTCACAGCATCAAAAAACCTGTATTCGGGACACTGAATATTTCAGAAGCTTTAACTGAAGCGGCCTGTGGTTTTACTGTTTCCCCTGCGGAGCCGGCATGAGCCATAGCTCGTACTGGAAGGGAGCAGGGAAGACCCAGTCTGTCATGAACGGTCACTAACTCACATTTGTCCTCTATGCTGGAGCAACCTGGTCAACAGACTTAACAGATTATGCCTTACAAAATCCAGTGAGTGTCCTGCCACCGCAGCAAGGCAAGTTGTACAGGCCATTTCCCGGCTCATTTAAGAAGGAGGGAGAAGGCGCTCCTGTGTGTCACTGCTGTACTCTTTAACATGAAGACCTAGGATATCCAGCTGGATCTTCCCCCCGTTCTACTGCTTGACTGACCATCAGCCCTGTCAGGATTTATTTAAGAATGAAGAACATAATTTTCTGCTCCTGCCACACCGTCTTTCCTAGCGAAAAACACCGGAGCGAAGGTAACCGCACTGTCCCTGAGTGTCTGCTTCGGGGACTGTGTAGCTGTCCCCGCTGTGGTGCTGCCTCTGCTAGCCGGGCCGCTCCCTTCCCAGGATGGCTGCCCAGCCCTCGTGCCATTCGCAGCTGGGCAGTGCAGAGTGGCATCGGGAAGAAGGACCCCTCACCCTTTGGAAAGACAGCCACCGTCTGCTCTGTCATGTAGACTTAGCGCGGCCTGGCGTCTTTGTTACAGTAAAATTATTGTCAGCATCCCAGTCCCCTCCCTACCCCCTGCCAAAGAGAAAGAAAAAGAAAAAAATCAAAGTGCTCCGAAATATGACACACATTCAAGGCCAGCCTGAACGACATCCTATCTCAAAAAGACAAACAGAAACATCCCTGAAATAACTGCGATTTGGCTGGACTGGCCGTGCACCTCCACAATCCGGGCACTCATTCTCAGAAGCTCAAGGAGAGGGGCACAAGTGTGAGCCCAGCCTGGGCCCTACAGCCATGTGGTGAGAGCTGTGTCAGAAGGGCTGGGATGTAGCTCATGGCAAGGAATTCAGTCTTCAGGACCCAACCAAAGCAAGCCAGACATGCAAGCCAGACCAGCAACCACAGGCACCTGGGGTCTGTGGCTCCTGAGGGGAAGCGCTGCTCCGGTGAGTTACGGGCTTGGGGCCTCAGACCAGAAGAATTTTGGGGAGCAGACCCTGTGGCTGAGTCTGAGGAAAACCTATTGTAGAGTGATGGGTAGCAGAAGCCAAGATGATCACAGGGGCTTCACACGGGCCTGCTGCCCTCTCTCTCACTCATCTGATGGCACCCACTGATACCCCACGGGTTTCACCTAGAAATCATTCAGGACGGTGGGTGTGGGCCTTGGGGTCGGACGGGCCTGGTTTTGGTCTAATCTTCCAACGCCTAGCTGGGTGAGTGGCCACAATACCAGGCCTGGGGCACGAGAGAGAGGGAGTCCACAGTCACTCACAGCTGGGGTACCCAGGGGTTCCCCCGACATCCCGTGCCGGCATATCAGTTTTCTTTGTGGGACAAGAGCAACAGTCTCAGTTCCGTTGCTCGGGTGGGCAGCACTGCTTTGAGGAATAAGGTCTACAATATAAAGGAAGACAAAGGACTAGCTCAAAGATAACACAGCGCTACGTTTTTCGTTTTGTTTTGTACCAGGAATTAAACGGAGGACCTCATGCTTGCCAGGCAGGTGCTGTGCCACTGAGCTATATTCCTCACCCCACAGTGCTATTTATAGGAAAAGAAAAAATAGAAAATAGAAATGCCCAGCAGTCAGAAAATAACTAGGCAAATTATGAGATATCAACATGACGGGAAATTACAATGTTGTTAAAATAGACAAAGCCAATCAAATAAAGCAGGGGCCGAGGACATAGCTTGGTGCTAGAGTGCTTGCCTGGCATGCCCAAGGCCCTGGGCTCAATCCCCAGCACTGCGCAACACAAAATAAAAACAAACGAAAGAGAGCTCGCCAGCAAATACACGGCATTCACAACAGGTCAAGAAGCAGACTCAAAGCAGGCGTGCTGGTGAAAAGTTCTAATCTCAGTATTCCGGGGGCTGAGGCAGGAGGATCACAAATTTCAGCCTAGCCTGGGCAATTAAGGGACTTAGTGTGGCCTGTCTCAAAATAAAAAAAAAATAATAAAAATAAAAAAGGGATGATGATTTAGTTCAGTGCAAGGGCCTGAGGTTCACTCCCCAGTACCACATATACACACAAGAACAGCAGATACCAGAGCTGATGGTGTGGCTCGGTGGTAGAGCACTTGCCTCTCATGAATGAGGCTCTGGGCTCCATTCCCAGCAGTGGTGAAAAAGTAGCAGTGTTTATATTCACTATGTGTGAAATGGGGCAAATAAATTCAGTTCTTTTCTAGAAAATTCTTTTTTTTTTTTTTGTTCTTTTTGAGACAGGGTCTCGCTATACAGTTCAGGCTGGCCTTGAGCTCACTTTGTAGCCCAGGCTGATCTTGAACTTGCAGTGATCCTCCTGCCTCAGCCTCCTGAGTGCTTGGATTACAGGTGTGAGCTACCACGCCCAGCTTTCTAGAAAATTCTTTAAATTACCACATTGCATGGTTTCTCATATATGAGAAGCCCAAAGCATAAATAAATGAAACTGGTTTTTGTTTTGTTTTGTTTTGTTTTTTGGATGGGGGCTCACTGTGTAGTTCAGGCTGGCCTTGAACTCACTGTACAGCCCAAGCTGGCCTTCCCGGCAGTTCTCCTCCTCAGCCTCCTAAATGCTGAGACTACAGGAGTGACGCCCAGCAGAGAATTCTTCATCTGGAACTCTGCAATCACACTGTAAAACCTGCTGCCCTCACTGAGGCCCCCGCTGTTGGGGAATCTTCTCAGCCAGGGCGTCCTGGCCCCGCCTGTGGCTGGGAAGGTGGCCGGGAGCTGGCTGGGAAGCTGACCTCACAGTGCTGGGCCACCTGGCCCCAGGGGTTTCCAAGTGGCCTGTGGCCTCAGATCTGGCAGACCCTCGCCCTCTCTAGTGCTCTGGAAGCTCCAGGGAGCTCTTCCAGAGAAAGGAAAATGCCAGGCTGCCCTTCGCGGGTTTGTAGCAGGAAGCCCCCACAGGGGCAAGCATCAGGTCCCTTGTGGGGCCAGGGTGCAGGGCACAGGCCAGGCTGGACGTCCCGAGCCAACAGCTGGGACCTCCCTCCTGCTGGGGTCCTCCCAGACCCCCTCCAGAGAAGGAACTGCAGTGGCACCTCTAAGGGAGCGTGTGGTGACTCAAGAGGGAGGGACTGAGTGGCGGCCACTGGGGTGAGCCCTCTGCCCCAGTGTCCCGGGTGCCACCACTGCTTGCATTTCTCCTGACCACCGTATGCCCCGCCCCCACCTGCCCTCGCAAGGCAGAGCTCCCTGTGCCACCTGCTCTCCCACCCTTGATGACAACGGCTGAGAATCTCCAGGACAGCTTTCTTTTCCTTTTGCTTTGTCCTGAAGTCAGGGCCTCCCTGTAATTCAGGCAGCCCTGGAATCCACAGCGCTCTCCTCCCAAGTACTGGGCTTACCAAGTGCACACCACCACGCTCAGCTTGGGGGCAATTTTCATTCAAGAAACACGACCAAATAAAAGTAGAATAAGTGGTACTTAGGAAAAACTCATAATGCAGGGAACAGAGTTAAAATTTCAAATCTCTACAAGAAGATATGAAGATACTATATTGCTGAAACAGGACTAGAACACCAAGAGCCGGGTTAGTGTGTGGTACTGGGGATTGAAAAAGGGAACATTTGACAGGCCAAAATGAGAAGGTAACAGAAACAAAAATGAAAAAGACCCTCAGTGGCATACTGTTATTAGGATTAAGAAGACTCTGAGATTTTTCCAGAGAAGAAAAGCAAAATGAATCACATGCAAAGGATTAGAGCGAGGCATGGTGGCACACACCTGTATTCCCAGCACAGGGGAGGCTGAGGCAGGAGGATCTCTAAGAGTTCAAGGCCAGCATAGAGAACATAGTTACACCGTGTCTCAAAAAATCCTAAATAAAAAAATAATTTTTTCCTGCAAATCCATTTTATTTCAAAGAGAAAAAAGAAAACAAAATTAATTTGGAAAGCACTGCCGCTCTGGATGGAGGCATCCCGTGGACACCCCAGTGCCCTCCCTGTATGGGCTCTGGCGACTTCTGCAGTCCTACAGGGCACAAGCGCGCGCTGCTCCCCGGTCCCCCTTGCTCGCGTGTGGCTCAGCAAGGTCAGCCGGGTGAGGTAGCCGGAACGGGGACCCGGGCGGGAGTCCAGTCCTGCTACCGCTAAGACAGGAGGTAGCAGCTCGCGGGGGCACGGCGGCACCTCTCTCCTGCAACCCGAGAGGCTGGGGAGTCGCCAGGACCAGGTGATTGTACCCAGCTAAACCCGGCGAGCACTGCAGCCTGGAGCGGGCAGGTCTCAGGGAGGGAAGAGGGGTGGGCAGGGCCGCAGGACGGATGCGCGGTTTGTCCACTGCACAAAGGCCCCGCGCACCGGGGGGCGCTGTCATCCGTCGGTGCGCAAGCTGCGCCCTGGGCGGAAAGATGGGCCGAGAGCCCGCAGCTTCAGGTGGCCTCTCCCTGTGGGTGTCTCATTCGCCTCCAAGTGCAGGGGCCAGAGGGCTGCAGCAGAGGCCTGGCCCAGGCCCAGCTCCAGCCCCCCAAGCCTGGCCCCGACCGGGGGATAACAGGGAGGCGGCCGCCGCGGTGCCCCCTCCCGCGTCCCGCGGGCCTGTTGTCCCCACGGAGAAGCCGAGAATGAGGCAGGAAAGAGCCGGGTGCAGAGCCCTGACACAGCCACAGGACCCACAGCAGTCGTCTGCCTCCGTGGACCCAGTGGCCGTGTGGCTGGGAGGAGGCTGAAGGTGGGGAGCAGGCGGCAGAGACGGGGAGGGTCCCGGGGAACGAGCCACAGGCACAGGCTGAGAGAGGACCCGCCTGTATTTTTTAAATTTTAATTTCTGTTTTTTCCAAGACAGGGTCTTACTGTGTGGTTCACCCTGGGCTTGTACTCACTCCATAGCCAGGCTGGCCTTGAACTCAGGACGGTCCTTCTGCCTCAGCCTCCTGAGTCTGGGCGTTCAGACCTGTGCCATCATGCCTGGCAGGGTCCCCTTTACACGCCGTGGCTTGCTCTGTTAGTGAGCAGCCAGGGAAACCAGAGGAATGAAAGCTAGTTAGAATGATTCCTAATCCCTAATGCCAGGCGCGGCACTTATGAAACGAGGTTCCTGACTGGGTGTCTCAGGACACAAGTGCCTGACACTGACTACAGCCGGAGGACGACTCCGACCCCTGGGTCAGGTGGGCCCAGGCGAGAGCCGCAGCAGTGACAGAAGGTCACACGGCGCCGGGTGTGAGGCCTAAGCCCCCGATCCTGGCTGTTTCCCGAAAGCTGGAGGCAGCAGTGGGTCCGCGGCAGCACCGTAGGAAGAACCACATTTTAATGTATCCCAGTACGTGTGGAAACACACCCATGCATGTGTGACACACGGGGCCACACACAGAGAAGGACACGGGGTTTCATGAAACACATTTCCAATCATTATTCAGCTTTAAGGCTTCAGGCACTTCTGAAATCCTGATTGTCTTCATCTGCACTGGAGAAAGTGCCTTGGTTCAAAGATCATGATGATAAGAGAAAGAAGCCACACACGTAAGGACACGTGTGGCAAGTCCATCCATGTGAAAGCTCCAAAACAGGCAAACGGCCAGAGACAAAAATGTTAGTGGGGCCGGGTGTGGTGGCTCACGCCTGCAACCCCAGCACTCAGGAGGCTGAGGCAGGAGGATCACTGAGAGTTCAAGGCCAGCCTGGGCTCCATAGAAAGAGCTCAGGGCCAGCCTTGAACTCATAGTGAGACTTTGTCTCAAAAAACTAAAAATAATGAAGGAAGGAAGGAATGAAAAGTTAGTGGGACCAGAGGTGAGAGGAACCTATCTAACACTGAGTGGCTGCACAATTTTGTGAATACACTAAGATCCATTAAATTGATGAATATATGGTAATAAAACTCATCGTAACAGGGAATAACTTGAAATGCTTGGAATAAGAAATACATATAAACAGGGAATCCTACAATAATAAAAGCAGAACTAAAGAGCCTGGAGAAGACAAGGAAAATAAGGTGACCCACCACTCTGTAAAGGGACCAGTTGTGGCTGGATGTTCAGCTGTCCCTGTCCCTGTAGGAAATGGCCTGGCAGAGAAACCGAGGAGGCACCAGCCAGCCTTCTCCACCCGCCCCCAGGCCGCCTGCCGGAAGGCGCCCCCCTGCGGAGCCCGAGCGCCACCCACACTGTACCTCTTCAGAGGTTGTTTCTGAGGCACACAGACCCCCCCCCCCAACACAACACACCCTGCCGGTAGGAGCTGAAAACACAGAGTCAAATCCCTACTCACCCTCCAGCTGCCTCTCCAGTGGCTGAGGGCTGCCAGGGAGCAGAGCAACAACAGGACCAGAGTCCTACGTGTCCCTCCCTGGCATGGGCCAGGCCTGGTCTCTGGGTACCGTTCCGATTCCTGGGCTGGCGTCCTGACCCGCTTCGTCCTTTCCCTGTCCCTCCCACCCGCATCTTCTGCATGTTGTCGGCAGCTGAAGCGCACACCTGCCACCTTCTCATCCGATAAATGAGTGGGACACGGAGTAGGAGGTGTAGGTTTCACAGGGTTTACGGTTTATCCAATTTCCGAGCCATCTTTTAAAAAACTTTCTTTGTACTTTGTTCTTTGAGACAGGGTCTTGCTGTATAGCTAGCTCAGGCTGGCCTTGAACTCACTATGGAGCCCAGTGAGTCATGTACATATAACCATGTACCTCCAACTTGAACTTAGTATGGTGCTCCTCCTGCCCCAGCCTCCAAAGTGCTGCTGTTACAGGCCTGCACCACCATGCTCGGGCCTATTTTCTAAAAATTATATAAACTTCCAAATACAAAGGGCTCATGGCAGTGAGATGTCCTCGGGATAAACTACTTGTGCCCAGGGCCTCTGCTCCTCCTTCGTGTCCCCAAATCTTCCCTTCACAATCTTCATCCCGCACCCCACGTCAGAAACAGGAGGCAGTGCGTGGCCCCAGGCCGCCCTCTAAGGGCCCTGTGAGCCCTGCCTCTGCCTCTGCCACCCAGCAAGCCGCATCCGCTCCCAGCTGGTCCCGCCCTGAACCTCAACACTGTCAGAGCTCAGTCACTTTTTAAAACAAGGATCCAACCACATCACCTCCTCATTCCTAACTTCCTTATCTCTGCACCCTGGGAGTAGGCATCGAGCACAAGGCTATGTACCCTGGCACTTTTTACTTTTTATTTTGAGACAGTCTTGCCAAATTGCCCGGGTCGGACTCCTGGGAAGATGGCAGAGTGGCAAAGAGTAGAGAAACAGCCTCGCTGAGATGTGGTGTCCAGGTACTGGAATGCAGCAGTGAGAGGATGAGGAGGAGAGCAGGAGCCCAGCAAGGATCTGAAGCCCATGGGGAGAGTGCAGAGACACCGAGATGAAAAGGTGGTGGTGGCAGGTAGTGTTCTCCCAGCCCTGCCCCATTGCGTGGGAGGGACAGCTCAAACCCGAAGATACAGTGATTGCTGGTGACCCCGGAGGCCTTCACAGAGAAGGCCCCAATGGAATGGAGCAATGGACACAGGGCACTGCAGAGCTGGTGAGTTATCCAGGTTCAGATGTCTCCCAGGAGAGGGCGATTGGGAAAGACGCCAACTGAACTGAGCTCAGAGCAACTGCCGGCCCCATCTAGCAGTTCTCAGTGTCAGGAAGAGGCAGATCCCAGTTCACACCCACAGGAGGCACACAGAGCGCTGCAGGCTGAGCAAATCTGGTCCCAGCCTCAAAGCCAAAAATCAGCCTAAGTTACAGGGCTACCAGCGCAGGCTTGCTGGGATTATCCACTACCCCACCATAAATCTACAGCTGGCTTGCTGGGATAAATCAGCACAGAGCCCAGAGGCCTCTGCAGAGAGATGTGGCTGGGGAGGGTAGCAGCAGACCTGCACTGGCTGGTGGGGAGTGTAGAGGACTCAGTCCCCCCACCACGGGAGAGAATGACTGGCTCGGAGCTGTCTTAGAGATGGGCTGGCCAAGCTCAGAACTCAGAACTGCTGCCAGCTCCACCTAGCAGCTTCCAGCTGGGCTCAGGCCTGCAGAAATTGCTGGCACTATGGCCAGCTCAATGAGTCTGGTCTCGGGTGGGCCTGCTGAGATCACCCACTACCACACCGAAAACCTACTGCCGGCTTGCTGGGATGGAACAGCATGATTCGGGACTCTATCTCCTGGCGAAACCAGAGAATCCTGGAAGTGGACTGTTTCTTTCTTTGTTTTTCCTTCTTTGTCTTGTTTTTATCTCTTCCTCCCTCATTATTTTTATATGAGTGTGATGTGGTTCCTGGCCTCTTTGTGGTTGTGGTCCTGTTCTGTTCTTCCTTTATCTCTTCCATCTCTCTTTTCCTTCAGTCTTCTGCACCAGTTTCTCAAAGTTGGTGTGATCTCTCTTTGTCCTCCGACCTTCTTTCTAATCTCTTGTTTCACTTCTCTATTTTCCCCTTAATCCATCTTACATTGTAACCCTAGAGGGCAAAATTGACACATTAAGGACTTATATACTGCATATAATTTTCTGGTTTGCTTTACATTTTATTATATCATCATAAATCTATTTCATATGGTTAAAAGTGGCAAATTAAGGGTTAGCTCAGTTTGTCATTATCCAGGCTGTGTTTGATGCTATTGGTACAACTACAGCCAAAACTGACATAATTGTTCTACACAGCTGTTGGTCCTGATATTCCATGGCTGAGACTGACAGTGCCATAGAACCCGGGACTTGGCCAAACAAGCAACAACTTCACATCTCCAACAAACTGAAGAGGTGAGATCTTCCAACAGTCTCAAAACCCAAAACCCAGCTACACCTGGAAGATACCTCAGAGGAGTGCTCATCACTCAAAGGTCCTAAATACTACCAATAAAGCAGCCCACCATAGGCAACTTACACTAAAAAAAAAAGAGGAAATAAAATGAGAAGATATTTAAGGAAAATGGAACCCAGACATCTAGTTCATCAGAGGCAAATCCAGGGGGCAGTGAGGTGGGACAATCTGAAAGCCCCCCACCAGGTCTCTCTGAGGTGGAAACTACAAAAACAATTGAGTGAGGCTCTGGAAAAAATGAAATCAGAAATAATTTCTCAGATAACTACAGAGATTACCAAAATACACACCATGCTTAGTGATATTACAGCAGACATTGACAAAAAGTAGATGAGTTTAAGCAAATTATAGAAGCTCAGCATAGGAAAGAAATGGAATCCATAAAGCAGATCAAGCAGCTAACCAGGAGAATAAAAATGCCATTGCAAGTATTTGAAGCAGATTAGGCCAGTTTGAGAACAGGATCTCAGATACTAAAGACAGGCTTGCAGTTAGTGACCAAGAGAAGAAAGATTTCTCAAAACTAGCAAGGGACTGAAAGAGTTTTGCCCTAGAATAAATTATTGTATGGTCATGGCGGTGGTCTGGCATGGCAGAAGGCCAAAGCAGGAACATCTGCCACTTCCTGCTTATTCCTCAGCCCTAATTGCAACTCCTCTTTCTTTTTTGCCCACACAGAAAAAACCAAACAGCTCCTCACGCCTCATGTATGCCCTCCCTAGGCGCCACCCCCAGTCAGAGGTTATATATATATATGTCCCATACCCCATGTTCCAGTCAGAGAATCCCAGGCTGCCTATGGTCATGGAGTTCTCTCCACGTCCTCAAAATAAAGGCTACTTTTTATTTTATATCTTCTTTCTTATTGTGCCAAAAACCTACCACTGACTTCTCAGCACAAACTCAAGTCAAGGACAGCTTGGAGTGAAGTACTCCAGATTCTAAAGGAAAACAACTTTCAACCCAGATTGATGTAATCCAAAAAACTATCTTTCAAAATTGATGGAGAAATAAAATGTTTTCTTTCTTTCTTTTTTTTTTTTTTTTTTGGTACCAGGGATTGAATTCTCAACTGCACGCTTGCAAGGCAGGCACTTATGCCATTGAGCTAAATCCCCAGCCCGAAATAAGATATTTTCATGACAAAGAACATCTGAGGAAATTTATGATCACCAAACCAGAACTCTAAAAGAGATAATAAGGACCACAGCTCCATGACCCCAACAGAAGGAGTCTATCAGGGAAGGCAAACAATTAGAGGGAGGAGAAAAAAAGGGGGAGAGCTAACAACAGGAAAATAACAAGACAAGGACAAGTCAATACATATCAGTTATAACCATCGATGTTAATGGTCTCAATTCTCCAATCAAAAGACACAGATTGGCAGAATGGATCAAGAAGCAAGATCTATGATAAATGTTATCACTATATATATCTAAAATATGCCAATTAAAAAAAACTCCAAATGAATAAAAAATTGCCCAGGCTGGGCTAGAACTTTTGATCCTCCTCCCTCAGCCTCCCAGAGTGCTGAGATTACAGCTGCACATCACTATTCTAGCAAGGAAATCCTGCCCCCAGTCAGTACACTTCAGTTACCCAGGTGACAGTTCCTGTAGAAATTCCAGTTGCTTCTATTTCTTAAACACGCTGGGTCACCAGGATGCATACTGTAGAAACCATTCAAAGGTTCTTGTTCTGCATACAAAAGCAATTTCTCCCATAAGAATAACTTCCTGGGGGAGGGAAAGGGTAAGCCCATGAAATAGTGCAGAAACTCATATGCACTGCAGTTTTTGTTTTTTTGTTTTTTGCAGTACCAGGGCTCAAACTCACAACCTTGTGCTTGCCAGGCAGACACTTACGCCACTGAGCTAAATCCCCAGCTATGCACTATGTTTTTCAAAAAGCATTTTAAAATCTGGTGCCTTACAGTGCTTTCCTGTGGAAACTGTGATGGAAGGCACAGGATACAGTTCCACATCTCCACAAGGAAATTAAAAAAAAAAAACACATAGATTTCACAGACTTTGTAAATTCAAGTTCTCTTGTAAGAAGCTCCTTCCAAGCACACTGCTGTTCCAGTGAAATGGCAGGACAGTCCCCAAATCTAGCAGATGCTCTTCAGTGTTTGCTGGGTGCTTTGCAGTGTTCTCTTAGGAGCTTTGCATATAGTTAGGAAGTTCCTGTTAGTTCCATTGATCAGCCAGTCATAGTGCCACATACTTGGAATACCAAGGAGGCTGAGGCAGGAAGGTTGCTGTGAGTTGGAGGCCAGCCTGGGCTACATAGTGAGTTCAATACCAGCCTCAACTATATAATGCGAACCTGTCAAAACAAAACAAAACAAAACAAAACAAAACAAAAAACCCCAACCCTCCTCCCTGCAAACACACACATACACACACACACACAAAAACAAAAACATGGGGCATGACTTCAAGGACCAGGGCTGGGAGTGCCAGATTTCTCAGCAGGCAGCTCTGGATTCAGGTTCTTGGAGTTTGTTTGGTTTTAGTCCTTTCTCAGTCTTGTTCAGTTCTTTGGGTCTCACAAGACACCGAGTACCCTTCCCTTACCCCTCCATCTTTTGTCTTATGTCACCATCTCATTTATCCTTCACTGCTAGGGAAAAAAGACCCTAGTTCTGCCCAAGGTCCCTTGGGCTCCTCTGGGTGCAGCCAGGCTCTGGCGCCCTCCTCGTGTGACTTAAGCCGTGGCAAGCCGTGGCACCTGATGACTATTTCCAACTTCCAAGACAGGACACACTGAGACGGGTGGATTACCCACATTCCATGGAGTGAGGACACATGATAGCTGTCCACAAAGAAAGGCAAATATCCTTCCATCCACCCATTTGGGCACTTTCTCTCACTTTAAAATCCTGTTTTCTAGCCAGGTGTGCTAGTGCACAAGAGGCTGAGGCAGGAGGATTGCCAGGAGCTTGAGGCCAGCTCAGGCTACATAGTAAATTCAAGGCCACTCTAGACTATATACTGATACCCTGTCTCTAAAAACAACAAACAAACAAATCCTGTTTTCTGCTTGTAACAGCAATACAAAGTTGTGATACAAAATGTAAATTCTGCGGGAAGGCAGAATGTCAAAAATCAAAGCCCTCAGATTTCATGGCCCAGAGTTCTCCACCGTTGCTGTCCTGGTATGTATGCGGTCTTCTGGATTTTTAAAAATGCATCCACTCACATACGAAGTGTGAGCAGAATGAGCGTGAATGTCTACAGTAACTATCATTCCATTAAAAGACACACAGCGCCATGAATCCACCTCAAGATGTCCCCTCACTTGGGACGTGCTCATGCTATTGTCCAAGCCACTTTCTGAAGCAGCTCTGAGAGTCCTCATGTCTGAGCGCCTTTATGAGGTCTGATAAAAAAAAAAGTACGTGAGGAGGCCCAGGATTTAGCTCAGCAGCTTCAGTGCCTGCCTGGCAGGCGCTAGGTCATGAGTTCAACCCCTGGTGCCAAAAAAGCCAAAACAAAAACAACACACTGAATGCTGCTGCCGGTTACCACTTAATGGAAAGGCAGACTCCCGAGAACGTCATAGCATGTCCTCCCCGACCTGACTCACCCGGGCAACTTCTGGTTGTTCCCCAAGGTAAAAATGATCACGAGAGGGAAACACTTTGAATCACCTCACGGCACGGAGGTGGCCATCGCAGCACAACCGCAGACACCTGTGGAGGAGACCTCCGGAGCCGCCCAGAAAGTGGCAAGAAGGGTGGGCTAAGTGTGCTTGGGAGGAGGCAGAGGGAAGATGTTTGAGGGCGATTAATGACTATGTCTTAATATAGTAAACTTTTTTGGGGAATTAAACATTTACCGTTTCAACCGAACCTCATACACTGCTGTCATATCAACATACGTCTTTATTTCCCCAATCTCCTCTGTTAAGTGCATATCAGCACCCAGTACTGCTGGTGGACACCCAGGTACTGCTGGTGGACAGCTGAGTTATGTACCTGTGGGTGATATAATTACTGCACAGCGGGAAATGCCATAGATATGACAAGGGATCGGCCTTGTACATTGTTATTTTATTGTATGATTTTTATTATTTTGAGACAGGGTCTCATTATGTGGTCCAGGCTGGCCTCGAACTCACAGCAATCCTCCTGCCTCAGCCCCCTAAGTACTAGAATTACGGGTATGCACCACCACTCTTGGCCTGTACGTTTTTTTTTAAAAGCACATCTCTGATGATAGTTTCGGAATGAAATTGCTGAGCCAAAGCGTGTCCGGTCTCAAATCTGATGGGTTGTGCCAAATGACCTGCCAGGAGCCGGGCACACAGCTCCAGGAGCCCGTCCCTGCGGCCTCAGCCCACTCGGAGTGGTCAGCGTTCTTGGTCTTTTCCTATCCAGCAGGTGAGAATGTCAAACGGCAGCCTGCAGCGCCTGAGTTACAGCGGAGGCTGAGCTTCTCTTCATTCGCGGATGCCCATCCTGAGAAGCATCTTGGACGTCTCGTGGGCCGGCACAGGGTGGCTGAGATCCTCCACTGGCGCCAAGAAGCAGCCTGGCAGGGACCCGAGTTTCCCCCTCCTGCACCGTGGAGTTTGAGGGTCACGGGGGCGCTGGGGTCTGCTGTGCTGGCTCAACCCAAGGAGCGGCTGCTGTAAGGCTGAGTTCAAAGCTCAGGAGGGGCAACACGTGCATCTCTGTTCTCTGCCAGTGTCGCCTCCTGTGGCTGCCTGGGTCCTTTGAGGACTTTGGGCACAGATGAGGCCAGCTGAGGCTCCCTGCAGGCCTGCTGAGCCACACTCCATCCCTTGGGGGCTGGGGGCACCCATGGAGTGGGACAGTCCCACCCGCCCCCCGGCCTTGGGTCTCTCTCCCTGTGAGGTCTGCCAGCACCTCCCTGTCTGTGCAACACGTTCACACATGGAATCAGGTGTGGTGGCACAGGCCTGTGATGTCAGCACTCTGGGAGGCTGAGGCAGGTGGATTGCAGTTCAAGCCCAGCCTGGGAAAATAGGAAGGGCGATCTTTCTCTGTCCCAGACCTCCAGTATGATTATTTTATGAATCCAGACTTTTAAAATAAAACACTCAACTCTTCTGTGGGGCCAGGCACACTTTCATTTTCATGACAACCCAATTGTGCTCTGAAGGAGAAGCAGAAATCAATGTCTCTGTCACTCTGTCTCCTGTATTTGGCCATCCCAGGACTTGTCCACTTCTCCTCACCTGTGCAAGCTATGGTGTCCCCTGGCTTCCACCCCTGTCCCGTTTCTAGGCTGGCCCCTTTCCCTGCAGTCACTGGCTTCCTGGGAAAGCCCCAAACACTCATGGGCTTTCAGAGAAAGCCCCGAGGGCCCTACCTGGCCTCTGTGACTAACTGGGGACTCCGTGGTCAAACTGGACCCAGAACCATCCACCCTTGGTTAGTAAGGGGCGGCTGGCTGCTGAGGAAATCTATTTAGGAATAGTGGGAAGTGTGTTGTGTTCAAGTTCCCTAATTTATTTCTGTGAAAGTGAGCACGTGGCTGTCTCCTCTGTCACCAGAATATACCGAGAATGTTTTCTGCTGGAGACACCATGATGTCAGCCAGATTATGTTGCCATAAATACATGACCCCAAATATGGTTCAGTGTTTTAGGAAGCAAACCTGCCCTTCGCTTCATTTTGAGTAGGTAGAAATATTTCAGTGGTAGAGTGGTGGACTAGGAGAAGGAGGTTCAGACAAATGGGGGAAAGAGACAGAGGAAAAGAGGGAGGAGGAAGAGGAGGAAGAGGGGGAGGGGGAGGAGGAGGGGTAGGGAGGCAGGGCTGGACCAGGGCTGTCCTAATTGTAGACACTGGGATTCCTCCAGCCAGTTGGAAGTCATCAACCCCACCCAGCTGTGACTGAAGGAATCTGATCCCCAGCAAACATCTGAGTGTAGGACTCACATCCCTACCCGTCCTGGGCCCTGCTCCCTGGGGTCCATCTGGGTCCAGGCTTCTCCATAACAGAGCAGACACTTCTGTTACTGGGGACCCTCGAGGGACTCCAGGCCACAGGGGACCATGACATATGTATGCCCTTTTGTGACCTCAAGAGCCTAGACTGTGCTTTCCATAGTGTAAACCCACACAGCAGTGACAAGGACTTCAAGGCATGGTTTGGGAGATCAACCACTGTCAAGTTTAAAGTTCTCACTCTCATGGCTAATGATTCAAGTTCCATGATTCATTTTCTAAGAGGGAAACTGAGTTTAGTTTTTCTTATGGACTCCTGGAGAGTGGAGTGGGGGTTTGGGGGTACAAGTTCCTGATTTGTGTATAGATTTCTGAGACTCTAACAAAAAATGAGAACTGGAAATGGCCTCCCTAGTAAAGTACATGCACATACCCTGGGCTTTTCAGTTTTAGGGGGTCACAGATTCCCTGATGCCCACCTGTGATGCCATGTGAGGACCCCTGGCTCCCAGGTGGAAGCTCTAACCTGTGGGCTTCTGGGTCCACTGCATTTTGCCCAGAAAGAGTTCAAAGGGTTTGGGGGGCTATTTTCTACCATCAGAGCCCCAAGCTGAGGTGGGGTGACATCTTCTACAAGATCCAGACACCCCAACTCAGCACAAGCCTGATTGGTGCCCAAAAACCAAACACTGTGGTTCTGAGCCAGAACTATGACATTTCTGCCAGCAGGATGCTTGGACAAAAATAGATGCTTAAGTAACTGTTAATTTTAGGGAGTTCTTCATAAAGATGATTAACGAAGGTTGCTGTTCCAGGAGAAGGAACAGCCTTCCCGGGGCCTCAGCAGCTCACACCAACCCGGTCAGCCCAGGCTTCTATGGACCTGCGTCTCTCTGACCACAGTAGCCCCAAACCTCCCTCCCCTGTGGGGACTCCCTGACTGTTCATCTATTTACCTAGAGATTTTCTTGGTTCCCGGGGGTCAGACAAGATCGTGGTCAAACCCGATTCAGGAAGCCAAGCTTTTTTACAGGTCCGTGATCCGAATGCGTGCTCCCTCCAGCGTCTGGCCTCCGGGTGGGGCGGACTTTCCTGCAGAAAGGGGCCAGGTGCTGTGGAGGGGGCCAGGGCCAGGGCCCAGGAGTCCCGGTCCTGGGTCTATGCAGGGCCTGGAGCACCACGCACAGACCCGAGGCCGCCCGAGCGCAGTCGTGCGCGCTTTGGCCGCTAGAGGGCGACCGCGCGGAGGGAACCGAGCCCGGCCAGGCCCCCCGCCCCGCCTAGGGCTAAAGCCGGGCTGCCGGGAGCTCTGCAGGGAACCCCAGACCCCGGGCCCGCAAGCTGAACCGCAGGAGTCTTGCTTGCTGCTAGTCCGTGAGACAGAATAATAATGAAATCAAGAGCCTGGTGTAGTGGCGTACACCTGTAATCCCAGCACCCGGGAGGCCGAGGCAGGAGGTTTGCTGTGAGGTCAAGGCCAACCTGAGTTGCACGCTGTGTCAAAAAAGCCAGCTGTCTCAAAAAGCTAAGCAAAATTAAACTGGAGGAGGAAGAGCAGGAGGAGGAGAAGGAGGACAGCGCTCCATGCGTTGGGAAGTTTGAGGTAAATTCACCCACGCCCCACCCAGACTTCTCTGGTTACGGTGGCACCAGTGGGTCAGTAACACCTGCAGAGAATGAAGGAGGCGTTGGGCTTCGGAACAGCTTTAACCAAAACACAGGCATACAGGCTGCATTCCTGCCCTGGTCAGTACAGAATCAGCTGGCGCACGAGAGGACTCAGCTCTTACAGCTCTGCAAACCCACTTGGTGCAGTTGTGGAATGTTGATGAGGAAAGCGACTCCGAGCTGCTCTTTAAACCCACAGCTGGGGAGGCAGCTCAGCGGCGCAGCGCCTGCCTGGCAAGTGCGAGGCCCTGAGTTCGACTCCTGATACCAAAAAAGAAAATAGTTTAAAAAAAAAAAGACCACCCCCCTCATCTGGCATCTGGCCCATTTGACAAGCAGCAACCCGCTCTCACCCTGACCAAGTCCTCTGTGCACAATACCTGAGCTAAAGCGAAGTCCTATGAGCCCATTCCTGGTAGCTCGGCTCGCCTCTCGGCTTCACCCTGTGCTTGACATCAACCCAGGGTCAACTAGGCCAGCGCTCCCGAAACAAGTCCCAGCTTTTAAAAAAGATTGCACCATTGTCCACTAGGTGGCGGTACGTGCCGGGGCCCGAACCTTCACTATTCTGACCTGGGAGGAGCATGAGTTTTTTGGCTTTGGTTTTGATTTTTTGAGGCAGGGTCTCGTATGTAGCCCAGGCTGCCCTGGAACTCGTGGCGATCCTCTTGCCTCAGCCTCCTGAGTGCTGAGATCACATGCATGTGCCACCACGGCCGGCTCAGACGAACTATTTCTTAAGACCTTTTAGAATCTCCAAAGGTTCAAATATGGCAAAGGCGCTAGAGACCTTTTCGGTGTCACTGGGGTGTCGTTGGCACCTACTGGGCCATCACCAGAGATGCTGCCGAACGTCTCACAGCGAACACTGAAGTCTCCACTGCAGAACCTCAGTAGCTGAGCTGAGGATCCCGAGCCACGGGACACAGTCCCGTGTTGTTCCGCTCCCTGCAGCCCAAGCGCTTCCCACAGCCACTCACGGTGTGTTCCTACCCCCTGCTGGCCCAGCAAGAGCCCGCCCAGGCTTCACTGTGTGGCCCTGTGTCGATCTGACTGAAGAAGAGACGGGCTGGGTGGGTTTGGGAGTGAGCAGTTGACCTTGCGGTCTGAGCAGCAAGGACGAGCCTGGTGTGCGAACAGCCAGTCGCCCCTAGGGGGCGTCCTAGTCCCAGAACAGCCCCCGCTTGTCTGCGGTTTCTCCCTCAGCTAGGGGGTCTGGGTGCCTGTGTCCTCCACTGTGGCGTTGAGCCTATGACTGGTGTTATTTTGTTTCTCTTTTTTTGGAGACAGGATCTCACCGTGTAGCTTAGGCTGGGCTTGAACTAGCTGCGATCTTCCTGCCTCAACCTCCCAGTGCTGGCTCAGTCCACGACTCGTCTTGGCACCAGCACTGGAAGCTCCTATCAGTGGGGCTGGGGTCCGCTGGGCCAAGGGTCCTTCTCTGCGGATTTCCTGTCCGCGTGAGAAAAGGGCCGTGGAACAGTTCTGGGCAGGGCAGCCCAACAGCAAAGAGGGCGCGCATAGCACCCTACCCAAGGGGCCGCGGGCCGTGTCGTTCGCGCCTCTGGGGTCTGCAGAACGTTCACTGCACAGTGCTCTGCACCCCAAGCCCAGCCCAGCCCAGCCATGCAGAGAACCTCTGACCTGCCCCACCCCCCACTTCCGCCGGCTGGCGCACTTCCTCCGGGCACGGGGCCTCTGGGCGGGGCAGGGGCCGCAGGCTGCGCTTCTCACCGCCCTGCCAGAGGAGGGCGAGAGGTGACACTGGCCGGAAAAGCTCCTACTGTGGACTCCTGTGTAGGAATGGAGAGAGCTAAGTGAACGGACACGGAAGCAAGCTGTCAACCAGGCATGGGGGTGCACACCTGTAATCCCAACCCCTCTGGAGGCTGAGACAGGAGGATCACAAACTCAAGGTCATCTGGGGCCACTAGGTGAGACCGTATCTCAAAAAAATAAAAATGGGCTGGGGAATGTAGCTTAATGCTTTCTTGGTTCAACCCCCCTGTATCTAAATAAATGAGTCAATAAAAATAAGCAAATTGGCCAGGCATGGTGGTGCACTCCTATAATCCCAGTGCTCGGGAGACTGAGGCAGGTGGGTCTCTGCGAATCTAAGACCAACCTGGGCTATAAAGTGAGCCCAAGGCCAGCCTGAACCGCATGGTGAGACCCTGTCTCAAAAAGACAAAAAGCAAACAAACAAAAACCAAACCAAACAAAACACAACAACAACAAAAAAACAATAAAAAAACAAATTGCAGAATGTATAATTCCACTTTTGTAAAAAGAATTCATAAGCATGAACTCTTTTTGCCAGCTACTCCTCAAACAGAGGACTAATATCTAGAATAAGGAAAGAACTGAAAAAAATTAAATCACCCAAAATAAATGATCCGATCAAGAAAAGGGCAAATAACATGAACAGATGCTTCTCAGAGGGTGTTCAACTGTCTCTGGCCATTAGAGAAATGCAAATTAAAACAAAGCTCAGATTCCACCTCACATCCGAAAGAATGGCAATCCTCAAAAAGTCAAATGCTGGTGAGGCTGTGGTGAAGAGGGAACGTCCCACACTGCCGGGGGGAATGTAAACTATGACACCCATTGTGGAAATCAGAGATTTGAGACTCCTCAAGGAAACTAAAATTAGAAGTTCCATTTGACCCAGCTATTCCATTCTAAGTATCTTCCTCAAAGAACTGAAGACATCATTCTACAGGGATGTGTGCATGCCCGTGTTTATAGCAGCACAATTCACAGTAGCTAAATCCTGGGAGCGGCTGGTATCCTCAGTGACAGACAGTGGATGAAGAAAATGCGCTATCTATACACAGCGGAATACTACTCAGCTATAAAGAAGGATACACTAGAGCCGTCTATAGGAAGTAGATGGGTGTACCCGGAAAATATAATGTTGAGAGAAATAAACCAGACGTATGCGATTAAATACCGCAGGGTAGCCCCATTTGTGTGAGGCGATGTGTGAGGCACACAGTAAAGGGTGAGTGGCGGGAGGCTGGGGGATGGGTCTGTTACCAATGGGAGGGTCGGGGGCTGAGGAGACCGGGAAATGGGTCCGGAAGAAGGGGAGGGGGAGGGGGGGAGAAGGAAGGAGGTTTACGGTGCCACATAGGATACCGAATACCCACGGTGCACGCGATTGAAGATGAGGATGGTGGCTTGGAGGTGGAGGGGGCAGAAGCCTGGGGAGGGGAGGGGGCTTAAACAAGAACCAAGAACCAAGAACCAAGCCGTGTTAGGGACACGCACCTGCGCCCCAAGGGAGTGTAGCCGGGGATGCAGCTCGGGGGCTTGGCACCTGCCTGGCGAGCGCAGGTCCTGAGTTTGGTCCCTGGTACCAAAGAGAGAGAGACAGACAGACAGACAGACAGACAGACACACAGAGAGACACACACAGACACACAGAGAGAGATGAATGTAAACTTCATGTCCTGCAAACATAATACTAATAAAATACTAGTTAAAGAGTTTTAAAAAATGCTCTGAAGCACATAGTAAGATATTACACTCTGGAGAAAATTTTAAAAGTTGTGCTGTTCCCAGGAGATCAGCTTATTTATGTCTTAGTCTTATAATAAGCAAATCTATGTTCCTGCTCTTTTAGAAACAGTAGGTGATGTCAGATGTGGGGTTTTTCCCTTGGTCGGAGTGAGCTGAGCTCACTGCCATCGGCCGTGTCCTGTTACTGCCCCAGGGAGACACTAATGCAGGAGGCAGCAGGTTTTGGCAGGATTATTACCCCAGCCGTCATTTTCATCCAAAGGTCGATCTTTTGGCCAGGACCAGCTTCTCTCACTGTAGAATTCGGCTCCATCAGGAGACGTTAAGCAGAGTTCCCTTCTCTTCACAGTGGGTCCCCAGAGCTGCTGTCCTTGTGAGGACAGAAGCCTGGTGGCCTTTGGACAAGAAGGTTCTAGAGAAGAGCGGCCAGCACGAGCCCCGCCAGGCCGCACCGGGTCGCACTCACCTCTGAACCCCAGGGCCAGGCCCAGGGCCCCGTGCAGGTGGCTGCTTGACAGTTTTTGAACGAATGCATGGAAGGAGGAACAAAATCTGTCTTTGTCGCTTTTCTTGACACTGGGACAAAATACAGGACATTCATAACTCTAGAGGAGGAAGGGTTATTTTACCTCATGTTTCAGTCCAGGGTCACCAGCTTCAGAGGACACAGCAAGGCAGAGGAGCGTGTGAAGGCAAGGGCTGAGAGCGAGGCGGACAGAAAGCAGAGAGGGGCTGAGAAGGCTGTGGACCCTGCCAGGCCGCTCTTCCAGGACCAGACCCCCTCCTGACAGCAAGGCGGCTGTGGGCTCCCGAAAGCCAGTCCCCCCCCAAAGCCCCGTCTACGGGCTCATGGGGCTTTGGGGGGGTCCGCTTCACCTGCTTTGGTAAAACTGGCACACAGCCCTGCCACCCGAGCAGCATTCTAAGACACCTTTACCCAGAGGAGCAGCGCCATCCCCAGACCTGACACAAAGCCAGAGTGACAGACAGACCTAAGCAGTGATCGCCTCCCATCTGTGACAAACAGCGAGCAAACGCCCTCACGGCCAAAGCAGTTTCAAACACATCTGTTATTGCATAGCTTGTTCCTAAAACGCGGTTCAGTGACGGAACATGATGAGGTCCCGGGTTGTTCTCCTCTCCTTCCGGAGACGGATTCTAGGTTCTTCTCGCCTCCAACACATCACTGAATGAGATGAGCAAAAAGTGGTAAAGTTAATTTAAGAAGCGAAAATGCAGAGTGGGAGAAAAACTGGCTGTGCGGTGCAGACTTGGGCAGCGATACACAGAAAAACAGGGTTTTAAACGCCAAGAGAAAGCACATCCGGCGTCTGGGAGACATAGCTGGGGCCGCTCTGAAAGGCCGTGACTGCCGTCTCTGTGGCCAGCGTATGTCTTTCATGCTGCCTGAATCCCGGGGGACCCGCGAGGACGTCCCTATCCTGGTCCCCACCGGCAGTGCTGAGGCCCCACCTCCCAGGCTGAGGTCGGTCCCGCTCACCCCCTGAGGACCTGGCCGTGTTCTCAGGAGACGTCCACGGTCAGAGCCCCAGGGAAGTGTCCCGTGCACGTGTGGGATCTTAGAAGCAGCAGGTGGCGCTCACTTCCCCAGCCAGCTTGGCCCTAATTTCCTGTCTCACTTCTGCACCTGAACTATCCAGGTGGAGTCTACACGGGCTGCACCGCCAAGGACGCTTGGACCCCCAAATCCAGCCACCCAGAGCCAGCCCTCCCTTACTGGGAAGGAGGGAAGTCCCAACCTTGAGGCTCCCAGCGGGGGCCTAATCTCCCTTTTCCCACGGACATCGCCCCAGGCTCTCGTGCTGACCGCACAAACACGTCAGGCAACAGGCAGCTCGGCTGTGCCCCTCTGCTTCCGAGCCTGGGCCTTGCTGTGTCCTGTCCAGTTGCCCCTCACTGAAAATCTCCAGGCTCGCACTGGGTGCTCTTCTTTCTCTCTGAGGTGCGACTTCTAACACAGCTGTGTTGAGCAGAGCGGAAGAGAGAATTCATTAACTATTCAGAGGCACAGTTTCTGCAAAAACCAGGGCCTTCGCCCTACCCCACACCTCCAGTTTCACTCTGTGGAGATAAACACCATCGACTGCTTCTTTCATATCCTTGCAAAAATCTCCGTGCTTGTGCTAGCATGTGCACGTGAGTGCACACACACACACTCACACACACACTCACCTCTTGGTAGACACAAATGGGCACACACTGTCCACACAGTTCTGCGCTGTTTTCCTCTAACTTATCTTGGAAGTTGTTCCCAATCACCAAATCTATCTATGATTATGTCTATGTCTATATCTATATCTATGTATATGTCTTATTTTCTTTTTTTTTTTTTAGTCTTTTTTTTGAGACAGAGTCTTGCTATGCAGTTCAGGCTGGCCTTGAGCTCACTTTGTAGCCCAGGCTGGTCTCGAACTCACAACAATCCTCCTGCCTCAGCCTCCCGAGTGCTGGGGTTAGAGGTGTGAGCCACCACACCCAGCTTATATATCTTATTTTCAGAACCGGCTTCGTGCCATCCCACTGTATGTAGATAGTTCCCTACTTACAGGGGTTCCACTAAAGGTTTTTTTTAACTTAACAGAGCTGTGAAAGTGCACCCTTGTACAACCATCTTGGTTTTCACTTTTGGTTAAGTGTTCATTAAATAACATTGGCTAGCTGGGTGTGGTGACACACTCTTGTCATCCTAGCACATGGGAGGCTGAGGCAGGAGGATCTTTGCAAGTTCGAGACCAGCCTGAGCAACAAAGTGAGCCCAAGGCCAACCTGAACTGCACAGGGAGACCCTGTCTCAAAAAGACAAAACAAACAAAAAACAAACAAACAAACATTGGCTAGTCAAGACTTTATTATAAAATATGATTTTGCTTACAGGGGTGAGGCTAAGCAGTGTTTTAAGTGCATTTTCAATTGATCATTGTTTCTATTTACGTGGGATTATATCTTGATAACCCATTATAAACTTAAGATCCTCCTTATAAGGCCAGTGTTTGTTGTTTTTCTCACTCTGCAGTCTCCCTGCTTTGTTTTTGTTTTGTGTTATTTTGAGACAGACTCTTGCTCTGTAGTCCAGATGCAAGGTGACCCTTCTGCCTCAGACTCCTGAGTGCTCCTTTCTTGTAATAGTGATGTAACTTTTTTCTTTCTTTTTGTGATCCTGAGATTGAACCTGTCTTCTTTGCACTGAGGTACATCCTCAATCCCTTTTTAACTTTTTATTTCGAGACAGATTCTTGATAAGTTGCTATATAGCCTACGCTGGGCTCAAACTTGTGACCCTCCTGCCTCAGCCTCACAGAGTGCTAGATTACAAGAACATGCTGCCATACCCAGTTCAGTATCCTGAATTTTCTTTTCTTTTTATGGTAGTGAGGGTGGACCCCAGGGCCCCATGCATGCTCCAAAAGTGCTCTAGCAATGAATTGCACCCCCAGCCCAGCACCCTGAATTCTCTTTGGGGACCCATCTCTTCCCCACATTCAGGCCTGTGAGTTGGGACATGTGAGCAGACCTTGCCGCAGTGATCGGATCAGAGGGACATCCTTGGGGTGGGCAGGGCCTGGTGGGCTTGCACGGGGAGGACACAGGCCTGGTATCCTTTCCACTGTGTGGGTGTGAATGTGAAGCCAGTGCTGGGGACCATGAGGCCACCACATGCAGAGTGTAGCTGAGCGCGACCCAGAGCCATGCTCTCCTGAGCTCGGGAGACCTCCGCTTACTGTAATCCCAAATACTGAGTACAGTTACCCCAGTATCACAGTCCCTTTTCCAGTTTCCTTCACAATCCAAAAAGTTGTATTTACTATCCCATTGACACATTACTGGAATCCCAGCAAGTTAATTCCAATCTACCACCTCCAATGCAACCCACAGCAAGAGTAAAGACACCAAGACACATTCAAAGTGAAGGGCAGCCAGAGTCCCAGATCCAATCCCCGTGAGGACATGCAGACAAAGGCCCTGACTAGGCCTGTCCCAGAGCTTGTTATCTTGTGAAGAAGGGGGTGGCCAGAGGGTGAGTGACAGGGAGGATGCCGGGAGCTGTGTGAGTAACTTCAGCTTTCTAGCCAGGCAGGGAGAGAAGCTTCTCTGCAAAATGCAGAGATAAGGATATGCAGAAGGATCAGTTTGCATAATTCAGTTAAGGTAGAAACTGAATTGTTTTAGGGGGCTGTTGCTTAGGTTTCTGCTATGTAAACTTTTGTGCCCTGGGGAATCACAGCCTCTTTACCTTGAGGCTCACACCCAGTTGACATTCCTGGAGCTGATGGCTCTACCATCCCGCTGTGCTCATATCTTTTACAGGGAGCACTATGCGAGGAAACAGGAGACTGACTGTTGGCTTTAGAGATCACATACCAGCACCTGGCTAGCCTTAATTGTAACGCTTAGAGCCAATTGAAGAGAGAAGGGAACACCATAGCCAGCTCTGTACATATCAATGTAAAGAAATGAGTCTCCATATAATCAAAGTTGCAGCAATTGTTCTGCATTCAAGGGGAGTCACCGGAGTTGTCTCCCACATCCACTTGCCTGAGCCAGGGTGGGCTTTCTGGTGCCCATGCTGAGAAGCAGTTTGCTAAGGAAGCTGGCATAAAAAAGGTCCAATTGTAAGCGACCTTAAAACATATGACTGGCTGAGCCAAGGCAAGGACCCTCATACACTTGGCTGGCCAGTGGAAGATTCATGTCATGCTGTCGTGAAGCATCTGACTGAACTGCTGCCTCCCTTTTTTTTTTCTTTCTTTTTTAAATCAGTACCAGGGATCAAACTCACAACCGCATGCAAGGCAGGTGCTTATGCCTCTGAGCTAAATCCCCGGCCCCATGAACTGCTGCCTCTTATACGAGGTGTGTACCGCCCTGAGGAGTTAGGAGGCTTGTGAGTAAAGCTGGCCAGTGCTTCTTGGCATTTGCAGTACTCAGCGAAAGCGTGAAGGGCAGCTGTGAGGCGAGCTCCAACATGTGAGGCAACCAGTCACAAGGACAAACGCTGCACAGTGCCCCTCGCATGTAGGAGGGCCCGAGGGCAGTTGGATTCGCACAGACCGTTCTTTCTTGGGTACCAAGAATTGAACTCAGGACCTGGCATTTGCCAGGCAGGTGCTTGTGCTGCTGAGCCATATTTCCAGCCCAGAATTTGACTGTTCAGAATTGTTTATTTTTATTTATTTTTATTTATACGTCTCAATAATTGTTATCGTAAATTATTGTAACATAATTATTTATATTCATAGGGTACCAGGTACAGCTGTAATATGTATGTATGCATTGTAGAATGATTAAATCAAGCTAATTAACATACCCAGATTTTGTGGGGAGGCCCTTTATGCTTTACTCTCATAGCAGTTTGAAACATGTGATGCATTATTTGCCCCAGGGCCTGTGATGGGGTCCCTGATGCTGATGCCCGAGTATTCCGCCTCCGTCAGAAACCGAGCTGGCAGCCCGGCGGCTGCGTGGACACAAGTACTGCGATCCTCACACAGCACGTCACGGGCTCGGCCCCACCTCTCTTCTGCGGCTACTCCTGCATGCTGAGAAGCACAGTGCCACCGCTGCGAGTTACCCTCCACCTGCTCCCGCGGGTCTTGTTGCTGCTCCCCGAGGGCGGTGTTGCTCCCACCACCGCCGTCACCACCTCAGCTTTGCATGTGCTCCTGGCTGGTGCTCCTTGTCCAATCTAATGAGAACTTCCCCACACAGCCCACCCCTGCAACTCAGCCCTGCCCCTGTGAGAAAGGCCCGGGGCACGAGCCCTCACACAGTATCTTATGAAACATGCTTTATATCAAAATGTGAATCATTTGCCAGCGTTAAAAACTGTGCACTTTCACATACAACTCAGATTCTCAGCTCCTTGGGAAAATGGGAATGCTCTGGAACCCCTGGAGCAGTGTCCCCTTTAGGCCAGGACCCCAGGCCTGCATCAAGGGTCTTCCACAGCTCCACTGGGGGCTGCACTCCTTCTCGGGATCCGTCTGACAAGGGGACCTGGAGTCTGCTGTGCCTCCTATGGTCCACTGAGCACCAACATTCCAGAAATGCACTGGGCCAAGAGGGGAAGGACAAAGGGTCAGGTCTCACCAAGGAATGTGGGCAGCGGGAGCATCGTCTATTGAAATAAACATTTTGTTCATTTCTCTGCATATTTTTATTTGGAAGCAATTCCACTGGCTCTGCCTCCTTACCTTGTGGGGACAGACAGCAAAAGAGTTTGAGAATAGGGCTGGTTTAGCTGGAAGAACTAAGGCTGGTGAAGGGTGCGGGGGTGTCCTGGGGATGGAGGACAGAAAGGACTCTGGCCCCCGAATCGTAGCACCAGCAAAGGCCCCGCGTCATATGACACCTGCAGACACACAGTGATAGTTGGCAACCCCAGAGACCTCGATGGAGATATGCAATGCAGCAGTGGAGCGGAGTACTGAACACGAAGGACTGCACTGGCTGAGGGTGAGTGCTGAAGGCTCAGTCATCCCGTGGGAGAAGCCATCTTTGAGAGGGGCCGACTGGCTGCTGGCTCTACCTAGGGACTCCCAGCCGGGTTCAGGCCCGCTGTGGGAGGTGTGCTGACTGCTGCAGGCTGAATGGGTCTGGTCTCACCCACCATGGTCAGGACACAGACTGGACTTCAGGGGAAATAAAGGTGCAGGCCTGCTGAGAGTATCCACTGCCCTCCATAAAGCTACTGCTCGCCTGCTGGGGTAAATCCACACAGGTCCAGACTCCATCTCCACATGTTGTCTACACTGACAGCAGAGACAAACCTGGAAGTGGACCTTTTTTTCTTTCTCTCTCTCATTTGTTTTGTTGTTGTTGTTTTGGTGGTGGTGGCTTTGTTTAGTTTTGGACTTTTCTCCTTCATTGTTTGACCTTGTTTTTATATGAGTGTGGAGATGGGTTCCAGCCTCTTTGTGCTGGTTGTTGTTCTGTTCTTCCCTGTCTGCCTTCTCTCTTTCCCTCCAGTCTTCTGCACCAGTTTCTTAAAGTCAGCGTGATCCCCCTTTGTCCTCCAACCTTACTTCAATCTCTCCCACTATTTCTACATCTCTATTTTCTCCCCAACCTGTTTTAAAATTTTAACCCCTGAGGGTAAAATTGACATACTAAGGACTCATATACTGCATAGAATTTTCTGGTTTGGTTTAGATTTTTGTTATATAACCACAAATCTAGTTCATACAGTTAAAGGTGGCAAATTAATGGTTGCCTCAGTTTGTCATTTTCTAGATTGTGTTTGATGCTATTGTTATTGCTGATGGTACCATGTTAGCCAAAAGTGACATAAGTGCTCTGATCAGCTGTTCTTCCTGGTATTCCAAGACTGAGATGACCAAGGGTCACAGAAAATACTGTGGCACAGTGCCAGACTGCAGAAGAACCAAGAACTGGGTCAGACAGGCAGCAACTTTTGATTATCAACAAATTAAAGAGGTAGGATCTTGCAACAGACTCAAAACTCCAAATCAATTACACCCGGAAGACACCTTGGAATAGTCATTTCCTAAGGGCCCTAAAATACTAGCAATGAAGCAACTCACCATAAGCAATTGACAAACATCAACCCAGGAATTAAACTGAAAAAAAAAGAAAGAAAAGAAAATGAGAAGACACTTAAACAAGATGCAATTCCAGACATCCAGCTCACCAAAGGCAAATCCAGGGAGCAATGAGGTGGGACAATCTGAAAGCCCCCACCTGGCCTCTCTGAAGTGGTAACAACAAAGCTATTAAATGAGGTTCTAGAAAAATAAAATCAGAAATGATTTCTCAGAGATGATGCAACTGCAGAGATGGTGTTCACAATGAAAACCATGCTTAGTGACTCTAGAGGAGATAGAGGTTTAAAAAAAAAAAACCCAAACAAACAGAAGAGAACCAAGAAGTCAGCCTGCCCTTCCCACGAGCCAGCTGGAGCACAGGTTGGGAGGCAGGAAGAGCCTCTTCCCCGCCCCATGCAGGCAGCTGGTTGAGTTGAGAAACACAGGCTGGGATGACAGCATCTGAGGTACAAAGACAATTTAAGGCTTGAATCGTTTGGTTGACTTTGCAGGTCTAAAACCAATAGTCTGAGCTTCTATTTAGAGGACAACAATATGCAATATAGCATCTATGAGGGATTTCCTTCTGTCTTGTTTTTGAAATCCAATATTGTTCTCTGTTTTGTTTTGTTCATCGTTTTATTTTACCTTCAAAATAAAAAAAGAAAGTTAACTACTGATAGAATATGAACGTGCATTCTACACTGAATATCTTTGCTACTAATTCTACAACCAGACCATAAACTCTAACAAAGGTGATGTTGTCAACATAATGGGATCTCTGTGGATATTTCCATATTTTGTGTAAAGCTCTCAAAAAGTATAGTAAATTTCTTTCACAAATACTATCAGTCTTATACAAATGAATGAGGAGAAATAAAAGGCATTTGTCATGCTTTAATTAAAATGAAAATTTTTAAATTTATTATTATTGAAATGAAATTTAAAATTTTAAAAATATTGATAATAATCTATGGCTTAACAAAAATATTTATATATGTTAGATCATGTAACCAATGAAGAAGTTACTTTGTAAAAATCAATCTAATCTAATAAGAAATAAATTTGACCAGTACTAAATGAACTTATTTTTGGTATCAGGGACCAAATGCACGACCATGTACCTTCCAGGCAGGCGTTTATGTCACTGAACTAAATTCCCGATCCCTAAATGAATTTGTGTAACCAAATGAATGATTTTTTTATTTTTCATGCTCATTATTTTGCTGGGACAGAAACTTTCTGTGCTGAATTATGGCTTTTCTCTAAGATTACTTCATTTTTGAATCATAGTCTATGCACTTTCACTTCATAATATTCAGATGGCAGATGATACTGCTTAAAATTATTTTCAGTGGCCAATATTGTTACACTGGATGTAATTGATGATGAAAACAAATCTCTCTACTATCAACTAATCTTTCTATTATCTATCTACGTGTCTATCTGTCTGCCATTGTTTGAAACAGATCATAGTTTTCTAGTCTGCAGCCATCTAGAAAAATAAAAAACTGGGGAAAAGCTAGAATTTATTTCTTTGCAACAAGAAGCAGCATATATGTTTATAGATTTTAAAGCAGAAATTCCTACACGATAAAGAGTTTATACATTTATCTTAAAAGATGATTGTATCATTTCCCTGATGCTGTGTTATAACTTACACTCCTACCAGTAGTATGAAACAGTTCTATTGCTCTACCTCCACTGGTCAAATGCCTGATACTGTAAATTCATTACCATTTTTGTGAATGTAAAGTGTACAAGACTTCCCAGGCATTGTGATTTTAACTTGCATTTCATTGCCTCTGAAGTTGACCATATTTTCACACCTTTACTGGATATTCATTTTTTCCAGATCTTGATGAAATGTGTATGTTTATGCTAGAACTTGCATGGTTTTCCTATTACTATTTTTAAATTATTAAAATTGTTTATGTATGTCAAAAAAAGATAATGATGGAAGTCATGAATGCTCAGCATAAAAGAAATGGAACCCATAAGACAGATTCAAGCAGATATCCAGGAGGATAAAAATACATGGACAGTGTCCATAGCAGAATGAACCATTGTGAGGACAGAATCTCAGGTATAGAAGAGAGTTTTGTGGTTAGCGATCATGAAAAGAAATGTTTCTTAAAAATAGCAAGAGACTATGAGAAATCAAGCCACCAGCTGGTAGACGAGACAAAGAAGAACAATTTAAGGTTGGCTGTCATCAATGAAAAAGCAGGAGATAGCACATATGATACAAAATCTTTTCACAGATGTCACGACAGAGAACTTCCTTAGTAGAGGAACAGAATATGACATACAGACAAGTGAAGCACATGGAACTCTGTTAGCAATTATAAAAAAAAATCTACAGCACAGCATATTGTATGACTATGACTATCATATTCCAGAAATTCAACATGGGAATAGACTCTTAAAAGCTGTTAGAGAAAAACAAGTCACCTGTAAAAGAAAGCCCTTTAGAATCGCAGCTAATTTCTCAGCACAGACTCTCAAGTCAAGGAGAGCTTACAGTGAAGTAGTCCAAGTTCTAATGGTAAACAACTTTCAACCCAGATTGATGTACTCTGCAAAACTATCTTTCAAAACTGATGGAGAAATAAAATACTTCCATGACAATGACCACCTGAGGAAATTTATGATCACCAAACCAGCACTCCAAAATGTTCTGAAGGACATTCTAGAAAGATAATGACTACAGCTCCGTGAACCCCAACAGAAGGAATCCACCAGGCAGACCAAACAATTAAAGGGAGAGGAAGGGAGGAGGAGACACAGCAAGAGCAATCCAAGAGGAAGGGGTAGCAATCATAAATATATAAGCAACAAATACCAGTGCAGCCAGCTATGTAAAACCAATATTAATGGATGTGAAAGATCAAATAAGTACTAATACAATTGTATTGGGGATCTCAGTACCCCACTGTCACAAAAAGATAGATCAACTAGACAGAAACCAACAATGAGATATTAGAACTAAAACAAACATGAACAAATGGACTTAGTAGTATCTACAGAGTGTTCTACTCCATAACTCAGAATACATATTCTCAGTTGTACATGGGACAGTCTCCAAAATAGATCACACGCTAGTTCACTGAAAATGCTTAAGTAAGCACAAAGGAATTGAAATTATTCCATGCATAATATGAGGTGGTAGTGAATGAAATTGGAAATCAATGACAAAAGAAACCACAAGCACTTCATAAACACATGGAAATTAAATAGGACCCTACTGAACAACCAGTGAGTCACAAATTAATTTTTACAATTAAGTGATAATGACAATACAACATACCATACCAGAATTTAACAGGACACAAAGAAAGTAGTCCCAAGAGGGAAATTTATAGCGGTGAATACCCACACTAAGAAAAGAAAGAATAAACAACTTGATGAACCTCAAACTTTTGAAAAAGAAGAGCAGGTCAAGTCCAAAGCTCATACAAGTGAGGAAATTATAAAGATTAGAGCAGAAATTGCATGCACTGGAGACCAAAAAATAATACAAAGAACCAGTGAATCAAAGAATTGGTTCTTTTGAAGTATAAATAAAATCAACTATCCCTTAGTCTCTCATCAAAAGAGGACAGAAAAGACCAAAATGCATACAATTAAGAATGAAAAAGATGAAATCACAACAGATCCTTCAGAAACCCAGATCATCTACACTTACTTTGAGAACTTGTATTCCAGTAAGAAGGAAAGTGCACAAGAAATGGACAGATTTCTAGATACATATGAATTACAAAAGCTGAAAAGATATAAAATCTTAAATAAATCAATATCAGTGAAATCAAAGATGTAATTAAAAACCTACCAACAAAGAAAGGCCCAGACCCTTAAAGATCTACTGCTTATTTCTACAAGAAACTTAGAAAAGATCTAACATCAACTATTTCTCAAATTCTTTAATGAAATTGAAAGGGAACCAGTACGTCTAAATTTATTCCTAGAAGCAAGCATTACCCTGATACCAAAGCCAGAGAAGGATCCAAGTAAGAAAGAGAACTACAAGCCAATCTCCCTAATGAACATAGATGAAAAAATCCTCAGTAAGATACTGGCAAACAGACCGCAGCAAATCATCAAGAAGATTATCTTCCACGATCAAGCTGGATTCATCCCAGGGATGCAGGGATGGTCCGACATAGTAAATCAATAAATATAATAACTATATTAACAGAACCAAGGGCAAAAACCATTATCATCTCAATAGATGCAGAATAAACTTTTGACAAAGACCAGTACCTATTCATATAAAAATCATATAGAAAATTGGAATATCTCAATCTGATAAAAGCCCTCTAAGACAAACCAACAGCAAGCATCATACTAAATGAACAAAACCAGAAAACTCTCACTCTAAAATCAGGATCAAGACAAGGATGTCCACTGTCTCTTCACTTACTGAATATAGTCCTGGAAACTTTAGCCAGAGCACTTGGACAAGAAAAGAAGTAAATGGAATAATGATAGGAAAGGAAGAAGTTAAATTGTTATTATTTGCAGATGGGATGATACTCTACACAGAAGACACCAAAAACTCCACTAAAAGACTACTGTATTTAATAAGCAAATTCAGTAGTGTAGCTGGTTACAAAGTCAACACTCAAAAATCAATAGCCTTCCTGTACACGAATACAAAGCTCACTGACAGAGAGGTTACGTAAACAATTCCTTTCACAATAGCATCCAACCCCATCCCCAGGAAATCAATCTAACAGAGGAAGTAAAAGAACTTTACATTGAAAACTACTGTGAAAAAGTAGCTTGATGAGAATTTCAGAAAATGGGAGAATATTACTTCTCCTGGGTAGGAACAATAAAAATATAGTGTAAATGGCCACACTTCCAAAACTGTTATACAGATTTAATGCAATTCGGATCAAAAGTCCTACAGCATATCTCACAGAATGAGAAAAAATGCTTAAACTCATTTGGAACCAGAAGAGACCTAGAAGAGCAAGGCAATTCTAGGCAACAAACGCAAGGCAAGCAGCATCACAATCCCTAACTTGAAATTATATTATAAAGTTACTGTGATAAAAACAGTATGGTACTGGAAAAAATAGACTGAAAGATCAATGGAACAGATTAAAAGGTGCAGAAACAACTCCAGATATACTCAGACACCTTATGGTTGACAAAGGCCCCAAACATATTTACTGAAAGAAGGTACTGAAAGAAGGTAAATCATGCTACAGAGGCTGGGAACATAGCTCAGTGGCATAAGTGCTTGCCTGGCAAGCTCATGGTCCTGAGTTCAATTCCTGGTACCAAAAAAAATTAATTACAGACAAGGATTTAACTCAGTGGCATAAGCACCAGCCTAGTAAGTGTGAGGTCATGGGTTTGATCCCTGGTACCAAAAAAATATTGTGCTACAAAAACTGACTTTCTACATGCCTAAGATTAAAGTTGTACCCATGTCTTTCCCCATGCACTGAAGTCAAAATGGATCAAAGATCTAGATATTAAAACAGAAATATTAAATCTGCTGGAAGATAGAATAGGTAAAACTCTTGAAGATATCGGTGTAGACAAAGACATTAGGACTAAAACACTGATCACACAGGAACTATCACAAAGGATCAACAACTGAGATTTCATGTTATTAAAAAGCTTTTGCAAAGCAAGAGAAACCAATAGAGTGAAGAGACATCCCACAGTGTGGGAGAAAATTTTTGCCAGCTATTTCTCAAAAGATTACTATTGAGAACATACACAAAACTAAACAAAAAGTCAGATCTCCAAAACTTAAAGACCTAATCCAAAAATGGGCATCTGAGATGAATACACACTTCTTAGGTGAAGAAATACAAACAGCAAATAAACAGGTGAAAAAATATTCAACTTCACAGATCATTTGAGAGATGCAAATTAAAACAACACTGAGATTCCATCTCATCTCGGAAAGAGTGACCATTCTCAAGAAATCAACCAGTAACAAATGCTGGAGGAGCAGTGAGGAAAAAAGGAACCCTTCTCAACTGTTGGAGGGAGTTTAGGTTGGTGCAGCCACTGTGGAAATCAGTGTGGAGATTCCTCACAAAACGAGGATTGGAGGTTCCATTTGACCCAGCTATTCTCCTGAGTATCTTTCCAGAAGGACTTAAAACATACAACAATGATATATATGTTTATAGCAGCACAATTTGTAGTAGCTAGAACTTGGAAAGAACTCAAATGTCCATTCACCTAACAATGGATAAAAAAGATGTATTTATATACAATGGAGTACTACTCAGACATAAAAAAGATAAGCTCAATGATTTTGTAGGTAAAAGGTTGCAACTAGAAATCATACTCTTAAGTGAAATAAATCAGATTTTCTTGTGTAAACTTTGTGTTGTTTCCCTAGTATGAGAAGCTAAAAGAAATTATACACACACACACATATATACACACACACACACACGATAGTTAAGAAGGTTAAAGAATTAATTTCTCTTAGTTTATTGAAAAAAATTTGTGATAATATTGTTTGGACAATTAAATGCCAGTATCTTGTACTCTGAGTAACTAATTTAAAGATAATAATATACAACGTATTAATCATCGTTACTCTTCTATTATCTTGTGAAATTTTTTTCTTTAAGATACAATTTTAAAAATTGGTGGGTGCTGGGACAACAGACAGCCTACTCACCGCCCTGGTAAGCAGCTGGGGGCCTAGAAAGCCGCCAGTGCACCAGGGTGAGAACTATCAGCGATTCCTGAGCTCTGCATCATGTTGGAACTTTGGGTGCTGGGACAACAGGCAGCCTACTCGCCACCCTGATAAGCAGCTGGGGGCCTGCCAAACCCCACCCCCGCTGTTAGGGAGTTGGCACCAGAGGTCTGAGTTATCTCTTGGGAGGATGAATGTATGCGTTGTGGCAAGTAAGGGGGATTTCCTTCTACCATCTCTTTGAAGGCAAATATTTTTATCACTGTTTTGCTCAGTTTTGATTAATGGTACTGCTCTATTCAATATTTATTCAATATTTGGTTTTTATAAGTTTGATATTTCCCTCCATTTTCCTCTACCTGATTGAAAGGACAGCTAATGTGAACAGAATGGGCTGTACTATTGTGCCCATTGCTCATGTCCTGGTGACCTGCTCTGAGGGTCTATGCTAGTTTCACTGCACTGCGGTCACATGGGTTTGTTCTGTCTTGTTCTGCTGTATTTTGCTACCCTCAAAAAAAAAAAAAGCAGTTAACAAAGTAACAAAATACCTCCAAAAATCTCCCAACTCCACCAAAGCTGTTTCATGGAGCATAGATGAGGAGAAACTCAAAAACAAGGCAACAGATTTATATAAGGTGATTAAAAAGTAAATAACAACAACAAAACAAGTCAGTAAGGTACTGAGAAACCTGAAACAGGATATAACTAAACAGATAATGGACTTAAAAAGTAAAAAGAAGAAAAGAAAGTGCTCTAGAGGATATGGCTGCATGTATGTTTGAGTGTGCAGGATTGATAACCATGTTGCTAAGTTGTTACTGGATCACTGAACTTCTTTGCAGTCTCACTGTTTGAATGTCCACTTTGTATTTTTTAATTTTGTAACTTTAACAACTACCTCTAAGAAGACAATATGTAATTTATCAACTAGTGATTTCTTACTGCTTATTTTTTTCTGAAATTCTGTATTTACCCCTTTTTCTGTTTTGCTTTTTTCTTTTTAAATAAAATTAAAAAAAGAAATCATTTGACCTTAAAATATAACAAAAAAATTGGTAAATTTTATGTCATGTAAATTTCATCTCAATGAAAAAATTTCTAAAAGTTGAGATGAAATTTCCTTCTGCCTCAGTGAGATGGAGACCTGAAGTAAAAATTCTATTGATTTTAAAAAAGAAGAGGAAATATCTCTATTAACCCCCACACCTGAGGGTATGTGGGTGAAGAATCCATACTTTTACATAACTAAGGAAAGGGACCAGGGCAATATCCTGAGCTCTGCTAGCATCAGGTTCCCCGGGACAGAGCCAGCTAGTGTTGGGGACAAGCAGTTGGTTATAGTGCAGTAAATTCCTTTCCCCAGGGGCATGCAGTGGTGCTGGCCAGAGTGGGCCTGCCAGAGTCCCAGACTTCTGCTTCCTAAGTTCATCCCAATTCTGTTCAAGGGCTCTTTAGCAGTGATCACTGAGAAGGGTCCGCCGGGGGTGGATTTTAGTGACAAACACAAGAATCTTCAGATTAGTGGGGATTTGATAGTACAAGGTTAGCACCTGCTATACCTCTGGAACAAATCTGAGTTCCCTGGAGGGCCACTGGGATGGCCTGTCCCAAAGGGGAGGACCATCCTAAAAGCTACCCTCTCAGGGCTGGGAGACAGCGGCTGGATGGGGCTCCGTCTCCACCGCACTGTCCCTTATCTGCACTCCTTTAGTGGCTGCAGAAGCTCCTTTCAGAGGTCTCACCGAGTACCAAGGGTCCTTGTCCCCACCTGGGCCAGCTGAAGCAGACCTGATAGGAGGAGCTGAGCACAAGTAGCTGTCTTGAAAGCGGTCCCGGGAGCTATCGGGAAGGGAGCAGGGGAGCCTGCTGGACACGTGTGGACTCTGGGTGGCTTTGTCCCTGTCACTGACCTGTCGATTGTTCTGGAATGTTCCAGGGTCTGCTGCATGCCCCCAGTGCTTTGCTCTTAGGCTCTTGTTACTCCCCTTATAGCAGCTGCGAGGTGTGACCAAAATACATGATGAATAAATTTTTAAAAAATTTATTACAGGGGCTGGGGATTTAGCTCAGCGGCACAAGTGCCTGCCTTGCAAGCATGTGGTCATGAGTTTGATCCCCGGTACCAATTAAAAAAAATTATTACAATAAAAGACACACCCCATTAACCCCCCTCAAAATACTTTCCCTCGCTTTGAACACACTTGGCTCATTGTTCTTGCCACTTTCTTTTTCTTTTTCCTTTTTTTTAAGAGTAGGACAATTTATTGGGGAATAGGAATAATTCCTGAGAGACAGGAGGCGTCGGGAAGTGCTGCTCTCTTGCTGCTCCCTGAAGCTGTTCTGGAAGTCCTCCTCTGCAAGTGACTTTCTGAGGTGACTGCTGTTGTTGAGTGCCATCCAGTGGAAAGACAAGCTCATAGAAACGTCACGCTGTGGTCGCATTCACCTTGTTCACAGGATCTGGCACAGTGCAACTTCTGATTCTTTCCTGAAGTCAGAATGGCCATGAAAGAGAAATGTTTTGAATCAGATCAGGGCATGCAGGCAGCACAACAGCGTGACTAAAAATACTCCAAAAAAAAAAAGACTTCCAGGATGATTTACCAGACAGTGGCAAAATGATGTTTGTCCAAAGTAAGAGGGAGTATTTTGAGGGAGATTGATGTCTTTTACTGTAATAATTTACAGTAAAAGAGCCTCCTACTTGAGTTCACTATTCTCAAACTGCCTCGCATCTTCTGAAGTTTATTTCCCTTAAACTTGCAGTCATGGCTTTTTCTGCTGCCATATCTCTGAGGCTGTCTCACTCCTGCAAGGAGATGTGAAGCCCTGAGACTGGGGTTCCCATCAGGCACTGCTCCCCTCCTGCTGACCATCAGGCTGGGGACCAAGCGATGACCCCAGGGGGTGGTGAGTGTAGTGGTAAGAGAGGATCCAATGGTCATGTGCACAAGGGTCCCCCCTTCCCTATCAGAGCTGCAGACTTCCTCGTGGATAAAAGTGCTCCGTGGGAGGTAAGCAGAAATCACTAGAGCTTACAGAAACACTCTTTAAGAATCTTTATATAGATTTTTATTAGTACATTTTCAGTACACAGTGATCACATGCATCATGGGGAGTTGGTGCCCATACATAGCACATCTTAATGCTTTCTAGGTCCCCTCTTCTGCACTCTCCCCTTAATCTCTTGGTCCCCTTCCCATTCTCCCATTCGCAAAAGATCTCCTGTTTCCTACTCTTTACAGAATCTTGTGAATAAGACAACGATCTTTCCCTGAGGGTTGGAGGCTGGTGGAATGCAGAGAGAAAGTAAGAGGGGTTCAGGAACATGGCTGGAGAGAGGGCAGGATTGGGACTGGGCAGGAAAGGCAGTCTGGGCTGGAGCCAGATGTGACCACAGGCCAGCAGAGGAACGACAGAGGTGGCACAGGCCAGGGAGTGACACATGGCCCTCCCCACCACACAGGCCACCTTGATTGGTGCTTTTGAGTCCTTTAATTTAGATTCGCAGCCCACACTGGGGATATTGCCAGCTAATACAAATAGAAGTCACCTGTGTTTGGTAGTTGCTCAATAAACACAAAGTGAACCTGCACCTTTGTTCCGGATGTCTGCTCAGATCCTCGTTACCAGCGTCACCCTTAGCTGTTTCTCTGGAAGAAAGACCTAAAGAAAAACAATGCTCCTTCCCAAGGCTGTAACTCCTTGTCCTGGTACAGCTAAGATTGATCTGTAAACAAAGTCTATGACACTCTGTTCTCACAAGATTCATAAGACTGTCGTCTTCAACACTGAGTGATTGTTTTGTCTCTTCACTGGAAAGACAAACTCCCTGAGCGAAATATATAAAACCTGGACCCTTTTCTTTAGGGCTCTCTGGATCATTTTGGACATCATAAGGTTGAACTGAGGGAAGTGTACAACTGACAAAATCCTCCTGTTTTCCCCCAGTGGTCTCTCTGATCTCTTGGATTTTGCAACATTTCTGGTGACCCAGATGGGACTGACAAATTTGCTGTCACCTTTGCCTACAGGGTGGAGAAGACCCAAACTGTGGAAGTCCTGAGACCTCTGGCCCCCTGAGCGAAACTTCAGCTTAAAGAGGAGAACAGCCTTCTCACAGCCTGGAGACCTCTCTGCTGTCAGCACACCTTAACCTAAAGGGAATTCAGCATGATTTTGGAACAATGGCATGCCACAGAACTGTGGTAAAATTTTGAGGGTCCACCGGGGAGCCTGTCCCATTAGGATGGAAGGGGTGGCTGATTGCCTCCTGGGCTGTAAAGTAATCCATCTCAGGGGGAGTCAGATGAGACCTACAGCCCCAAGTAGAATGTGGGCATGTCCCATGGTGGGAGCTGGTCTCTAACCGCACACAGGGCAGGGCTGTAATGAGAATGGCTCACAGGTGTCTCTAACAGCTCAAGGGACAGGCCCGCAATGAAAGTGACTTGAAAAGAGGTATACTGAGCAGCCAGACCTCAAAGGAGTCTAGCAAAACCAATGCCTAGCTTAGAAAAGTGGAAGAGGTGGGGTGGCCTACGATAAAATACTTCACAGGTGAAGTGGGAGCCTGCAGCTGAGTTCAGACAAAACCTACATCCAAATTGGAGAAAAAAAAAAAAAGACTAAAGCAGGGAGGACCACAGTGCACCAGGCGTGTGTGGAGGAGGCGGGCGAGGAAGTATGAGAAAAGCTGTTCAGCGTTAGTGCACTGGGATGTGTAGACAGGACACCACAGATAGGTTGTTGGGGAGAGATAAAAAACAAACAAACAAACAAACACTGAACTAGGATGACAGTGGTGATCTGCCGGGTGGGTCCTGGGATGGGAAGAGCGCCTGGCTAGGCCAGTGACTGGGCTGGGACAGGGGTGCTGTAGCTGGGACCCAACTACACCTGCTGACATTAAAGGGACAAAACAAGGGTTGTCTGCAGTTCAGAGAGCGTGTGAGGTGGCACGCTGGGAGCACTTGGGATCCAGGCCTAGGGACTGTACACCAGCAGATGCAGGCTGTGTGCTCCATAGGGCGAGATGTAGTGCACAAGCTGGCTCCAGGATCTGGGCAGCACCTACTCCGTGTCACCAGCCCTGTGCTGCCTACAAGCATCTGAAAGCTGAAAAAGCCCCACCCTGGGGTTGAATGGTCAGGGTCAAGAAGCTATGCCTATGTCCTGCTAAGTCTAAGAAGGTTTTATGGGGAGAGTCAAAGTATAAATTTTAGCTAATTTGTAAATATACTTTTGGCATCCAATTGGAGTTGAAACACTTCTCATACATTACAAATTCTTGAATTTGCAATCACAGGGTTGACTCACTCTTTTCCCTGCTCTCTGTTGGTTTAAGATGAGAACACTGATCCGAGGTTACTCAGAAGTTTGCTGGCAGTTAGTCAAATTTAAAATGTAACAAAAATGAAAAGGAAAAAAGAGCGAAAAGGACACTTCATAATCCAAGTGGTTGCAGCCAAGTTTGTTATAAAAGATTTATAGTAAGTGGGATGAAAAAAGTATTAAGAAAGCTGTAAGTATGATAAACTTTTTGGTTTAAGATGAGAACACTGATCTGAGGTTACTCAGAAGTTTGCTGGCAGTTAGTCAAATTTAAAATGTAACAAAAAAGAAAAGGAAAAAAGAGCGAAAAGGACACTTCATAATCCAAGTGGTTGCAGCCAAGTTTGTTATAAAAGATTTATAGTAAGTGGGATGAAAAAAGTATTAAGAAAGCTGTAAGTATGATAAACTTTTGATATGAGAGGATTTTGTATGGTAAAAGTTTTGTCCTGCAAAAGAGATATAGTGACAGAACTGGAAGGATTACAAATGTCAGGGAAAAGCTTGTGGAAGTAGTTTATCAAAAGAAATAAGTGTAGTTACTTGTTAGTTTGGTAGAGCTCAGCTTGTTCTCTCTAAAAAAACTCCCAGGAGAAGTTGATCAAATTGGTCTGCAGCAAAAGTGCTTGACAAAATGTTTGTGTCACAACAGGGTAAATATGGGAAGACAATGGTCAGAACCTACCCCATTAAAATGTATATTAAAGAACTTTAGAAGAGCCTATACAGGAGACTAAAGTTAACCCCTGAGGGGTTGAGAACTTATTTATTTATTTAGGTTGAGAACTCTTTATGAAATAGGTTGCCCTCCTTTCTTGTATGGCAGACCGAGGGGATGACTGACACAAAAAGATTGGGCTGTCTATGGGGTGATAAGCAGAGACAGAGAACAGCGAAGACACTGGACAGACTCACCCTACCTGGTTACAGTCTTGCTTGAAGGATGAAAGTAGGGGACCCATTCATGGACTTTATGTTAGACAATGGAGCTAATCACTTGGTAGCGACACAACCCACTGGGCTGCTATTTAAGAAAGATGTGACTACTGCAGGAGCCACAGGGATCCCCAAAAGAGGCCATTTTGCCTGCCAAAAAGGGGTGTCAAGGGGGATGAGAGGTCCATGTGCCTTTGTATCTCCCAAGTTGTCCAGTTCCCCCGTTGGGAAGGACCTGCTCTAAAAACTATGGGCCACAAGGAGATGTGACTTTAAGCCTGGCTTGATCAAGGGCTATGATGTGGACCTGTACTGTCCTATAAGCAGCTGAATGGAGACTGTACTCAGATACGACAACAGCCAGGAATGGATGAGCTACATGGGCTGAAATATAAAATTTCCAGGATTGGGCCAAAGATAACCCACCTAGGCTAGCTGTAGATCAAGCATCAGTGATAGCAGAACACCAATTTGAGTTCACCAGTACCCCCTGTCATCTTGGAACACCCTTCTCTTGCTGGTGCATAAACCAGGCACTAGTGAATACAGACTGGTCCAGGACTTACAGGCTGTAAATCAGGCCCCTGAGACTGTCCAGTCCTTGGTTCCAAATCCACACACACTGATGGGACTCATTCCAACAAGTGCTGCCTGTTTTACTTGCTTGGACTTGATGCTTTTTTCTGTCTCCACCTTGTACCAGTCTGTTAGCCCATCTTTGCATTTCAGTGGGAGGATCCTGTGACAGGTGTAATGAAACAGCTCACCTGGATGAGGGTTCCCCAGAGGTTTAAGAACTCCCTCCATAATCTCTGGGGAGGTGCTGGGGATCAATCTCAAAGCTCTCATCACACCAGGGGACAATTACATCTCACTGCTCCTTTTAACAACTCTGACTCATGAGGACTGGCTAACCACTTGGCACCAAGTAAGAGTTTCTGGGGGCAGAGAGGTTCTGTCATATCTGGACCCCCAATCTTTCACTCACAGCTAAGCCCCTATATGTAGCCATAATGGAGCGGGGAGAGAAAAGGAGCCCCTTCCGTGGGAAGCTGACCAGGAAAGAGCATTTAAACAGATCAAAGAAGCTTTGATCCCAACCCAAGCCTTTCTTCCTATATGCCCACTAATGGAAGGGAATGGCCATAGGACTCTTAACTCAGGTCTTGGGATCCTGGCATCTCCCAGTGCGCACTTGTCAAAACAGTTAGACTTTGGGCTCTAGCACGGACTCCATGCTTCAGGGCACTTGCTGCCACTGCCCTGCTGATGCAGGAAGCTGACACTGGGATGACAACCGACTATTTGAGTACCGTACTCAGTTATAACCTTCTTGGGTCAGAGAGGGTACCACTAGTTATCAAACCCAAGGCTGACTTGTTATCAAGGGCTCCTATGTGAAAATCCCCCCATAACCTTAGAGACTGTGAATACTCTCAATCCAGCCACCTTGCTCTCACATGCTCTCCCGCTTTATGATTGTGTGGAAGCAGTAGATGAAGTGTTCTTGGCCCAGGAAGAGCTCACAGATTATCCCCTTGGAGATCCCGATATCAGATGCTTCACAGAGAGGAGAAGCCTTGTGCTAGAAGGGCTTTGTCACGCAGGATACGCAGTGGTGACACTGGACTCTTTGGTAGAGTCTTCTGCCCACTGGAACCTCAGCCCGGAAGGCAGAGCTCATAGCCTTGACAAAGGCTCTTTTACTAGTGAAGGGCAAAAAGTGAATCCATGCCGATTCAAAATACAAATCTTTGCAGCACTGCATGTACACAGGGGCCATATGTCAGGGAAGTGGGCTCTTGACTGCTGGGAGAAAAGTAAGTACAAAGAGGAAACTTTACTGCAGACTAGACACAGTAAGGGGCCCAGATAAAGTGGCTATTATGCCCTACAGGGGCCACCAACGGACTGGAATATTAGAAGCCAGAGTGAACCAAAAAGTAGACAGAGAAACAAAATGGGTAGCTATATGACAGCCCCTAACCCAGGAGAGGGACCATAGTCGTGCCCCTCATCCTGGAGCCACACCTCCAAGAGACCCCGAATTACTCTCCAAAAGAGAAAGCCTAGTTCCCTGAGAAGCTGGGAAGTATGTTAGGGTGGATGGCGGAAGTTTGCTGATGGGGGGCTAGCTACCCCCGAAGTACTGGGATGCATATTTGTAAAACAATTCCATCAGGGGTCTAACATGGGAAAGATAACATTAAAAATATTATGAGACTGCCATTTCTATATGCCGTGACTCACTGCCATCACTCGGGCTGTTTGTGAGCAATGCTTGACCTGTGCCCAAAACAGCCCAAGGCAAGGGTTTACCTGACCCCCAGGTATCCAGGAAACAGGAGCTGTTCCATGTGAAAATTCACTTATAGATTTTATTGAATTGCCTCGAGCAGGTAGCTATCAATATATGTTCATGCTTTTCTGCACATTTTGAGGTGGGTTGAAGCTTTCTCCTTCAGGACAGAAAGCTCATGAGAGGTGACCAAGGTGCTGTCACACCTGTAATCCCAGCACCCCAGCTGGAGGCAGGAGGATCATTGCAAGTTAGAGACCAGCCTGGGCTACCAAGTGAGCTCAATGCTAGCCTGAACTGCATAGCAAGACTGTGTCTCAAAAAGACCTTCTCCCCAAAAAACAGATTTGGGCAGCCCTTGACCTTAAAGTTAGACAGTAGAGCAGCATTCACAGCCAAGATAGTCTAGCAGCTCACATAGACATTAGAGATAAAAGTGAAGCTTCACAAGACTTATTGGCCACAGAGCTCAGAAAAAGTGCAGCACATAAATCAGACCCTCCAACAATTGTTTAAAAAAGTATTGTCAAGAGACACTTAAGATGAGATCAAATCCTTCCCATGACCGTTCTCCAAATCTAGTACATCCCCACCCAACAAATGAGATATTCCTCTTAAGAAATCTTGTTTGGTCTGCTACCCTTAATCATATGTAAAATTAAGGGTAATCTCTACAAATTAGGAAAATTGATCTTAAGGAGACAGATGCAGGGTTTGGGGACAGGCATGCAAGATATTCATGGCTGGGTATGAGAGAGAATGCCCATAAGCCTGACAGACCCAGAACACCCATTCAAGCCTGCGGACTTTGTTTAGATTAAAACAATGAAATCCAACCACCCTGGATCCTTCTGGGATAGGCTCCATCCTGTAATATTGTCACCCACACTGCTCTTAAATTATAGGAATTGTGCCTTGGATCTACCAGAGTCAGCTGAAACCGGCCGCCTGAGACAAGTGGACCAGCTGGCAGGACCCAGACCCTCCAAACCAGCTAATCCTGCAGCGAGACTGGGTTGACGCCAAACATGTCAGCCCTGCTGTGGTCACCTCACAAGTTAGTCTACACACGGCTGAGACTTGCAGCTCAACACAGAATTACAACAACGTAAGTCTCTTCTCCTTTTTGTTATAATTCTCCTTCTGCCCAGTAGGGAATCAGCCCCCCCCCCATAATGGGGCAAATGATAATAATAGTGATACTCTCTATTAAAATTTAAGGTAGAAAGCATCAAAGAGGGCGAATGAAGCAGGACTCAGAGAGAAACAAGCTTTCCCAGCTTGAGCAATCGCCCTCTGACCCTTGAACTGCCTCCTCCCCAGGGCTGTAACTCCCTGTCCTGGGACAGCTTGGCAACCATGACCTGTAAACAAAGTCCGTAACACTGTGCTCTCCCAGCATTCGTGAGGTTCTGCCTTTCAAGGCTGATTAGCTGTCTCGCTTCTGCTCCTTCACTCGCAAACCCCCCAGTTCCTCTGCACTAGGAGGACCAATTCCCTCAGCAAAACGTGTGAGAACTAGACCTTCCGTTTGGGGCTCGCTCAGCCACGCTGGGCATCCTGATGCACACCTGGAGAATCCTCCTGTTTCCCCCCACTGGTCTCTCTGATCTCTTGGATTCTGCAAAGTTCTCATTTATCCAGATTCTGGGGGCTAAGGCCCAGCCTCTACCTCTCTACTTGGCCCGCAGGACAGCTCAGACAGCCCTCCCCGCCTCCAGACCCCTCATCTTCCTGGGGCGCGCCTGTAGCCCAGGTGAGCTCCATTCCCGTTTTACCAGATGACACGCGGAGGCCCGGGAGGTGGAGCTAGAGGACAGCCGGGCTCCGGACCGCTGTCACCCAGCTCCCGCTCTGCAGCATCCGGCGGGGCGCTGGGGACCAGTCTGTCCCCCCACCGCGCCGCCTCCCCGCGGCTCGCGTCCTGCGCTCCGCCTCCCTCTGCTCCCCGGCGCGCGGAGCCAGGCTGGGCCCGGGTGCAGCGCCGCAGCCTCGCGCACCGAGCCGGCCCGGGGGGCCCGCGGGGCGTGCGGAGCGCCGGGCATGGAGCCGGCCCCGGAGCCGGCCCGGGAGCGCCCCCGGGAGCCCCCCCGGGAGCCAGGCCGCGCGCCCCCCGCGCGCACCCGGCCGCCGCCCCCCGCCGCGCGCCCCGCGCCCGCCGCGCCCAGGCCGCGCTCGCCCGGGGAGGCCGAGGCCCGGGGCCCCGAGGGGCTGCTGCGGCGCTCGGGCTCGGGCTACGAGGGCAGCACCAGCTGGAAGGCGGCCCTGGAGGGTAAGCGCGGCCGGAGCGCGGGCGCCGCTCACTCGGCCCGGGCCCCCGGGAGCCCCGCCGCCCGCCCTGCCGTGACCTTGGGCGCCGCTCGGCATGAGCGCGGCCCCGCGGGGACACCCGCGTCGGCGCCTGCACGTGCGGCGAGCGCACACGGAGGGGCCGGGGGGGGGCGGGGGGGAGGAGGCGCGGGCGGGACCCCGGGGCTAGTTCCTGCCGGTCGGTCGGGTCCCCCTGCCCTTCCCCGCTGGCTCAGGGAGCGCCGGCTGGCGGGGGCGGGCGCAGCAGCCGCGGTGGGAGTGGATTTCAAGTTCGTGACTTGGTTCAGGACACTGGCTGTTGAGACGCTGGAAGGGACAAGAAAGAGGGCTGGCCGCCCTCCAAGCTTTCCAGGGTGCTTTTGGGACCCCAAGTTCAAGGGCGGGGGGGTGAGCTGGCAGCATTAACTAGAAAGGGGTGTTTTCCTGGAGGGCTTCCTGGGGTAGGTGACTGCTTAGGGGTGTGGAAATGACAGGAGGGTGGCCGGAGCTGGGCCGGCCTGGGTGGGGACCTGAGCCTGTGTCCCGGGATGGGGTGTGGTGGGGAAGAGGAGCCTGAAGGGCCCCGAAGGCCATGCCAAGGGTTAGAGGCTCAGGATCCAGAGGGTGCCACCGAGGTCCAGGCAGTGAGGAGGATGGGGCAGCAGTCAGGACTTGGGCAGCGTCTGTGCCCAGGCTGGGGACTGGGGGGGGGGGTCTCACCTGCCACCCTGCCCTTGGCCCTGTTGACTGTGGCTGCCGAGCCAGCTGTCAGCTGGAGAAGGGCACCTGTCCTGCCCATGAGTGGCACCTACCTGTGCTCCACCCTAGTCCCACCTGCCCTGACCTGGCTCCCTGCATGACTCAGGCCACCTGTGTCCTCCGGTGCACCCAGACAACCCCACCCTTGAGAGCCTGTGGTTCTTGGTGCTCAGCCTCAGCCTTGATGTCTCCACAGGACTCTTGGGACATGGAGTGTGTGTCCTGGTGGGGACTTGCCATCTGCTGGCCCCAAGAGTCTCCGGGGCCCTCCATGGTGTCAGAGGAGGGGAGCCCTGGGCTAGGGTGGTCCTCTCATGTTGACCCCATTACCCCGGGTTCCCACCCTCCCTTGCTCTTTCTGTATCACCTGGGCTCCGGGCTAGGCCCTGTGCACACCCCTGCCCTAACAGGTCCCGGCCAGGGGCCATGCCAGCCACTGGGGTACAAAGTGTCTGGCAAACCTGATCCAGAGCCTGCCCCCGTCGTGCCTGACAGTTGTTGGACTGGCCTGAGCCTCAGTTTGCGCGTCTGCTCAGTCAGATCGCTCCCTCTGGGGAGCATACAGACCAAGGCCCATGTGTGTGTCCTGTTGTGACCCTTGTCCCAGCTCCCAGATGTGGTGCTCTACAACCTGGCAGGAGAACCCAGGAAACACGGGTGGTTTGTAGTCAATTGAAACTGACCTTGAGTCCATTTCCCTCCCCAAACTGGAATCCATGTATTGAGCCACAGTTGATTGGGTGAGGGATACGGGTCCATAGGGTCTCTGCTTGGCCAAGCATCTATCTTGAGGGGGATACTTTTTTTTTTTTGAGGGTCTTGCTATGTAATTCAGGTTGGCCTGGAACTCAGAGATCCTCCTGCCTCAGCTTCCAGAGTGCTGGGACCACAGGCATTCATCATCACACTGGGCTTGACCCAATTTAGCCTCCAGGGGGCAGGGAACAGTTATCAGGCACCTGCTCTGGGGGTTTCACCTTTGTTACCTCTTTAATCCTCACCTCAAGAGGGGTTGATATGTGCTATCTGTTGTATAGCTTAGGACACTGAGCCCTAGAGTCTAAGGGTCGCTCCCAAGGACCCGGCATGGCTGCTAACACATGAAACCCCCGTGGGGTTTGCCCCCACCGTCTGATGTGAGAGCTCTTACCCTTTCCCGGGTGACCAAGGACTTCTGCTCGCCAGGCCTTTTGGAGGGATCAGGTTGTGCTTCGCTGTGCCTCTGCTCCCCCCCCCCCCCCCCCCCCCCCCCCCCCCCCCCCCCCCCCCCCGCTGCCTGCCTTCCTCCCAGGTTGGGGGCTCCCGTAGCAGAGAGCCGAGGCGGGGACCAGGGCCTGGAGGCTTCCTTAGAGGGGTGGTGGCCTTACAAGCAGACAGTTCTCATGGCTGGGTCTCCCCTGGGGACTGATGTTTCCTTTACCCCGGGCTTGAGCCAGAGGCAGCAAAGGTGACCCAGAGCTCCGGCTGGGTCCGGGAGACACCAGGGTGACTGAGATGCAGATATTTCTGGCGCCCAGGGTGGGAGTGGGGCACAGTGGCCAGGACAAGACAGTGGGGACAGAGTGAGTCTGTGTTCCTCGGGCTATAGATTTTTCAGTGCTCACCAATTCTGAATTTTTAATGTTGAAAGTTTCTGGATTAGGCAGAAACCCACAACTTCCTGATGAAAACCACACATGCACATTTAGCAAATCCTCTTACAGATGTACAAATTACCAAGCTGTACATCTGAGGGTTTTTCACAGTCAGGATGACGCTGTCCAGGCTCTACCCCTGATGATTTAGAGACGTCAGCCACAGCCTTTTTGGGCCACTGACACGAAGATGATGGGAACTTTCTCTGGGTTTATGAGCCAGAGTTTTCCAGTTGTTCCTTCTAATATTAGTCTAACTCATACGCATTTAGAAACCCAAATAAACCATACCTTCCAACTCTGTCTATTATGGGCTATTGCACAAGGGAAATAACTACTGAGGTGAGACTGTGTTGACTTTTCAAGAGCAGCACTGGTGCTAGAAGGGAATTAATAGCTCTGAAATTCTGAGGAACTCTGAGTTCGCAACTCCAGGGCCATGGTCACCATGGAGATGAGGGGACGAGCTACTCCTTGGGGTGGGTGCACGGCATACCTTTTCTGAGATGGTTGTTGAAAGATACACTCCTGCAGGATGAAGGAGTAAACTAAGACAGAGGAAGAAAGGAGGAGAAGCAGCTGGAAAGCCAGCACAGCAAAGGGAGAGGAAAATCTTCAGGCTGCTGCTGTACAGTGACCCCAAGGTGGCAGTGGGTTTAGGGAACAACCAGCCAGATTGGAGCAGGTCAGAGCAAGTTCCAGGGGCCACTTCTTTAAGCAGGTTGTTTTCGGCTGAATGCTAGTTCCCTTCCAAAATTCTTTTGTTGAATTTCTAGTGGCTTCATTATACAACCAAGGTTAAGATGGGGGGGAGGGGAGAAAAAAGAAATCAACAAATGTTGGTGAGGATGTGTGGACATGTGAAATGCTCCAGCCACGGGAAAGCAGTTTGACAGTTTTTCCAAAAGTCATACAGAACACCATATGACCCAACAATTCCTCTCCTAGGCATCTACCTAGAAAACAGACTTGGAGAAATCTGTGTGTGTTATTCACAGAAGCCAAATTTGGGAGCAATCCCAGGACTATCAACAGGTGTATGGATAAACAAAGTGACCAGTCCACGTGGCGGCATAATATGAGGCCAGGAAAGGGGTCAGGTTCTAACACACTTGCTTGAGACGCATGCTTGGCATGCATGTGGGCATCCATCCGGACATGCACCTCTCTCTTCTCTGCAGATACCACCACTCGGCTCCTGCTGGGAGCGATCGCCGTCCTGCTGTTTGCCATCCTGGTAGTGATGAGCATCTTAGGTGAGTGCAAAATTCTGGGTCCCAGATTCCCGTGACCTGTCCCAGGCACAGCTTATGAGGTGAAGAGAGGTTTCTGGCATCCTTGGAGCTCTGGGGGACACAGCAGGTCTGGGACAGAGTGTTGGTTGTTGGTGAGATTGTAGCCTAAAATAATACGTTCTTACATGGGTATCCCCGGGTCCTTTTGTAATCAGTGTGGGTAGAGAGGGTAAATGATGCAACAACTCAGGACAAATTTGACGCAGGCTGGGTAAGTGGCAATTTTTGTAGGAGGTGGTTGGGGACAAGGGTCTTTAAATATGATATTGTACTCTAGCAGGCTGGGGCTTGGGGATTGCAAATTCAAGCCCAGTGTGAGCAACCTGGCAATTTAGTGAGACCCTGTCTCACAATAAAAAGTAAAATAAAGGGCCGGGGGTGTAGCTTATATAAGGGCCCTGGGTTCAACCTCCAGTACTGAAAAAAGTCATATTAATTGATCAAACCTGTATTGAGCTTTGTTGTGTGTTAGACCTTGGATCAAGTGCCAGCAATTTAAAAAGATTAGCATGACACTGTCCCCGCTGTCCAGAGATAAATGCAGCGATAGGGATAATACTGCTGGTGGCCTCCCAGAGCAGGAGACAGTGCTGAACTGTGAAGAATAATTAGGAGTTTTCCAGAGACAGTGGGGTGGAGTGTGTGTGTGTGTGAATACCTCCCTCTACACTTAGATTATATACCCAGGGACATGAAAATTACCTCAAACCACAGATTACAGGAGAAAAGACAGAATTTTTGTTAATGTTTATATTTATGGGAATTAGCAGAAGAGAAAGGAAACTCAAAGAAGTGGAAGCTTATATACCTTTTTTAACAGAGAAAAGAGTTTGGGCTTCATTGATAAGTTGTGGGAATGAAAGAAGGAACAGGGAACTCGGCTATCCTTGGGGGACCCCAGTCAATAAATATGTGTCGTGGCTTCTTCAGGATTTGCAGAAGGGATTTCAGTGCCTCTGTTTTTATTCTGTGCGAAGCACTTGAGACCAGGGTAGACTTTTTAAAATAGTCCACCGGCAATCAGGCCCCATCAAGGCCGCCCCTGTACGACTTGTAGATAAGCCCCACTTTGGAGGATGCTTAGAACGAGATACTGTGGCCCCTGGGCCCACCTGGACCTTCCTTAGAACAGCTGCTGTGAATGGGGTCGCTCTCCTTTCACCCTCTGGTGAGGCTGCCAGTCAGGGCCGTGTGTAGACTGAGCCCGTCAGGATTTTAGCGAGGTGCCCTCATGTCTCTTGAGAGACTCCCATCCCAGCCAGGCCTCCCGGGTCCTGCCCCTCACTGAACCTGTGTGCCAGGGACTGCCCCTAATTAATCCTGCCCACCTGGCTGTAGCTCTCCGGGGAGGACTCTGCAGGCCCTTGGGAACCATGGGCACATTCCTGGCTCTGCTTCACTCCACGTTGTAATCAATCATGCACTTACCAAATTTGCAGCAGGGCAATCTACAGACACAATTCCATGTGACAGACATGGTGCGGGGGGAAATTTGCCTTTAAAAACAGAAACACTGAGCCAGAGTGAATGAGGCAAATGTGGCGGAGACAAGTAGAAGGGAGCTTCAAGGCCGAGCGACGCCTATCCTGGCTCAGAAGCAGGTCCTGTCTAAGCGCAGGGCTTAGCTTCTCCCCCAAGGAGCCCTGGGGTGGGTCTGTTGGCTGCAGCCTGTGGGTAGGAGGGCAGCTCTGTGCTCTCGGAGCGGCTGGCAGAGCCCCAGTACGTGGCTCAGGGGCTGTCCTGGCGGCAGCGTGCCCTGCAAGGAGAGGCGGAGGAGATGGCATTGGAGTGACTGGCAGGGGAGCTGGCACCTCCTTCCCAGAGAGAAGGGTCTGCTTTAGGTCACAGGAAGCTGGCCTAGCTCATAAGAGGGCAGCCTGGGGCTCAGTATTTAGCAAGAACTTCCCAGCAGCTCAGTGGGAGACTAGGCCACCTGGCTATTGTGGCCTCCCGGTCCCTGCCCAGTCTGGGTTGCTGGGGTTCCATGCCTGGGAGCTGAGAGAGAGGAGAGAGGAGCCCAGAGGCTCACCTGCTGTCCTGGCCCAGTTCCCTTTTGTCACACATTTTAGTTGCTGGTCCTTTACCTGCAAGCACTGTGAGCTCCACAGCGTCTCTTTGGGGCACCAATGTTGAGGTAGGTGGAGGGAGCCAGGGGCAGCAGGGTGGGGTCTTGGGGGTCAGGTGGTGGCCAGCTGGTGGCCAGCCGTGTTGGCAGATGTTGCCCTGTCTCCTCCCTGCAGCCTCCAAGGGCTGTATCAAGTGTGAGGCACCCTGCCCAGAGGACTGGCTGCTCTACGGGAGGAAGTGCTACTTCTTTTCCGAGGAACCGAGAGACTGGAACACGGGCAGGCAGTACTGCCACACCCACGAGGCTGCGCTGGCTGTGATCCAGAGCCAGAAGGAGCTGGTGAGGGTGACCCCAGGGCCCCTGTGCTCAGGCAGAGCCACAGCAGACAGGCCGTGTTCCCTGTGACACATGTCTGGGGGCCACCCATCTGCTGCATAGCCATAGGTGTGCAGGTGGCCGTGAGGGCCTGGGCAGGTCCCCCTCCATGGTCAGGGCCCCTTACTGCAGCCCAAATTAGCATTATAAAGTGTAAGAATGACCAATTATAGCCAGGCATGGTGGTGTATGCCTGTAACCTCAGCACCCCAGGATTGAGGTTGGAAGATTGCTGTGAGTTTGAGGCCAGCCTGAGCTATACAGTGAGTTTAAGGTCAGCCTGCACTTCGAGACTCCATCTCAAAAAACAAAGAAACTTATAAATGTAAATCAGCACTTTTTTTATTGTTCCAAATCAGGACATGTGCTCTCATTTAATATCCTGACCAATTTTATCAACAGAAATGTGAAAGAAAGAGAATGAACAAATCTTGGTCAGTGTGGGTTTGAGCCACAGTGTGGCAGGGATCCAGAATAGCAGAGTCTAAAGCCCTCTGTCTGTCTGTCTTTGGTACACAGTGTTTCTCTGTCCCTTCTGCAGAGAAAGGTCCAAGAGGATGCAGGTAGGATGGCCAGTCTGAGTCCTGAGATTTGTCTCACATAATCCAACAGGGGAAAGTTCCTAAGCCTCCTGTCACCAGGACTGGCCAGGGCTGCCGAGCCTGAGGACCCGGCCATGCAGGCCTCCTGGCCAGTGGGTGCACACACCAGAGCTGGGGCCCTTGAGGCTCTTGGGAGTGGCTGCAGGGATCTCAGAGGATTCTGCCCGCTGGCTCCTCATTCCGATCTCCAGGCTGTATCACCCCCCTGGTCTGTGCACCCTGATGCCAAGTCTTCCACTCCAAGTTTTGTTGCATTGTGAGCAGCAGTCAGGACAGTGCCTTGACTCGGATGCTTTCTTTCCTCTTTGCTTTTGCAGGAATTTATGTTCAAGTTCACAAGGAGGGAGCCCTGGATTGGCCTGCGCAGAGTTGGGGATGAATTCCACTGGGTCAATGGGGACCCCTTTGACCCAGACACGTGAGCTAAGGCTTCATCATGTAAAGGACAGCCTGACGCTGGGACCCAGCTCTCGAGAGAAAAGCTCCGTTTCCCGGCAGCTAGAGATGCCAGCAGCGGGCCGTGGCTGGGGGACACTCAGAATGGCTTTAGTTCTCCCTGCTCACAGGTCCAGGCTGGCTTGGTGGCCCTGCCTCATGCAGCCCTTAGAGCTATGGGATGCCAGCACCATGATGATGGTGCATGAGTGTTCCCACAGCTAAAACTCTGGGGTCCCTCTAACACGTTGCTTGTGGGATCCCAGCCACAAGAGACCTGAGATCAGGGCGAGCAAATGAGATGCCTTCAGGACACACTCAGATTTGTGTATGGTTTCAGTGACAGCAGCCCCAGCTGTCCATTGTTACTGGGGTTGTTCCCATCTGCCCCATGCCTGTGTGGCTATTTTAATTCTGTGCATCTCTTATGTATGCCTGACCCCAGGGTGGCTGGGAGCTGGGATGACAGTGACACGGCCTGTTCCAAAGCTGGCTGCCTGGGGGCTGCAGGGGTAGACACAGCTCCTCACAAGGCTGTGATGAGCAGTGTCGGCAGGGCAGGCTGGGTGCTGGGGAGGGTCCCCCGAATCTGGCATATGGTGGCCACCCTAGAAGATGAGGAGAGCTATGGGGCATTGGGAGGAGATGGGGAGGCTGTGCCAGAAGCTGCTGCAGGGGTGGGCACAGCCACAGGGCCTCCCGGGGGCCTTGGGATGGCTCCCCGGGCCAGTCCCGAGCTCTCGGTCTCTTCTCTCCTGGTCACAGATTCGCCATCTCGGGCCCAGGTGAGTGTGTCTTCGTGGAGCCCACCCGGCTGATGTCGACAGAGTGTCTGATGACCCGGCCCTGGGTGTGCAGCAAGATGGCCTACACGTGACAGGGACAGGCCAGAGGTGGACAGAGGCGTCTGTTCCGAGCCCAGCCTCCAGGGGAAGCCACCTGCCCTCTGCAGGGGGAAGAGCTGGGGAGGACCTGTCCCTGTCCTGTCCCCTCTCAGGCTACAGAGCTCTCGAGTCCCTGGTTCCTGGTCTCCTCTGTCCCCAGGCAGGTCCTGTGGCTCAGCAGTTGAATCCCATATGCTAAGTAGCGTGGCCATCTTCCTCCACCTCACAGGCACGCGCACACACGCACAGGCCCTTCCCAGCAGTGTCCCTCAGCAAGCCCCAGCCCTTCCCTGGAACCGTCCCTCCTCGCTTTGGCCCTGGTGCCATGGGGAAGGCTGGTGGCTGCCGGGTGTCCGTCATCACCTATCATTGGTCAGGCCCTCCCTTCTCTGGAGTGCTGGGGTGGCAGGCGGGCAGGTGTCCCCTCATCTTAGCCAGCCCTGCTCAAGGCCTGGAGGCCCCACACCCACCCTCTCTGCCTTCCTGGGGTTCCCAGGCAGGGCCCCCCGCTGTGTCCGTGGTGCTGTTGAATCGGTCACTAACGGAATAAAGCAATGACTGGCGTCAGAGAAGCTGCTGCCGTCTGTTCCGGGGTCATAGCTGGGGGAGAGGAAGAGGGACACAGATGGTAGGGGTCACCACAGACATGCACTGCTTTGGCATGGCCAGCAGTGGTGTGCAGGGACAAGGATGGAAAAAACGAAAAGACCATATGTGATGGGCTCAGTGCTGTAGTTAGTCTGGGCAGGCTGGGAAGTTGTTCCTGGCTTCCTTTGTTACTATTTAATGAAACGTGTCAAACGTTTGCTCCCTTCCCACGTGCCAGGCACCATGCCAAGCATGGGGACCCTCTGCCTTATTTATGCCCCAAGGAGCATACAGCTCAGAAGGCACTAAAATGTTCTAGAATATTCCGCCTTGGGGAGGACAGAGTGACACTCACATGGGGCTAGGGAGGAGTGCACAAGGCCTTCTGGCCTCCTCCTGTCCCTCTGGTCAGTTGGAGAGGCCCCGAGGACCCGCCCTGCAGGCTCCTCCTGGCAGCCCCAGCTGCAGGTTCCTGGGAACCGCACATGCACTGGGCCTGGCCCATTTTCAGGAGAGTGCGGGGAGCGCCAGGTCCTTTTGCTGAGCCTAAACTGTCAGACAGCAACGCCCGGCGTGGCGTGGTTAGCTCTTCTGCATGCTTTCCAGGTAGCTCACCCAGTAGGGGTCTTCTTGGCTTCCTAGCTGTCTCCTTCTGGGAAGCCAGTGGCAGGCCGGGGTGCACAGTAAAGTGTTAAGGGAATTCGGGGTCCCCCACTCCCAGCATGTGTTTGGGGGCATGGCAAGGGGCCAGGGTGGAGAAAGTGGTCAGTGCTACTGTGCTTAGTCATGTCCAGGCCCAAGTTTCAGTGGGGTCCTACCTCAGTTTACATGGCATTGCTGGTTCACACCTATAATCCTGGCTCTCTGGGCAACTCAGGCAAGAGGACCCCAAGTTTTCACCTAGCCAGGCAACTGAGCAAAAGCCTGTCTCAAAAAATTTGTAAAAAAGGGCCGGGGACGTTGCTCATTACGGAGACCCTGGGTTCAGTCTCCGGTACTGCAAAATAAAACAATTGACTCAAATGGCTGAAGACATAGCTCCATGCAAAGGCCCTGGGTTCAGTCCCCAGTACCACAAAAGTGGGGCTCAAGATCTTTGGTGCCGTTTTCCACAGTTCAGCACAAAGGCCCGCGGGCACAGCACGGCTGGCTGGCCGCGCTCGGGTTGGGCAGCCGACAAGGAGCAGGGAGTCTGCACGCTGCAGGGGGAGGGGTGCTTCCCGAGGACTGGCTGGGGTGGTTTGGCGCCGCCCTAGTGGTCAACCAGTGTTTGCTGATCCCAACCCCTAAGGTTCATTCTAATGCGAGGAAAAGGCAGCCTGAGATGCAGACGCCAAAATCTGAACCCAGCCCTCCCTGCAGGGCTCTTGGGAACTTTTTTGCGGCACATGTGTCCCTGCCCAGCTGGCCAGCACTGAGGAGGGAGAAGTGGCAAGGAAGGGACACCTGTGGGCCGGGGCATTGTGACCTTCCTTGCATGTTTTCATGTAGGTGGCCAAAGACGGTCATGTTATCTGGTAGCTTATTACTGAACGTTACCGGGTTCTGGGTTGCTCGCCTTTCCTTCTGGAGATGGATTCTAGGTTCTTCTCCCCTCGAACAAAGAATTCAATGAAATGAGCAAAAATCAGTGGCAAAGTTTATTCAAGAAAGCAAAAATGAAGAGTGGGATAGAAACTGGAGTGAGCTTAGACCAAGTAAGTAAAAAAAGAAGATGTTGGCAAAGGGCTGGGAAAGACAACACGGGCTATCGTGGGTCACCACGGCAAAGCCGTCATGGCCTGGTTATGCCTTTTGTGCAGCCCAAATCTCACGGAAGCCCGAGAGAACTTCTGTATCTGGGCCCCGAGAGAGGCTGCTGGGGTGCCACACCGCAGACTGACTCAGGTCCACCTAATCCAGTGAGACCCTACTGCAGTTCTCGCGAGAAGTCCACGAGCAGGCTTTGGGAACTGTGGTGCGCATGTGTGCGGGATCTGGTAATTCACGGGTCATGCCCACTTCTCCAGCCAGTTTTGCCACGCCCTGAGCTTCTGCCTCAGCCTCTTGGTAACTTCTGCCCTGAGGCTCCTGAGGACATCTCCGCAGCCACATTATCAGCACCTCTACTCGATACAGGGCCTCTTGTGGCCTGAGTCAGTGTGGTCTTGTCTTCTTCTGCTCTGGCCCTGTGACGTTCCCACCCCCTGGGCTGCAGGGGTTCTGTGTCGTGAGACTTTCCCTGCGCAGTGGATGCTCTGTGTTGCTGATTCTCTTGCCCAGGGTATCTTTGCACTCTGAATTTGGAGGTGCCCTCCGGAGCCCTGAGATGCTGCCGCCGAGCTCTTAAATCCCCAGAACTGTGAGCCAAATACACAGAGCCAAATACTCTGTACAAAGTGCCCAGCCTCAGACATTTTACTACAGCAACAGAAGACAACGATATCCTGCCTCTGGCCTTCTGTGAAAATCCCAGGTAGAAAAACATATGGGTGATGATCTGGCCTTGTGCCAGCCGACGGGTCATTTCCATTTATTTATTTATTTATTTATTTATTTATTTATTTATTTATTTTTCTTTTTGTCTTTTTGAGGCAGGGTTTCACTCTGTGGTTCATATTGGACTTGAATTCACTTTGTAGCCCAGGTTGGCCTAGAACTCTCAGCGATTCTCCTGCCTCAGCCTCCTGAGTGCTGGGATTATAGGTGTGTGCCACCACACCTGTCTGGGTCATTTCCATTTAAAGCCTTTCTACTGTCACCAAGTTTTTACCAACTCACCTCAGCACCAAAAGCAGCTGTTAGTCTCTTCTTGCCTAGGAAAGTCTTCTTTATATCCTTATTTTTCTGATGGATTTTGAAAAGTCTGACTTTTATAATTTTCTTGCTGTTACAATAGAATCAAAAAATCCTTTGCCACTTTCCATAGCTACATCCAGGCTGGAAACCTTCTGAACAGTCTTTTGAACTTTAAGAACAAATTAGCTATTTCCCAGCCCAGCACATAATTGGTCAGGGATAGGATCATTATAAGTGACTCCCATTTAAACACCACTGGCTTAGGGTCATTCTGAAGTCCTACTGTGTGATGCTATGGAGTCCCTGGCTTTGGACACAAGTGAGGAGTTTCCTTGGTAATCTCTGACTCTCCTTGCTCGGGAGTGAGGGGAGGAATCCCCTGGCTTCTTCACAGTCTTAATGCCAGCCACCTCCTGGAGCCACATCCCTGGACCCGGGTCCTCCCAGCTGCATTGGGGGCCGCCTGGCTGCCTGCCCTGTGCAGTGCTGAGGCGATTATGGCCCATGAGGGCGGAACAGGAGACAGTAAAAACAGTCTCTGCATCACGCTGCAAGCCTGGGTTGTCTGTGATGATACAGAAACATAGTGCACTTCTGGTCTCTGTATCCTGTCAAAGTTATTTTCTAGATTAAATTCTCAAGGTTGCCTAACTTCTTTTTTTGTCTGATGTCATATCTTGCTCTTGGCCTGGTGGCAACTGTCTTGCAGGCACTGGACGCAGTATGTGGGCAGCCTGAGCCCTCGCCTCCTCTAATTTATTCTACCGAGTTTTCCTGAGACACTTGGCCAGTCTTTTTGGGGGGCTGGGCATGCAGTAGTACTGAGGTTTGAAGCCAAGGTTTTGCACTGAGTCACATCCACAGATCTTTTCTTATGTTTTAGAGACAGGGTTTGGTTAAATTGCCAAGTTGCCCAGGCTGGGCCCAATCTTATGATCCTCTTGCCTCAGTGTCCCAGAGTGCTGGGATCACAGGTGTCACCCATACTCAATTGCCAGTCTTATTTTTTATGGATGCAACTCTTTCATTTCTTTAGCCTTCCACAGTTTGAATTCCATTTTCTTTTCTTTTTTTTTTTTTTTTGGTACCAGGACTGGAACTCATGACCTCACGCTTGCCAGGCAGGTGCTTATGCCACTGAGCTAAATCCCTAGCCCCTGAATTCCATTTTCTTTTGTTTCCACTGTGCAGCTGGGCTTGTTCTTTCTGAAGCTCCTCTCTTTCCTATAAAATCCTCCCGAAGGAAGCCATTGTGAGCATTCTAACCTTTTCCTAGCACTTCTCTTAGAGCTAATGGAGTCAGTCAGGATGTGGCCTGCTTTCTGCTTATTGCAGGTTACCCCATCTTTCACTGAGGCACAACATGGGGTGTCATCTGTCCATTGCCTGAAATCAATTTCTTTGTTTTTCTGTTCAACTTTTAAGCTAATGCCATGCATTTTATTTTAGATTTCGTTACACAAGTACTCCACTTTGAGGAACTAATTTCTATATAAAGTTGGCTGATTGCTGCAGTAAAGAAGCCTAAAAGCTCATAAAAAGACTTGTTTCTTGCTCTTTTGTGGCTTGTTCCCCAGGGCTTTATTGGGGTCGGGGACACAGTGTCTCCCATCCAGTGGCCCAGCAGTCTCTGGGGCCTCAGAATTGTCTCCTTAGATCTTTCACATCTGGCCAGAAACTGAGGGAGATGAGTGCAGGTAACTATGTAAGAGGGCTGAAGCAAGCTGGGGGAGCTCAGGTCTGGCCATACTTCTTTGCAAAGAAAGCCAGAAAGAAAACTGGGCTGCTCAGGAAGGGTTGAGGAATAACTGGGGCTTGGGCTTGAGCTCGGGGAATCACCAGCTGGCCCTCGCTGCATGCAATGTGATTCCTGTTTTACAGTTTACACAGCTGAGCCAGAGGTGAGCTGGTTCCCAGACACTGCAGGGTAACAGCAGAGCTTTCAATCCAGCCCAACACTGGCTGAGCCTGGGAAGTGCTCTGAGCCGCCTGACTGTACCCCACCAGCCTTCTCCCTTCGTCTCAGTGGCTTGTGACAGTTTCAAATCTGTGACAGTCTCTGTGCCCTGTGACCTGTGCAGGACTTCGTCCTAGTGTGGACTTCTTGCTGCTTCTGTAGCTCATCGGTTCTCTTACCAGCACCCCCATCCCTGGAATAGTTTGCTGTGGATAAAGATTCTGAGGGCCACTGCTATAAAACTGAAAGACAACTGAGACAGAATATAGAAAGACATGAAAGGGTGTCAAAGGGTTTCATCACAAGGGTACGTAGAGTCTAGCATTGTTTTAAAGTGCACCAAATGCAAAGTGTCACCATAGAAAGCACTATGTACCTTCTATAGATTATCTTATGTGAGATTATGTACCTTCTATAGATTAGCCAGTGTGGTGGTGCATGCCTATCACCCCAGCACCTGGAGGCTGAGGAGCCCCAAGAGTTTGAGGCCAGCTTGGACTATGTAGCAAGACCCTAAGTACCAAAAGTAAATAAATGAATGCATGAAAGAATGACTGAATGGCTGAGCTCAGAAATCGGGGAAGGCCCTGCCCCTACGGCTTCCTTGGTCACTGATGAAGTCCAGGCTGTTTTTGGCAAGGGATATTTTCATCCTTGGATGATGTCAGGTAGTGCCAGGACCCCACAGAGTCCATACCTTCCTAGGAAGAGGTGTTCATAGCCCGAGCTGGTCATTAAGTGTGTGTGTGGAGTTTCCCTCCCTGACCCTGAGTTGGAGGCAGAGATTGAACAGGGAGCTCACAGGACAGCAATGCCGTGACGCTGTGCCTAATGCTCCTATTTGCCCTGCTTTCTATGGTGGCTCAAGCAAGCACCTTACCCTTCTCAGTCCCCCCAGTACTGACCATGCACTGACAGCAACATGTCAGTCAGCACAGAACCCGGGGTGATCTACTGATGAGCTACACCCCCAGCCCTCTTTTCTTCTTCCCTTCCCTTCCCTTTCACTTTGAGACAGGGTTTTGCTAGCTTGCCCAGGCTGGCCTTGAACTTGGAACCCTCTTGCTTCAGCATTCTTGGTAGCTTAAGGTTGTGTCGGCATTGCTGGTGCCCTAGGAGATGTGGGATCTGGAAGGTGGACAGGTGGCTTGGTGGGGGAAAGGAGGGCTGAGCAGTTTGTTAACCCCTAGACCACCAGCTCTGCCCGCCATGTAACAGGGGCCCCAGAAACAGAGACTAAAGGCAGATCGGGACTTGCAAGGATTCTACGGCTTCATGGTGGAGGAAGAGGAGAGATGCCGCCAGTGTGGCAGGGACAACTGTGCATGAGGTTGGAAACCAGGCCAGCAGGGCCCAGAGCTAATGCAGGGCAAGCTTTGTCAGGGAGGTGACTTGGGAGGGACGCTTTGGAGTGAAGGTCCCCAGATGGCAGGATGCTTGGAGGTGAAGGGGCTCTGAAGACGTGACAAGGGTGGGTGGCGAGACAGCTGAAGATGTGACAAGGGTGGGGTGGGGAGACAGCTGGGCTTGCCTGAGAAGGTGGCATCGAGGGGCTCTGGCCAGTAGTCCAGGTTCGGAGTCACCCTGCTGAAGGTGTGGTGAGGAAACACAGGGCTGGGACTCCACAGGCGAGGACCTGGGTGCGGTTAGGGTCTGGCTGGGAAATGAGACCCCTTGGGGGATCTGGAGGTCCCAAGGCGTGAGGGAACAGGGAATGGAAGCCAGGATGAGAGTGTTGGGGTGGAGTCTGCTACCCTGTGTGTGGCCGGTGGGAATGTGAGGGGTACCACTGCTGTGGAGAATGGTGTGATGGTTCCCCAAGATGTTAGCCGTGACATGTGGTTCAGTAATGTCTGCTGTGTGTATCCTCCAAAGAATGGAAAGCAGGGCTACTCACCCACCAGGACTCACAGTGGCACTGTTCATAACAGGCACGAGGGGTGGTGACCCAAGCTTGCTACCAAAACCAGAGCCTATCCAAGTGTGGAACACCACTTGGCCCTGAAGAAGGCCCTTCTGACACAGGCTAAAACATGAATGAACCTCAATGACATTCTGCTAGGTTAAGCCAGACACCAAGGGGCAAATGTAGGCGCCTGCTTACATGAAATACCCAGCAGAGGCTCAGCGAGGGAAGGAAGGAGGGAAGTTACTGTGGCGTTTCTGTTTGGCATGGTGAAGAAGTTCTGGAGATGGATAGTGGTGGTGATGTATGACAATGGGGACCTTCATGAATGTCACTCACTGCACACTTAAAGTAGGGGAGAAGAGCTCATTGGGAAGCTGGGCGCCGTGGACAGAGCAGGATGCGGGGTCCTAGGCTTCCTGAGGTGACGGCATGTGCCACAGCTGCCCAACACTGACAGGGGAGGCCGAACACTGGCCAGCTCACAGGACGCCAGGCGAAGGTGTGCCCGGGGCCGTGGGTGCAGACTAACCCAGCTGCACAGGAATCGGCAGTAAAGGGAGTTCGGTGCCAGCTCCGGCGCCCGGTCGGGGTGGGCGATGCGCCTCTCCACAGCGTTCAGTCGTTCCCGCGGCCGCAGTGCTCCCGGAAGCCGCCCTTTGCCACGGGCACCCCCTCCTGACCTGTGCAGCTGTGGGACAGACAGGCATGCCAGGCGGAGCGTACAGTGATTCCAAACAGTTTAATGTAATTCCAAGACAAAGTGTGATTACATTGCTACACATATACAATATGCATATGTGAGTTTACAAATTTTAATTAATAACTCATTTCACCTCAGAGACCGAAAAAATGATCAAAAGAAACTGTAACAAGCTATAACGTAGTTCACCACAATGGGACCCCCCCTTTCTCACCCTACAGTTAGTAATATTACAATTAAAATAACTATATTCTTCTATAATTTTTTTCTGTTAAAATCATCTCATAAATTTACAATGCTATTATTAGTTTCCAAGACTAATATAAATTCACTCCATTTTTCTACAACGAAAATGATTATTAATTTAGAAGCACACAACATCATGATGAAAAAACACAAGCATTTTAGTAGCAAGGACTTGATCAGTTAAGAATTAGTTTTCTTGTAAAACATTCTAAAGCCAAGTAAAATATCCATTCTTATACCTATGAGACTAAGGAATAGTTACATAGAGGTCTACAACACATTGGTTTGTCTTTTAAAAAAGTAGACATTTATAAATAAAAAAGAAAAGAGGGACAATTCACAGAGGGAAGAGAGGTACACAAGAAAATACTGTTGCACGCAGTAATTGTCACACAGATTAACATGGATTAACACTTTCTAATACAGAAGCCGTACAGTGAGAAACACAATGGACAGGGCTTCATGGGGTTTTCGAGATTGGGCTAAAATGACCCGGTAGAGAAAGATCTGGGTGAGGTGACCTCAGGAGGGAGCCAGGTGCCTCGGGCTGGGCCCAGGTGTCACCAGGGCTCCTCTTGCCCACTGGCTTTCTGGCAAGTGTGCCTGTCTATCCAGAGTGTCCTGAATTCATGGGCAGCTGGAAGGTAAACATTTCTACAGATCCGTTCTCTTTCCATCCTAATGGATATCATTTTTGGAAATGTGATAGAATATCAGGCTGCAGCTCAGTAAGTGTGGTCAAAGCAAAACAGGATGGAAAACTCCAGTCATTCTGACTGGCTGCCCCTTGTCTTCATCGGTGCACTGGATGCTGGGGACCAGAGAGCATGGAGGCCACCCCGGGGTCCCTGCTCCAAGGCCCGGAGTGAAGGCGCTGGTATGCGCGTGCTAAGGCTGGCCCTGACCTCTAGAGGGCTCCGCTTCCTCCTCAGCCGTAAAGCTATCTTCTCCTATCAGAATTTGGTTTGATATATATATACACAAACATATATATCAACAGCTTTATCTATACAGTGATTCTACTAGCTAGGGCTTCTGATGCCCTAGCGTGTGCCTTTCTTGTCTACTTCATTTGGTTAAAAAAATGCACATGGAGAGGGTAAAGAGATGCTTTGGGGGCTAGAAATGGTTGTGCCTTAGGAATGCACAGAAGAAAGTAAAGTTCAATGCGCAGGTGCACAGAGGCGGAGGGGAGGAGGCAGAGGTGCACACAGGGACAGCACCTTTCAAGGTTGGGGTGGGGATGCTCTAGTTCTATGCAAAGCCACAAAGGCTACAGAGATGCCTCAGTCACTCTGCTTCCCAGCTTCCTTCTCCTCAGCTGAGCCAGGCAACTTAGTGACAACCCCAGTGTCCCTGGAGCCCAGCGGTGGCTCTCTGACAGCAGGCAAGGGGCCTTTTGAGCTGGCTCTCGAGCTTCCTAGAAGTCTTGGGAGCCTGGGCATGAGGCTGTGGTGACAGTAGGGTGGAGGCAGAGGGGCCACAGAGACAGAGACCCAACACAAGAAAAGCTGGGGAAGGTGAAGTGCCAGGAGAGATTCATTTAGGGACTTGGTTGAAGGGAGCAGAGGGAGCAATATCAGAGCCTCTTTAAAACAGACTTTTCAAGTAATCAAAAAGAACCAATTTTTATACCTCTAGTTTTTAAAAATATGAGTGAGCCCCAAAAACAATGACACAAAATTCATTTGGTTAATTAGTGCAAAGGAAAAGCACACACACAACACACACACACACACACACACACACACACACACACACACACACACACACACAGAGGCACACACAGAGGTGGGAGACGATTTAGAGCAGTTAAGAGTCCTCCACAGTAACAGTTCTAACAAAGAAACCGGAACAAAACTCTGCTGTCCCCGTGGCGGACAGGGAGAAAGTCAAGGCGTGATGTGAACAGAAAGAGCTCCCTGGTCCTGGGGATTCTGCTGTTTTCAAGGTCACATCTGTTAGAGGAATGGATCACACCTAAGGTCACAGCAGGTCCTCCACATTTTGGTGGCGGTGCAAGAGAAAATAAAAACCAAATAAGACTTAAGGAAACTGGCATTCCCAGCCTTCCTGAAGCTCTCATTGTCACACGCCCCTCCCATGCACCAGGCATTGGGGGACCAGCCTACGCACCCCTCCGTCCCCAGCTCCTTGGGCTCAGCAGCTCACAGACCTCTGAACCAAACCTACTTTTCACGCCTACTGAACCAGGCCTCACATCTCAGCTTGACCGTGTGTGAAAAGTAGACACCTCCTTTTGCACTGATTTTGTTTAAAGGAGAGAATGAATAAAAGACAGTAGATATACAGAAATCCCAGCCAAAGAATACAGGCATGGAAGTGTGTTGTTCTTTGCAACGTTGCTCAGAATATTGCTGGAGGCCCAGGAAATAGCAGCTGGGTCTCTGGGGCCACCTGAATCCCAGTGTCTTTTTACTGTCCAGTGAGTGGTAGTGAGTGGATTGATGAACAAATGAAACATTCAAATCAAGACAATAAAAAACCAGTGGAGCAGGGGTCAGTTTTTGCTGCCTCTTCCAATATGTCAGAGGCCTGCAGACAAGTGTGGATCTGACACGGTATGAGACCCCCCCCTCTGGCCTGGCTGGGGTCTAACCCTTCCCACTCTGTCCTGACTTCCTTTTGCATTCTCTCAGGCTCCCCTGGAAACCCATGCTATGGAGGGGACGCACACACTGGGCTATGGGAGTACAGGCAGAACATGCTCGCTTGGGGGACATGGCCTCTTCCTACAGAGGCCACGGATGGGGTTGGAGGTGTCAGTTATAAACAGAAACTTTCTTTAAAAAGTACCAGTTTAAATGTAAACTATAAAACACTTTTAACTATAAAATGTAGCCAGAAATATGCTTATCCATATTCAGTTATTTAGTTTACTCGTTTAAAGTGAGACTCACTTGGTATCTCAGAAGGCTAACAGCATTTTACAGTAGCTAAGAGCATATATGCCGTACGTGTGCACTGAAACATCACATTTGATTACAACACACAAAGAATCGTCTCTTCCTTGGTTTAATTTCCTCTGTAAAGATGAACCATTGTCAGAATTCACTTAAGCAACAACAACCAGGGTGTGCATTAATCATTATTTTCAACCCACACAGAATTCATAGTTTTTTAAATCTCAAGGTCAAGCTGGCTACATGACTTCAAAAAAGGCTAAAACCAGGATGAATGCCCACATTTGAGGTAATTATTGCCATTTTAGGTCACAGTTTGTGTAAGATAATGTATCTAAAACCTTCTAAAAAACCCTTAGGCGTTCTGTCAGAATTCTAGAACACCTATTGACACCAACCAGGATCTCAAATTCTGACGAGCTGGGTTTGCTTCCAATGGAGTCAAAGTTCTAAAAGATTCTAGAACTTGCATAAACCACCTAAGAATTTAGGCAAATAAGCCTGGAGCCAGTCCACAAAGTTTTTAAAAGAAAAAAAGAAGCAATAAACAAGAAACCCACCCCACACAACTGAGCATAAACTTCATAGCACATGATAATAGTTCTTTAGAAAATTAAAAATCTCGTCCTAAAGCATTTCTCAATTCTTGTTGCCTTTCAAACAAAATGAAAATACATCTGTGTTAGCATTAATTGCATATCAGGGCCACAGACCCCTCATCCCTAACTCCTGAAAGTTGGCTCGCTTTTCTGTTTACATAATTGTTGCTTTCCATTTCTTGGAGAAGGGTATCTGTCTTTCAAGAAAATTTAATTGTATTTCTCTTTCTAAAAGCCATCTTGTCCTTCCTCTTTTTTTTTTTTTAACAGAAAGAAAAAAGTTCCTGAACATTAGACCTACACACAGTATTTACAAATTTGGTGTGAACCCTGCCTCTGGTTCCACCCACAGCTGAAGAGTGAATCTATTACAGAGATCAGAGCTGTCATGATATTTATCAAGTACAGTAAAAAATAGCATTTTGAAAAAAATATATACCTTTTGTATTGCCTTTCTAGAGTTAACTATGAGCAAGAAAAAAAAATTTTCGAAAGAAGAAAAGAATACTTTTCCCCCCTTTACTCCTAAGAGTTTGTTATAGCAGCATTACTAAAGCTAGTTGGTTTGTTGGAAAGAAATCTAAAAGAAATTCTAGGAATCAAAAGAAACTCCCCAGAGATTTTCCTTAAAAGTCAAACAGATTCTGCCCTTCTGCCTGCATCTGATCCAGGGTCCCTTTTTGCACAGAGTGACATTCCTCAAAGCCTTTCTTTTCAACAGTCACACAGGAGACAGCCGAGCTGGTGGCTGCATGCTGGGTTCTGTCTGGCAGACTCAAGGTCAAGCACTGGCTCCGTTTCCTAGCTGGGCGGCCGGGGCAGCTTCCCAGCCCTGCACACCACAAGGGCCGAAGGGACTGATTCTGCCAGTCTCAGGGTTATGCAAAGATGAAATGAGATAAGACAACCAGTGAGCAATTTAGAGCAGTGTTTGGCACACACGAAGGGGGAGTGTTGTTAAATGAGCCATCAGAAACACGAGGCCACCCTTTGCTATGGAAAAAAGTAAAGCAAAATCTCATCTCAGTCCTCATCAACAAAAAGTCCTCATCAACAAAAAGTGATTAGAAACTTGGGGGTTCTGGATGACCACTGTATTCTCTGATACATGCCAGAGTCAGCTGCCTCACCCGCCAATGGCATGTGTGTGAGGGCGCCATGAGATGCACTTCGAAGGGCCTCGGCATGGGACTTGCAGTCCTGAAAGTAAAGGACAGGTGCTTACCTCAGGGGGTGTCACTAGTTGGACCGGAGGCAGCGCAGCTGATGCTGTCTGGCAGGGCTCTGAGATTGAGGGGCTCTAAAGGCGCGTGGGAGTCAAGCCGGGGAATCAGCAGGTCCTGTGTGCTGCTGGGGTCCGTGACAGGGCACTCCCAGGGCCACTTCTTGTAAACTCTCTTGGAGTCTGAAGGGAGGACTGGCCCAGAGCTAGCTCTCTTCTGACCTTCCAGAAGCTGCCCGGAAGTGTAGGAAACTGCTGCCAAGTGAGCAGCAGTGCCAAAGGCCTTCGAGCTTTCTTGTTCGCATTTAAACCCCATTCTGCCATGTTCTAGTCTCCAGTGGCCCAACTGAGATTTGACTGAGTCCAGCGTGGAGAGGAGAAACAGTCATGAGGCGTGGAGTGGCCGCGCTGCCATCCGAGCCCAGCCTGCTCACTGTACCCACGGCCACGTGAGATGGATGTGGGGCCTCTACCTTCCATTCAACAGCAGGATGTAGGGTCACTACCACTCCTCTCCAGGATGAGTGCACTTTTAAAACAAATGCAATCAAACGAGCAATTAAAAAAAAAGAGACAGAAAAGACAAGCGGAACCGTGTCGCTGACGTTGTTATTGCCTGGGAGAAAGAGGAATGGCACGCTTTCATCTCTGGAGGTGTCTCTGAGAAGGGTTCTTTGGCTACAGAAAGGAACAGTTTTGCTTCCTTTTTCCGATTCAATAAGGACATCTCTGGCGTGCTCCATTTTGAGGCTTCCCCTTTGAAAATCTGTCATTCATCAGAAAGAAAAGACAAATAGGGAGAGAGGCCTATGCGTCCCTGGGCTGGAATGTGTTGTGGCAAATGGCTCCTGCCAGCCTCACCAAGTGCCAGGCTGGGCCTCTGGACAAACCTCTGGCTCTGTTAAGTTCTCTGCTGGTTGAGGGCACCGAGCTATTTTCTTCTTTCCACTTTCTGTCCTAGCGGCTCCGTGGCAGGCTAGCAGGAACAGTTGTCCCCCGTCCTACTTGCCCTCGGCCAGACAACGGTGGGGACCTGTGTCGTTCTAGCGACCATGAACCATCAGCAACACTTCCTGAAGCCTCCTCATCTCCACATTCCGGTTTCCAAGAACGTTTGCACCCCTCACTCACACACACTCACGTGACCCGATTCCTCCTCCACGAGCTTGTTCCTAAATGAGTGTTTGCAACTCCCAAGACCAAGTCAAGGGACATCATCCAGCCAGGTGTGCTCTCCTTCCTGACCTTCTAACTGACACGGTGGTGTCCTAGCAGGCTGGGTGCTCCAGGTTAGGAGGACAGAGCCTGGCTGGCTTCCACACTCCACAGAGACTCAGCCGCTAGGAAGGTGTGACATGTCCGTGCAGCCCAGGAGGCAAAGGGAAATGGCCATTTTCTCCGGCCCCCTCCTTGCTCTTAATTGCACTGACCACTCACTGTACCCCACCGTGCTAACTGGCACTGACACTGCACTTGTCCACCATGGCCTGCTTGCTCCTTCCCCTTGGAAATCTCCCGAACGTAGCAGAGACACATGTGCCAGCGCCCAGACAGGTCAATGAGAACCCAGGCAGAAGCAGGTTGACCTGAGGCTCACGAGGATCCAATTGGATGTCTCTCTCCCACCTGTCCTTACCAACTTCTCCTTACTCGGGACCATTTTCTTCCCTGAGGAAGGGTGAAGCCCATGCAAGACTAGAGGATGAGCTGGGGGACTTGAGGTCTACATAAGGAGCAGGTGGATGTCTCTCCACTTGAGAGGTTGATCAAGGGATGGCAGCTTTGCTGAGGAGACCTAGTGCTGGAGCACCCAGTGGAGACTTAGGCAAGGGTGCTAGTGAGTGTGCTGGGATCTTCTTTTGTGACTTCCGATGCAACAGCTCTGCATGCAGAATTAGGAAGGGAGGTGAGGCAAGGACTGGGGCTGGGCAAACATCTCACTTCTGCTCACGCCAAGCCTTTCTTCCTAGGGGCTGGTAGCTTCTGGGGTTGATGGACAGTATATGGGCATTCATCACCCAGTGTGAGCTCTGAGAGGCTGTCAGAGCCTGAGGGGCTGGCTACGTGGCTGTGTTGTGGTTCTCCATTTGCCAATGATGGGGGGCTGTGGCCTGCAGTCTCTAGGCGGCTACCAGACCTTGCAGAGGTCTTTCGGCTTCCTCTGGAATTGGACATCCCTTTCTGCCATGGTGACCTACATGCTGGGAGGAAGGGTGTGGGTGGGATGGGTGCAAGGAAGGAGAATGGTGCTGAAATGTCCTGGGGAGCACTGGTTGCCCACAATCCTTATGTCAGCATCTCATGACCAGCAGCTTCCAGGAGGAGCCATAAGCCATACTCTGGGTGTGCTCCTGGGAAAAGGGGAGTGTTTTGCAAAGGGGCTAGGTCAGCTCTGGGAAGAGAGGGGCTTTTGCGGCTTACGTGGCAGATGTGAGGGAGGCTGAGTATCGTCACGATTCGGACAAAAGTGAGGCGAGATCTGGGGGAGATGCTACCTAAGGGTTCAATAATCTAAGGGGTGTGCCAGAAGCCCTAAACCCAAATGCTACCTCCTCGGGGCCCTGATAATCCTGGAAAATATGCTGACAGTGATCGTGCTGCCCAGAGCCTAGGCTGGACTGTGCAGAGAAAGGTTGTGACTCTTCTTCCAACTTTGCTCTGTGGTGGGTCTTTCTTGATGGCTGTTTGTGGAACAGAGATGACAGGAGCAAATTTCCTAAATCCTAGGTCTTTCCTTTTTTTTTTGTCTGACAAAACTGGACATCTGTGTGTCCCTCCAGTCTACTCAGATACTCACAGACATAATACAATAAATTTAAATATTAAAAGGGAAAACACAAAGATGCTTGGAATAAATGTGCATTTAAAACCCTGACTAAAATATTACGAGGATGATAATAATTATAATTACAATGGCAATGACAAAAATAAAATAATCAGCATGATAACATTAACATTATGAGCAGCATGGAATTTTCATTCCTGTCTTAGAGGAGAAAAGGAAAGAAAATTTTAGGAGAAAGAGTAAGAAGCTTCCAATTAGGGGACAAAAGGAAATGAGAAGAACTTTTAGGTCATTTTCCCCCTAAGAGATCAGATCTGCAGAGGACAGGAAATGCATTGTGCCAAAGGCCAGCACTTTGCCCAGAATGGCAGAAAGGGGCTGCCAAGCCAACGCTGTGACTTAGCACCAGAAGATGCCATGGAGCACTGCTGCCATCTGGCTGCCCACAGGTCCATGGTGGCTGGGTGCTCCAGGCTGGCATGGCTCAGGGAGGACTTCCTTGTTCTCTTCAAACTGCCCAGCTTCCTGGTCTCAGACTGGGCACCACCCCCCAACTCCGCGCCCAGGCTGATGCTGGTATTGATCATGGCGAGGAGAGTGACTGACTGCTGCAGGGCTGTCGCCACTTTGCCTCTGTGTCCGTGTGGTACTGGCAGCACGTGCCCAGCTTTATGTAACTTGTGCTGTCCTTCCTTTTGGCCCAATGTCTGCCCTAAGCCACTTCCAGTTCGGGGACTTATTTATAAGGTAAGTAAGAATTTATGGATGGGGTGGGGAAGTTTCCAGAGTTCTTTCACAGCTAAGAGCTAAGTCATGGCTTCACTACTGAAGGTGGTGGACATCGATTCAAAAACTCTTTCACAGTAGATGATTGAGGGCCTGTGAGGGAGGAGGTAAAGGGAGGGAGGAGGAGGGACAGGCTGCTGACGGGGTGACCTCTGTGCACTAGGAACTCGGCCGAGGGGGTTAAGGATTCCATGTCAGGCCAAACACTCAGAGCTCCCCTTTTAAGCCCATCCTTGCCCAGAAAGTTTCTCTAGTGTCCGCAGCTTCAGAGTTGTCCACCCTGGGTGGCAGGTACTATTCCCCACCCACCACACTACTTCTAAGTGTCAGAGGCATGGGGAGGGCACAGAGTAGACTTTGGTGACTTCACTCTCTGTGAGTGTCTCCCTGGTGCAGCAGAGGCACCACGGAAACCACCCCAGTGTCCTTCCAGCCTTCTGCCCACCAGACCTCTCAAATACCAAACACTAAACTGTGTTTTGGGCAGATCTGGGCAATTCGAGGAAAGAATTCAACAGGAATGAGTTGGTGGCTGTCTACAGAGGAAAGCCCTTCTCCATGATGCTGGCAGGAGAGAAAAGCGTGGTGTGGCTCTTGGCACACCAGCTTCTCACAGAGGGGCGAAGGGAGAGGCTAGGGCGCCACTGGGGACAGACACCTGGCCTCTGGGCTGCTCCACAGATGGCCACAGGAAGCTGTGCTGGACTTGGAGGCTGGAAGCTGCCGCCTGACAAAGCCAACTGATACCTGTTCGAGCTGGGGCATGGACAGGTAAGTGTGAAGCGTGGGGCGTCTCTCCAGGTTTCTGGCCCCAAAGGAGACTTTAACAAAAACCATTTCTGTCATCAGAGGTGTCTGTCACCATCTGGCTCCCACACAGCTCTCAAGATCCTCCAATTCTTGTCTCATGGTCCCGCCAGCTTCCCTGGCATCCTGCTAGTTAACAGCCCAAGAAAGACAGTGGCATGAAACAAAGAGAAAAAACCAAACAAACAACAACAACAACAAAAAAGGAAAGACCCGAGTAAAATGTTACCACAGCGCAACAGAAGAGCAAGGTGGCTGCAGACAAGCTCGACCCGCTGCTGTGTACCAGTGGAAGTAAACCCTCACGCACGTCTGTCTGTCATTCGGTAAGGCACTAGGAGGGAATGGTATAAAAGGGCCATGACGGCGGGGCCATGGGACACAGGGGAGGTGGCACCCGCGCTCACACCCGCATGTGCACACTCGCTTGCTCACGTGGACCACAACATTGGTTACACACCTATGCTACCCCGTTTTTTTTGTGCAATCACATAGGAATAGTCTATTGGTATCACTGGTGTTGGATACAAGGTAGAAAACAAGGGTCGAGTGCTACATTCTACTAGGGTGTCGGCGACAACCACTAGCCCTACGCTATGTGACTAGGGTTTGATTCCAAGAAAATAAATCTTCAGAAAGGAAAAAAAACCGAAAATAAGAAACAAAAACAAACAAAAAACCCCCTAAAGTTTGCAACACACATTATTAATGACATCTGGGGAATAACATTGCTTAGGGATTTGTCCAGAGCACTCAGAAAGCGAAAATCAATCCCTTCCTCAGGGGTCCCCGTTAGCCTGGCTGCTCCCCATCACTCCTGACAAATGGCCAGAACTGGGCTTCCCCAGACCAAACCCCACGCCTTGGCCCCCAAATTCAGCCATGGCCTGACGCCCTGGAAGGATGTTGACACTTTTGAGTTCTGGAAAAATCCCTAAATCTTCTGTTCAATTCATTAAAAATCTATTGGACTTCCCATCAGGTGTCCCTGACAGCAAGTTCTTCAATGTCACTTGCTGCCATATGAAAATAAGCTTTGAAAAGTTCACAGATAAAGTTCTTCAAAACCTGGGGCCCCTCGCTCCCGGGATCTTCCCGTGGCTCTCTTCTTCTCCTTTCCAGTTTGGTGCGGAATGGGTTTATGAGCTGTGTTTTTCTGTTACTGATGTTTTCTTTTTTTTCCTTTTTCTTTTTTTTAAAATAAAAAGCATAGAATCTCCCCCTCCTCAATGCCTTCCTTTTAAAATGACCTCTTCTCTGCTCTAGGTCCTCCCATTTCCTGGTTCAAGTTTCTCTCTGTCCCCCTGCCCGCCCGCCCGCCCGCCCAGTTGCATTGTTGGTGTGTGGCACCTTCAGTGTGAAGCAGCTCTGGCCCTCTCCCACTGCCCCTCCAGTGTTTATATGTAAGGGTACTGGTTGACCTTGGCAGGGCTCAGTGGGTATCCAGTGTAGACGGTGGAGGCTGGCGAGGCGCTGATGTAGGTCTGGTGGGCAAACTGGGCTGGATATTGACTCGGATGGATGGTGGGTGAGGGCAGCACCCGGGGGCCCATGCTCACAGGGACCTGGTGGACGATGCTGGCTGGGTAGGCAGCGTGCTGCACGGTGTGGCGCGCTGAGCCTTGGGAGGCCACCAGGTGGGCCACGGTGCCGGTGGAGCCCAGGGCAGCAGGCGCCGTGTAGGTGTAGAGGTGCGGTTGTGTGGGGAGGTGGGCAGCGGCAGCGGCCAGGTGGGGGTGGACGGGGCCATGGCTGGGGCTGTTGTGTGGGAAGGAGTATGGGGCCTGGGCCATGGTGGGAGTGATGTAGGCCTGCTGCCGCCGGTGGCTCCCAGTGCGGTCTGCAGCCATGTGCTGCTGAGCCTGCAAAGGACAAGCAGCAAGAGGGGCTACGTTAGCAGCCAGGCACTCAGGGAAGGAGGAGAGGAGGAGACGCAGGAGAGACAGAGGCGGCTTCCCCTTCTGTGCAGAGCTGGGACACTCTTCCTTGTTTGGCATCTCCCTCCCTCTGGGGACGAAGGGCAGGCCGCCACTCTTTGCTAGGCTGAGATGCATTGTCAGGCCCTCCTTATATGTAAGCCCTGGGACCATGGTGCCACCTCCCTAAGAATGATCCAGAGGAAAGAAGCCACCCAGAGTCGCTCTACTTTGAGACCTTCCTGATGTAGCTTGGGTGGCGAGTGAGGACCTTGGCCCTTGGTATAGCTAAAGAATGAGGGGGCTGAAGTCTTCGGGGATCAGGCTTACCTGGCTGAGATTGAGGGGCTGTTGCTGCTGGAAATGGGGGCCTGGCCGCTGCTGCCGGTAGGCAATGGCTCCCGATGAGCTCCCTGAAGAGTGACCACTGGTGGAGGTCACATTGCTGGAGGACTTGGACTTGTAGGAGGATGAGTGGTGACTGGTGTTGACTGTGGCTGGAGGAGGAACAGATGGCAGATCAGTGGCTGATCCTTTCGTGTAAGAAAGGTGATCCCCTCTAGGTAACAGTGGCCTTCTGGGAAGGACATATTCCTGAGACTGGCCAGGCACAAATCAGCCCTACCTCTGGACCCAGCTGGGTTCTTGCCTGGACTCTAGATTGGCAGTGGGTCCTGCTTGCTGCTTCAGTTGGAGATAGGGTGAGGTATTGGGGCTGCAAATGCAGGAGCTGAAGCAAAGGTAACAGGGACAGGCACAGGTGAGGCAAGCCAGGGCCCAGCTGGGTCTCACTTGGGTCCTCTAACCTCAGCAGGAGTGTGCAGCCACTGAGCTCATGGGCGCTAGGGCTCCGAGAGGACTGGCTAAGGAACGGATCTTGGCCAGCAGCAGCAGCAAGCTGGGGAGGGCACGCTCCTGGTTCCCATGCTAGGCTGACGGCATGGAGGAGCACTGTGAGCTGGGGTGGAGGATGGGGTGTGTCTGTGTAGACCCAGCGGGGAGCCATCCCACTCATAGAGTGCATTGGCATTTCCCATATCCCGAGTGAGCCCCATCTGCAGCCCCAGGCTTTCCACACAGTTATGTGGGGGGCTGCACAACGATCTGGCATATGACACAACAGAAATCAGGTCTTGGGAAATGTAACATCTTAAAAATGTGTGCTGGTTTTAAACAACTTAGGGGACATCTGGGCCACTGCTCTAGAGTTCTGTGTCCTGCAGTGAATGACTTCGCACGCCTCACAGGACTTCTTGGGGACGTGACAGGATGCTGCTTCCTGGCAGGGTTTTAGATAGAGGGATCCCTTATGGCTTTGAGAAGGACAGCCGTGCTTCTGTTTCCTCAGAGGTGCCGAGCTGGGGCTCCTGGCTCCCTGACTTCAGATCATCAGAAGCTGGCAATCAGTATGGCCTGGCCCTGTGGGCCAGATGCATGCCCAGGTACTGTCTTGGGCCCATTTCTGCCACAGGTAAGGCCTCCTCTTTGCAGGATCAGCTGACCCTGGGCGAGAGACCAGGTGGGATTCTCGTGGTGTGGAGCAACTTGGCTGCCCACGTGTATTTCTCAGCCAGGGCACCATGGGCCCAGGCAGGACTGCCTGCCCACTGTGCCTGGTCCCTGAGCACTGATGTTGAAGTCCAGACCTCTCAGAGTCCATATAGTTGCCTAGACTCTGGGGGAAGAGTCCAGACCAGGCTGCGGACATGAAGCAGCTTCTTTAGGGAGCTGGGCTGGCTGTGTTTAACAAGCATTTCTTCAAGGAAAGGGAACAGGTTACCTACAGCATCAAGGCAAGAGCTCTGAAAGAGGACCACCTGGGCCACTTTGGGTTAGGCCAGGGATGCTGACTGAGGGAGAGAGAAGCCTGAGGCTCTTTCTGCTTCCCCTTCAAGGAGTCTCTTGGTGCCAAAAGGGCACTGTCCAAGCTGTTGCCCTAGGTCGAACTCTGCTCCCTGGTGGCAGCAGTGGAACAGCCTAGATCTGAAGTGTGCTGGGAAATCCCATTTCCTGCAGCAACTTGTGGTGATAGGCAGTGGGGGTCTCTTCTTACATTTGTTAGATGTGAGCAACTTCCCCCGTCTCGACAATCTCAGCAGTGTGTGCGCCTCCCCTGGAAATAGCATCAAGGAGCTGCTTGGCGGCAGCTGTGATAGTGTGTGGCAGAAAAGCAGAGCATGCAGTCTCTTTTGGGTTAGTCTCTAATTTTACCCACTGTGGGCACAGGCAAGAGAAATACTGAATAGATGCTACTCAGTAAACCCAGCACGTGCCAGGTGTGGTGGCCCATGCCTGCAACCTCAACACTTGGGAGGCTGAGGCAGGAGGATTGCCAGAAGTTGGAGATCAGCCTGGACTACATAGTGAGTTTAAGAATAGCCTGTACTGCATGTGAAACCCTATCCCAAAAAACAAAATAAATAACAATAATAAAAAAAAAAATCTACCTTGGCTACTTGAACAAAGTGCTACATGAGGATCACCTGCAATAATTAGGCACTTTCTATTTTCCTGATCCTCACATTTTAGTAGCAGAAAATAAGAAAAGCAATCTCAAGAAAGATGTTTCCCCTGTTACCTGGCCCCAGGCTGTCACATTCCACCAGTACTTCGCTGGCCTGGGTTTTCAGGGGGGGCACGATGATGGTTCGGGGGTTGCCGGTGCAATGATTCTCCAGCGCCCCCTTGGTGTCAAAGGTGTTGGTGGTGTTGTGCCCGGTGCGCTGCTGCACGGAGTAGGGGCTGGTGTTGCTGGAGGAGTCAGAGTACGGAGAGTCGTGGACCGTGACGCAGCTGATGACGTTTTTTCTTTGTTTAGAGACAGTGCTGCGAAGGTAGAGGGAGAAGCCAGACTGGTGAGAAGGCAACTTGAGAGAATCCACGTGTGGAAAGCCCTTTGCCATGCCCTGGAACAGGTGAGGGAGGCTGAGCTCACAAACGTCACCTGTCTAAGCAATGCCAGGGGCGCATGTGAGACAGGAAGGAGGAAGGGGCTGGTGCTTATCGGTGCTTCTGGAAGGGGGGAGCTTCCAGGCAAGCCTGACCTCTGAGCCTCAGACTCTGCTGAGCTCCATGGCAATCCACTCTGTGCCACAGGAAGGGGACATGGAACAGGGTCAGAAGACTGGTTTAGGAGAACACTGGTGCTGGAAGAGAAGTGGTCATGAGTTTAGGCCGGGGCTGTTCAGACAGTGAAAGCTTGAGCAAGAAGGAATGGGATGTTCAACGAATCAGGTTGCAGCCGGAGGGATGGGTGACAAGAGAGGCCCTGACATTTTCGGCCAGCTCTCTGCCTCGTGTGCAGGCCATCCGGGGCCTCTGGGAGTCCCTGGTAGGAGAGGTCTGGCCCTCCTGTGGCTTGCCTGGCACTGGGCCCAGACCAGCACAGCATCAGGGCCTGGCAGAAAAGTCCTGCATGCCGAGGCCACAAGGGCCTTTAGCTGCTGCCTGGAGTTCATGCAGGGTGGCTCTTGGCTCGCACTTTCATTTTGGATACTAACATAAGTGTGGTCATTTTGGGAATCGGTCTTGTCTTCCTCCCAGCCGTTAGGATGATGGATGTGGATTTTATTGCTTATTGTACAAGGTTTTAAAAATGGGTGCCCTTCTAGTTTTGCATATTGATCATTTTAAGAAACAACAACCTGGTCAGTTTCCTACTAGTTTGATAAGGGCAGAAGTGGGCATTTATAGAGTCCAATGGACTCCCAAGGACCCTGTGAGGGGTCCTGGCTGACACTGCAGAGCTGGAAGTGTCTAACACCCAAGGAGCAGCAGAGACGTGGGCATGCTGAAGGCCTGGGGAAGCCTGGCAGAGGCTTATGTGGAAGGGTCCAGCAGGGCTGTGAGATGTTGGAGGGCTGGGTGGGATGAAGGCCATGGGGGCCTGGCCCCACTCCCAGAGACCAACGACAGTGCCGTGTGGGTGGGCAGCACCCCCAGCCTGCACGCTGTCCTCTGTTTTGGGGCGGAAGGTTCCTCACTGGGTCTGGGTACAAACACGGCCATAGCCCAATGTCTACTTTGGCTTTTGCTGGTGACAGGTTCTGAGGCGGCTATTCAACCTGCCATGGTAGCATGCGAAAAATAACCCCCCTAGGTCACAGGCCTGTTCTGAGAACTAAGTGAGTAAATACAAGGCGTTTTGACTAGTGTGCAACACACAGTAACGTAAGTGTGCCCTAACTTAGCTACTATGATTATGTTTTAGGTAGAACATCCCTCATTCAAAAATGCAAAATCCCAAAGTTTTCCATACCTGACCTCATAAAACAGGTCACAGTCAAAATGCAGACACACTAAAAAATATCCCACAAGGTTTCCTTCAGACCATGTGTACACAATGTGTACGAAATGTAATAAGTTTCACATTAGACTTTGCTCTTGTCCCCAGCATAGCTCATTATGGATATACAAATATTCTAAAATCTGAAAAAATAAAAGTGAAATTCAAAACACTTATGGTCCCAAGTATTTCAGATATGAGACACTAAACTTGTAAGATAACCAGCTGTATTACCTTATGGAACATGTGAAAACAGGCTTGCAGAAAAGCTATCTAGGCAAAGGGAATTTTTTCTCGGTGGGGAATTGCTGCAAAAATTTCTTTTTCGTATTCTGTGCATAAACCAGAAGATGCTATGAAAGATAATTATGAGTTACCAGGTATCCCAGAGATCTATGCTACTGGTACGTGCTGCAGGGAATACCTGCACAGAGAAATACAATACACATTTCTAACCTCAAGAAGATTAAAATCTCAGTGGGAGACTGTATAACAACATGACAAGTTCAACAGTGAAGGCTTTAAAATAATCAGTTAAGGAGAACAATGGATGTCAGGAAGCATTCCATGATTAACTGTCAAATGAGTCATACAGATAATCGTTGAGAACCCAAAAGACAGTGAAGAATGAATTGGTTGCGTATATTTACAGCTCCTCATGTTAGTTTAGATGAAATAAATTTTAATTAATGAAGATCCACATTTCTTACTTGCTTGCTCCTCAGAAAGTTAAACGCAGGGCTACCACATGACCCAGCAATTCCATTCCCAGGATGGAATCAGGGAACAAGAAGGTACTTTTTTTCGGTATGGCAGTGTTCATGGCAGCATTATTCACAATAGTCAAAAGGTTTAAACAATCTAAGCATCCACGCACAGAGGAATGGATGAACACACGTGGAATCCCTGTGCAGTAGGGTACCATCCAGCCTAACCCCTGCCACATACCGAAAGGCTGGAACACACCAAGGGAAACAAGCCAGAAACAAACGCAGTATGAGCAGTCTGGAAAAGGCGAATTCATACACACAAAATACAGCTGGGGTGAGGGGGCAGGGAAAGGGGAGGATGTTGGTAACAGACAGAATTTCTAATGGCTGGGATGACAGAAAAGTTTTAGAAATGAATGATGATGACGGTTGTACATTAGGCATATAGTTGATGTTGCCTGAATCGTACACTTAAAATGGTTAAAATGGAAAACTTTGTGTCATACATTTTACCATAATCTCAAATGGATATATAAAACGGCACTGAATGATGGGGAAATTATATAGTACGTCAATGATACCCCAATTTAAAAAGGTCCACTGGCTCATTCATTGAGAAACAGAAAAGCAGATGGGATTCGGTCTCGGGCTCTCAGCGTTGCACAGCTGCAGCCGGGCTGCTGTAGACAGCTGGCGGAGGGCAGCTGAGGGCAGGCACCAGAGTTAGAGTGGGGCTCCCAGCAAGTTCCCTGAGCCCAAAGGGTCCTAGAGACTAGTAAGCTGTGTGAGAAGCTGGAGTGCAAAGGAGGGAATGTAAGGAGGAAGGGAAGGAAGGGGAGCTGCCTTAAAAAGACGAAGCCCAGTGACACTGCAGCTGTTTCCTGAGCGGGCAGGCACAGCAAAGCACTGGCTGCTAGCACAGCTGTGTGATTTGATCAGGAGCCCTCCCACTGGGGGCCGTGACTCCAGGCAGCTCCTGGTCCCAGGTCGTAGTGCACAGCGGCTCCTCAGCCTTCTCACAAACTGTGGACATGTCCTGCAGCAGATGCATGTTCCGTGGTTAGTGTTCTGGGCCTAGCTCAGTGGTCCCTTTACTCGCTGGACAGCAGGCTGGATAACTTATAACATCCAGCCAGCACCACCCTCCCTGAAACATTAGGGAGATCAAAGCACTTACTCATAGCAGTAGCAGATTCACTGTGAGGGTCACTTAGCAGTTTTAAGATAGTTAAAATAGGATTTGACCCACTACTCATTTGGAGAGAAAACGGCTGTGTTTAGTAAGTTGCCTTCCAGGTAAACCTAGATCCGACCAATTCCTGAAGCTCAGACTCCACTGGGTTCTGAGTAGTTAAGAAAATGAACACATTAAACAAGCAAAACATACAATACTAATTTTGATCAAGCTGTAACCTGATCTCAAATGCAAACTGGGCTCATCTGGAATTCTTGCCTCAAATTCAGAGACTGGCGAAACCAGCTTAAATGGAACTTCTGAAGATACAATGGTCCTCTTCATAAATCACAGTACACTGTCACTAAAGAATGGCCTCTGCAGGTTGGCCTAGCTGCCTTGTGGGAAGTGAAGTCCAGCTCCTTAATGGAACCAGAGTGCCACTCCTCAGGAAGGTCAAAGAGTCCTGCCTGTCAGTTTCATGTTAGTGTCTTATTACGCACTAGGGCGGGAGGGGGCACCACCAGGACGGTGCCGATGGCAGCGGCAGGGTGGGATGAGGGCGGACTCTCCATAAACTCTCCACGGGTCCCCCTTCCTTTGTAGCTTAGGAGACCTGGTGCCTAACGAGAAAATATGAGCTTAATACTGACTTATCCAGCTCTTTGGATTCGCATGCTCCTGGTTTGCGAAAGGAATTATTTTGATGGCTCCACTTCTAATCTCTTCTATTGTCAGAAATCTCTGTGCTCTACCTAAACACTGTATGCAGATTAGAGAACAGTAGGAAGCTGTCAAATGAGTCACTGTAGAAAGGAGCACAGATTTGAGATTGCTACTGTGATTCTTTAGGCTTCTATGTCATGCTACTGGGATTTGTCTATTACTGTATCTAATTATTACTGATAGCTTATCAATCCCATTATGAGATGGTTAATGGAAGCAAAAGAGACAGTGATAGGATAGGATGAGAAATATTTGCTCAAATGGCCTTGACAGACATCACTTCTGAATGAGGAGCAAAGCTGCAAGAGCTCACGACTGCATTGTGTTGCCATGGCAATAAGATGATTTTCATCATTTTAAGATGATGAAAGAAGCAAGGAGCTAAGAAGAAAAGAATCAGCCCCAGTGCAGAAAACAATACCAGGGGATCAGATACGAACTTGTACCCAGCCCTGCAGTGTCCTGACTGGAATGTGTTTCTGACTCCTCTTGCTAATCCCAGTCAATTTCATCCCTCACGACCAAGGTCAATCCTCATTTCCTCCACAAACTTCCCATGACTTCTTTCGCTTCTGATTCCATAGTGAAAAATGCCATATGTATCCAAATTACTAGTTTGCCCTTGCTAGGCCACTACCAAGTATGGTCGCATTTACCAGAGTATTCCAAGTGGTGTGTATGTATAATAGCCCTTAGTCCTTACAGCAGGACTGCAGTGAAAAAATAAGATTACTTGCATCATCACTGTTAAAGACAACAAATTGCAGAGATGGAGCGCTTGAGTCACTTGTTGGTCACAGGTTGGGTGAAGGGCAGAGTCAAAATTGAACACAGCATTTGCATGCTTAAGCACAGTGCTACCCTGTCCTGTGCCTCCTTGGCAAGGCACCCAGGGAACACTGAGTTCCCAGACCAAGCAGTTGTGCCAGATTACTTGTTTTTTTTTGAGATAGGGTCTTGCTCTATAGTACTCTGTGGCCTTGAACTCACTATGTAGCCCAGGCTGGCCTCAAGCTAGCAGTGATCCTCTTGCTTTAGCCTCTTGAGTGCTGAGATTATAAGCCTGCACCACTATGCCCAGCAGATTACTTTCACTTGCCCTTCATATGAGTAGAGGGACCAGAAGTCAAAGTCTCCAGGTCACTGGGCCCTTCTGATGTTCTATGGAGCTCTTGATTTCAAGTATTAGTGATTAAAAACAAACACCTTTTAATATGGTGCATACATCGTCCCAATCATACTGTCTGCGTATTTGTATCTGTGTGTACATTCACACACGTCACCACTAGGGTCTTTCTTTGCCTGACTGCTTTCTAGAGAGATCAGACGTTAAGGGCTGGAAGGTGTCCAGCCTAGCTGCGCGGTGCTGTCCCATGAGATGCATGGAAGGTGGTGACATCTCTCTCCACCACTGACTGCAGGGGGGCTCCCCCTCCCCCATCTCATCCAGTCCCACTGGGCCTTCCAGGAGCACTTAGCCCTCAACCCCGTTTCTTCCCCGTACTGTGGAAGGCAGTGAGCAGCAGTGTGGCTTTATAATATGCCGCAGCTGGGACAGCAGCTGGGGATGGACAGTGGGACACAGTGTTGCTTCTTCCAAAAGCAGCCCCTGGGGCCCTGCCCATTGGATACTGTGAATGGAGCCGGCAGAGGATGCAGGGAAGTGGGCTGGACCAAGGTCTTCAGGAGCTAGAGACAAGTTGGTGTTTAAAACATTCTAGGAGCATAGTGGACAAAGACAGAAACTAACTTTGACTTTTTTGCCAGTAATATTAAGTGCATGTCTATGTGGGTGTCTCACCACTCGGTATTAATTTTTTTAGACCAGTATTTTCTTTTTTGGTACCAGAGATTGAGCCAAGGCCTTTGTACAGAGTTACATGCCTAGCCCTTTTCCTTTTTTGTTTTCTGAGACAGGGTCTTGCTATGTAGTCCAGGCTGGCCTTAAATTCATGACAACCTTCCTGCCTCAGCCTCCAGGCTGCTGGGATTATAGGTGTGTACCAGGAAGCCTGGCCCCCTTTTTTCATTTTTTATTTTGAGTCAGTTGCCCAGGCTGAGTTTCAACCTGTGACCTTCTTGCCTCAGCCTCCAGGGTCCTGTGTCCCCACAGGACAGTCTTTTAAGCAGCAGTTTATCAATTTCCTAACTGTAACTTATCTATAATGCGTTTTCTAGGTTTTCAATTTAATACAAAGAAGGAAAAACTGTAGGTAAAAAAAAATTTTTCCTCCAATTCTGTATTGGGGACTGAGCCCAGAGACTCATATGGAGCTACATTCCAACCCCTTTTAATGTTTTTTAAATTCTGATAATTAGGTCTCGCTAAATCTTCCAGGTTGGATTTCAACTTGTGATCTTCCTGCTTCAGCTTCCCTAGCAGTTTGTGTTACAGGCATGCCTCACCACACTGGGCTTCAATTTTTTAAAAAAAACATAAACATTTTAGGAGCAACTCAAGTAACTTTCTATATCGAAAAAAACAGAGCAACATTTATGCATCAATTTTCTTACAGTTGACGTTTTAGCCACACAGGCTGTAAATCTGAGCGGCTGGTGCACTTGTGATATGAAGCTCAAATGCAGCCGTGCCCTGTGACCTGCACAAATTGACCCGCCTCCCAGAGCTGCCCCACTGGGAGTGAATGACTCACGGAGCTGGACGAAGTGATTTCCAGCGGATCGGGTGAAATACACTGCTTTGGTCACATGCTAAAAATGTTTTTCTTGCCCAGAAGTTGTCACCATGGCTTCCATGAGACAGTATGGGCACAAGACCAGGCTGGCATGAGGGCCTGCGGACAGCCATGTGTGTGACGCGTGTCCGGGGGAATGCAGATAGGAAGAGACTGCTTACTTGGTATGTGCGGAAGTCCAAAGCTTCTTGAGTCAAAGTCATCTATAAACAGTTAAAATAAAACTGTTTCTACCACTTTATCTCAGGGCACGGAGAAAAACGCATAGTTTTTTCTGTCTAGCCACAGTTAACAATGACTCATTGAAAGACAGGGGCTGTCTGCTCTGGCGCGCCCGCCCAGCTGCTGACAGCTCTGCTAAGAACCGAACGCGCTGACTCGGCTGAGCGCCGGGCTGGGGAGGCTAAGGCACAACGCTCTGGAAACGCGAGAGCCCCGGCTCTGCGCCTGCGCACAGCAGCTACGCCAGGGCGCAGTGGCTGTTTCAGGAAGGGACAGAACACAATTTATTATTTTGTATTTTTTTCAAGATAAGGTCTTACTACATAGTTCAGGCTGGCCTTGCACTGGTGGTGATTCTCCTGCCTTAGATTCCCAAGTGCTAGGATTACGGTAGACTACAGGTCTTAATAACTAAACAGAAACCAGTTATTTTTGCCAGTGTTATGCTTGCCATTTCTTCAATGGCATGACACCTGAGTCCTAATCCTGCTACTCAGGTCCTTGGGTGAGTCACTTGCCTGTCAGTCTTAGTTCTTCATCTATTAAGTAGATGTGGGATAGAAATGGTGGCCTTTGTTTGGTGACTGCTTGCTAGGATTCCTACTTTTCAGTTCCTCCTCTTGGTCTCCCTCTCTGTGCCCTGGAATTCTCTTTAAAAGCCAGAGCTGTGACCATCCATCTGCCCTGGCCACATAACTGGGTCAGGAATAATGATTTTATCTTCATTTTCTTTTAGTAATTCTAGGCCATGTCCTCTATTCTTGGAGACTTAGTGGGTTTTCCATCATTTGTCTTAAGTTGCTGCTAAGAGACACACTGGTGGTAGAGGTACTGTCCATCTTGTGAGTACCACTGGCCTTGGACTCTCCAGCTGCTATGCTGGGGCTGAGTCACAGGACGGGGATTAACTAGTCTTTTGGCCAAAGTGCCAAGACTAGTACCAGGAACTGGAAATGCCAGAACTGGGATAAGTAGCAAATGGGACGTGAGATGGGGGACACAGATCAGAATCAAGATGCTTGCAGCGGGAGAAATCAGGTTGGGGCCAAGGATGGTTACGGTTCAGGAGGGAAGGTCTCCATTGTGCAGCTGAACCCAGAAGGGTAAGGGAAGCCATCCAGATGGACAGTGGTCACATGGTCCTCTTTGGCCACACTTAGGGGCTGAACCACTGTTTCCCAGGATTGAGGCTTTCCCTTGAGCCCCTCAGCCCACCCTCCCTATGAAGGAGGAAACTCATCACCCCTTTCTGCCTTGAGATCCTCTTGTCTGTGGGACCTACTTTCTCCTGGGTAAGGTGACACTTCCTGTTCCCTCATCTCTGATGCTTTGGACAATCAGTCTCTTTGCTTGGATTTGCAATCCCATGTCCTCTACTGTTTGTCCACCTTTGCTTACAGTGCTGGCCTTAGGAAGTTCCCTTTCGGCCTGGGGATGTAGCTCTGGTGCTCATGCATTACAATGATTTGTTTATCTTACGGTGGTTACTACCTCATACCCTGTGGGGACACAGACTGTCTCCCTTATTTATGTCACATCTGCCATACCCAGCACAGTACCTTACACTGGTGGGGCCAATAAATATTTACTATGTTCCATTTTATGATAAGAACAGGTAATCATATTATTTTCCACTCTTTTCTCATTCCTAAATACAGTCACAATAATGTGATCATAATTACAAGTGGTTTCTCTATACATACGACAGCTGCTGGCTGCTTTTGTCTCTTCACAGACACAAAAATATTTTCCTACCTTCTTGGGTCCTAAAGCATTTTCTAATACAGCTTCCACTGGTCTCTTCAGAAAACATTACCATCACATCTGTGAGCTGCTCATCACGATGCTGGGTGGCTGGGCTCCTTCCTGTTACTCTCTGGTCTCACTGCACCTTGCCATCGGGCAGATGTCTCTGGTACATTTTATTCACTTTGCTCATATACTTTGAACTGCATGATACTATTGGGTTGAGAGCTCAGGGCCCTGATTTGTAGGTGTCTCCACACGTCACCTGCCCATGCGCCGTGTCTGCCCTCCCACCCTGAGTTGTTTACATTAAGGTCCTCACAAGCTGCCAGCATTTGGGTTCGGCTTCTCTCTGGGGGCTTTGGGCTGCTGGGGAGCAGGCACATGTTCAGCTTTGCGTGCACTCTCGGCCCTGTCTGCTGACTCACCAGAGAAGAGATGGCTCTTGCTGCCCTTGTCCTCAGAGACACTGTTTGATTATCACCAGAGTCTGTGTCAACTCAAAATCTCAGGTTTCAGAAAGGATATTCCAATCTACTTGATTGGAATAGCTAGATTTTTAAGATATTTTTGCTATTTGTTTTTCCTTCAGTGTTGCAAGACTATTGCTCCCGTCTCATGACCAGGAACTAGTGTGGGTCTGGAAGGACCTTTCTCCTTGTTCAGGGACCATGAAGCCCACAGTTTTCCTAGGGTGGAGGGCATGAGACCCTGAGGGCTGGAACAGTGATTCAGCTTGGGGTTATGACCAAAAAAGAAGTGAAGATGGTGCTGGAATCTGCACATGGGGAGTAAAGCAATACTGGTCTGCAAATATGTGCTGGTTACCTCTGGTACCCAGCAAATGGCAGGACCAGAAAAACTCCACTCTGTTCTCTGAAATACACTAAAGATCAGGCTGTGCCATTCAATGGGAACAGACATTTACGTAAGACACACGCTAGGCCTATTATGGAATGACAAAACAAAGGAAAGCAAAACAGAAAAACAACTCCTGAACATTATAAAGATGGGAAGGGATGCCCTGTGCAATAACAGTTTTAATCAGTCTATCTGTACCTTTGGTGAAGATTCCAAGCATAAGAATTTACTATCTAATCAAAAGGACTTGTGATTGCTAATTATTTATACTGCATCCAATCAGCAATTAATAATTTGGGGCCAATTGTGAATGCTGAGCTTTGCACCAGGTGCATACTGGCAGCTCTCGGCTTGGGAGAGGCTGGCCTCCTTCTCTGGCCCTGGGCCCCTTAGGACAGGTGCCACCACCATGGGCTTGTGGGACTCGGGTTCTACGAGGCCCCTGGGGCACAAAAGACTCTGGTCCCTCAGGCTGCACCACCTGAGTTTAGTAACCCAAGCAGAGAGCATATTTTGTTGGCATCTTTATGCAAGGAATACAGAGGCTCTGATGCTAGGGTTAATAGTCTTACAAATATAATAAATATTTCTCCTCTCTGCCCAGGGAGCACACAGAGAACAAAATGAATTATTACTACTTAGGAATAAACAGCAATGCTCTCTGGGTGAAGAGCCAACTGGCAGTTTGAAAGATTGGGTTAATCAGATGCAGGGAAATTTCTGATTAATTGGACAATTAGTCCAAATTCTGAGTGAGCCAAAGCAGTGTTTGAGAAATCTTCTGTCCAACTGGGAATAAATTCAACAGCCTGAGGCAGAGATTTCTGAGTTTATATAAGTTGAAATACACTGGGTTTGTGTACCTGACTTTTATGGTCTCACATTTTCCAACTGTAAAAGGGCTGTAACTACTTTTCAAGATTAAAGTGATTCCAAACTATTTTGGTTTAAACAATATGGCAAATCTGCTGACATTGTTTTGAAATAAGTTTTGGGTATAAGAAATGATGGATCCAAACTCTAGGGCTGGTGGGGAGGGACAAGTATGTTTGATAATGGTAAACAGCTCAGGTCCACGGACCACGGCCTCAGACAGGGATCCATGACACACGCAGGTCGCCAGTGTAATGCCTCACCTGGTGGGGGCGTGTTTCTGCTCTTCCTCCTCATCTGTGTCGCTGCTGATGGTGATGACGCTGACGGTAGGGCTGGGGGTGTCAGGGATGACGATGGTCTGCCGCTGCCGCTCCCGGGTGGTGCTGGAGGCCATGTCGCCCCACCCACAGGGGACCGAGGCGCTGCAGGCCGGGCTGCTGTGTACCATGGCGCAGCGTGGGGGTGTGTTTTCCTTGACGCGTTTGGATCGCTGTGGGGAGCTGACAGCCTGTGAGGATGACACCTCACAAGTGGAGACATTTCTGCAATGACAAAACCACACGCGTTCACAGAGGAAAGCGGGCTGCCAATTCTTTCCACTCAGCCCAGCTCTCATGAAACGGCAGTTTTGCCAAAGCTCCAATGAAAACAATGCCTGAGGCCCAGACCAATTGGACCGCAGCCACCATCGGGAAGGGCCACTGGGTGGGCTTTCAGTTAGTCGCTGCTCAGGTGGTGACGGCAGCTGGCCCTGGCTCCCCCCTCCCAGGATGCTGCTCCCGCTGACCATCTGCAGCATGAAGGCCCCATTCTCCGGGCTCCACTCAGTGAGGGTACTCCTGCGATGTTCTGGGGCAGTGACAGAACCTGGGCTTGCCACATAAAGCTTCTGTTTCCGTGCTGATGGTTCACCCGTGATTTAGTAAACTACAACCCTTAACTCTTCGGTTTTTTTGCTAATGCTTGTTCTATCAGTCATTAGGTGAAAACCCTTACTTCTTTTTTTCCCCCCAAATCCATTTTATTTCAAGTAGAAAAAGAAAAAGAGCAGCAGGAGGAGGAAAAACAAAATTTCAAAACATGTAAATTGGGGCAACAATGGTACATACACTGCGCACTGTCATCCCCAAATCATTCACCCAGAGCATAACACATCTGCATTCAATTGTCTGAATGGTATGCGCACAAATGTTTCTCTTCAGAGAACTCAGAGAAATTACTAGTATAACTTGCTTAACTATCTTTTTATATACATATACATGTTGTTTCTTTCAGCTTCTCATATCAATGAGACAATTTCATTAATAAGTATCGTCTCAAGTTGCATCCATTTACATAGAAAAGTCTCGAGTTTATCCTTCTTTACGGCTGAGTAGTACTCCATTATATAAAAATATCACATCTTTTTTTATCCATTCCTCAGTCCATGGACATTTAGGTTGTTTCCAATGTCTGGCTATTGCAAATTCTCTGCTATAATCATGGGTGCACATATATTGCTGTGGTATGATGTTTTTAATTCTATTGAGAAGATACCCAGAAGGGGAATAAATGGAACCTCTTATCCTAGATTTTTGAGGACTCTCCACACTGATTTTCACAGTGGTTGCAACAGTCTGCATTCCTAACAACAGTAGAGAAGAGTTCCTTTCCCCCCCATACCCCCTCCAGTATGTTATTGGCTGATTTCTTGATAATAGTCATTCTTTTGGGGGTAAGATGGGATCTGTGTTGTTTTAATTTATATCTCTCAAATGACCAGTGCTGTTGAACATCTTTTCATATATTTATTTGCTGTTCGTATTTCTTCGTCTGAGAAGAATGTATTCATCTCAGATGCCCATATTTGGAATGGGTATTTAAATCTGGGAGGATTGATTTTTTTCTGAGTTCTTTATATGTTCTTAATAGTAATCCTTTGTTTGAGGAACAGCTGACGAATATTTTCTCCTACATTGTGGGTTGTTTCTTCATTCTGTTGGTGGTTTCTTGTGCAAAACCTTTTCAGTACAGTGAGATCCCAGTTGTTTATTCTTTGTGATAGGTCTTCTGCAATCTAGGTTTTGTTCATAAAGTTTTTGCCTACACTAATGTCTTCAAGAGCTTTACCTACTCTCTCTTCCAGTTGATTTAATGTTTCTGTTTTAAAATTAAGATCTTTGACCCAGTACAAATTTATCTTGGTACACAGTGAAAGATATGGGTCCAGTTTTAATCTTCAGTCTGTGTACAGACAGTTTTTCCAGTTCTATTTATTAAAGAGGCTATCTTGATGCTGGGACTGGGAGCATCCAATGAGAAGCCAACTAGCTAGCTTTTCTGGTAAGCTGTGCAGCTTCCTGGAAGAGAAAAGTCAGTGCCTCCCATGAAGCTACCAGTGCACAGGCTGAGAATCACCCCTCCCCACAATAAGCAACCCTCTGGTTCAGAGGACAAGCTGAGCTGATAGCAATTAAGGTACATAAAGCAACTAAATGTATTGTTTGGTTGATTTTGCAGGCCTGGGGTCAGAGGTCTGAGCATCTCTTGGGAGGATGACAGTATGCAACATAGCAAACATGGGGGATTTTCTTCCATCTTGTCTTTCAAGGCCAATATTGTTCTGTTTTGTTCTGATTGTTTTGCTTTATTCAATATTCTGTTTGGTTAGTTTAATTGTTTTGTTTTTGGTTTGATTTTGCTATACCTGATGGAATGGACAACTACTGCGAAGATAACAAGATATACTATGGTAACTATTGTTGTTTTCCTAGTATCCTGCTTTGAAGTTTTGCTGCTTTGTTTTGAATGGCTTTGTTCTGTTTGGTTTTGTTGGATTTTACTATCTTTATAATAAAAAAAATTAAAGAGGTTATCTTTCTTCTAGTGAATGTGTTTGTCATCTTTGTCAAAGATAAGGTGGTTTAGTGTGTCTGGAGTTCTTTCTGCATCTTCTAATCTGATGATCTACTGATCTTTAGGTCTGTTTATTTGCCAGTACCACACTGTTTTTTTCTTTTTTGTTTGTTTGTTTTGTTTAATCACAGTGGCTTTATAGTATAATTTCAAGTCAGGGATGGTGACGCCATCTTGTCTTTGTTGCCCAGAATTGCCTTTGCTAGTCTAGGTCTCTTCTAGTTCCAGATGAATTTTAGAATTGTCTTCTCTAATTCTGTTGAGATATGCTACTGCAATTTTGATTGGGATTGCACTCAATCTGTATAATGGTTTTGGAAGTATGGCCATTTCCACTATATTGGTTCTTCCAAACCAAGAGCATGGGATATCACTTTTTAAAATATACTCTTCAATCTCCTTTTTCAGAGTACTGCAGAGATCTTTTACATCCTTTGTTAGATGGACTCCTAGGTATTTCATTTTTTGGGATGCTATTGTAAAAGGTATTGTTTTCTTGATTTCTCTCTTGGTGAGTTTGTTATTTGTGTACATGAAGGCAATTGATTTTTGAGTGTTGACTTTGTAACCAGCTATGTTACTGAATTTCCTTATTAAATCTAGTAGTCTTTTGGTGGTTTTTGGGGTCTTCTAAGTAGAGTATCATGTCATTTGCAAATAATGATGGTTTAACTTCTTCCTTCACAATCTTTATTCCTTTCTTTCTCTTGCCTAATTGCTCCAGCTAAAGTTTCCAGAACTCTGTTGAACAAACGTGAAGGCAGTGGACATCCTTGTCTTGTTTCTCATTTTAGAGAAAGCTTTCAGTTTTTGTTCATTTAGTATGATGTTGGTGGTTGGTTTTCTGTAAATGGCTTTTATCAGATTGAGATAAGGACCATGTATTCCAATTTTCTATAGTTTTTTTAAAAATTATGAATGGGTTACTGGACTTTGTCAAAAGCTTTGTCTGTATCTATTGAGATAATATGATTTTTGTACTTAACTCTGTTAACAGAGTACATTACATTTATGGATTTATGTATGTTGAACCATCCTCACATCCCTGGGATGAATCCCACTTGATCATGGTGTATGGTCTTCTTGATGATTTGCTGCATTCTGCTTGCCAGTATCTTATTGAGGATATTTGCATCAATATTCATTAGGGAAACTGACCTGTAATTCTTTCTTAGTTGGTCCTTCTCTGGTTTTGGTATCAGGGTAATGCTTGATTTTAAGAATGAAGAATTGTTTCCCTTTCAGTTACTTTAGAGTTTGAGAAGTAATGGTGTTAGGTCTTCTCTAAATTTCTTGTAGAATTCAGCAGTGAATTCATCAGGGCCTAGACTTTTCTTCTTTTGATAGGTTTTTAACTATATCTTCAATTTCATTTATTGATATTGGGTTAAAATTTTTATATCTTCTTGATTCAGCTTTGGTAATTCATATGTATCTAGGAATCTGTCCATTTTAAAAAAAATTTTGCATCTTGTCAGAATACAAGTTTTCAAAGTAGGTATAGATGATTTTCTGGATTTCTGCAGGGTCTCTTGTGATTTCACCCTTTTTATTCCTAATTGAGTGGATTTGAGTCTTTTCTTCTCTTTTTTTTGATAAAGTTGGCTAAGGGTTTGTCAATTTAATTTAATCTTTTAAAGAACCAACTCTTTGATTCATTGATTCTTTGTATTTTTTTTTTAGTCTGCACTGTGTTAATTTCTGCTCTGATCTTTATAATTTCCTCCTTTGTGTAAGCTTTTGGTTAGCCTGCTCTTTTTCTAGAAGTTTGAGGTTCAACATTAAGTCATTTATATGTGCTTGCTCTGTTTTCCTGATATGGGTATTTACTGCTATAAATTTCCCTCTTAAGACTGCTTTCATTGTGTCCCCCAAGTTTGGTATGTTGTATTGTCATCATTCAACTGTAAAAACTATCTAATTTCTTCTTTAATTTTATCTGTGACCCACTGGTTGTTCAGTAGGGCGCTATTTAATTTCCATGTATTTATGAAGTTCTTATGGTTTCCTTTGGCATGGATTTCCAATTTCATTGCACTGTGGTCTAATAGTATGCATGAGATAATTTCAATTCCTCTGCATTTACTTAAGCATATTCTATGAAGCAGTATATGGTCTATTTTGGAGAACATCTTGTGTGCAGCTGAAAAGAATGTGCATTTTGATGTTGTGGGTTGGAACACTCTATAGACATCTACTAAGTCCAATTGTTCAAAAGTCTGATTTAGTTCTAATATTTTATTATTGATTTTTGTCTACTTGATCTATCTTTTTGTGACAGTGGTGTATTGAGGTCTCCCAATACAGTTGTATTAGGGCTTATTTGATTTTTCATGTCCATTTGTCATTATTTTATTTAGTTGGGTGCACTAGTATTTATTGCTTATATATTTATGATTGTTATCTTTTCCTTTTTGATTATTCCCTTTATGAGGATGTAGTGACCTTCTTTATCTCTCTTAATCAGTCTTGGCTTAAAATTCACTTTGTCTGCAAATAGAATAGCTACCCCTGCTTTTTTCTGTCACATGAATAATTATTTTCCATCCTTTGGCTTTTAGTCTACGAGTTTCTTTTTGAATTAAATGTGTTTCTCATATGCAGCATAATTGTTAGATCTGACTTCTTGATCCCTTCTGCCAGTCTGTGTCTTTTGACCAGTGAATTGAGAGCATTAAGATTGATGGTTGTAACTGACTTATGTATTGACTTATTCTTGCCACATTATTTTCCTGTTACTGGCTCTTCCCACACCCCTTTTTTTCTCCCTTCCTCTGATTGTTTGCTTTCCCTGGTGGATTTCTTCTGTTGGGGTTCATGGAGCTGTAGTCCTTATTATCTTTCTAGAATGTCTTTCAGAACATTTTGGAGTGCTGGTTGGTGGTCATAAATTTCCTCAGGTGGTCTTTGTCATGGAAGTATTTTATTGCTCCATCAATTTTGAGAGATAGATTTGCGGGATACATCAATCTGGGTTGAAAGTTGTTTATTTCTAGAACTTAAGAGTACTTCACTCCAAGCTCTCCTTGACTCAAGAGTTTATGCTGAGAAGTCAGCTGTGATTCTGATGGGCTTTCCTTTATAGGTGATTTCTTTTCGCTAACAGCTTTTAAGATTCTATTCTTGTGCTGAATTTCTGGAATGCTGATTATGATATGCCTAGCAGTGGATTTGTTTTTGATCATTGCTAATCAGAGTTCTTTATGCCTCACTTATTTGTATGTCAAATTCTTTTTCTCTATGAGGGAAGTTTTCTGTCAAGATGTGTGAACATTTTTAAAATGTCAGTTGTGATATCTCTCGCTTGTTCATTGATTTCAATTAATCTTAAGTTATTCTTCGTTTCATCTAGCAGCTGCTGGATTGATTTCTCATGGTCCCTTGCTAGTTTTGAGAAATTTCTTTTCCTGGTCACTAACTGCAAGCCTGTCTTTAGTATCTGAGATCCTGTTCTCACATTGGCCTAATCTACTTCAAATACTTGCAATGGCATTTTTATTCTCCTCGTTATCTGCTTGATCTGTTTTATGGATTCCATTTCTTTCCTATGCTGAGCTTCTATAATTTGCTTAAACTCATCTACTTTTTATCAATGTCTGCTGTAACACCACTAAGCATGGTGTGTATTTTGGTAATTTCTGTAATTATCTGAGAAACTGTTTCTGATTTCATTTTTTCCAGAGGCTCATTCAATTGCTTTGTGGTTACTACTTCAGAGAGAACTGGTGGGGGGCTTTCAGATTGTCCCACCTCATTGCCCCCTGGATTTGCCTCTGATGAACTGGCTGTCTGGGTTCCATTTTCCTTAAATGTCTTCTCATTTTACTTTCTCTCTTTTTTTAGTGTAAGTTGGCTATGGTGAGCTGCTTTATTGGTAGTATTTAGGACCCTTGAATGATGAGTACTTCTCTGAGGTATCTTCCAGATGAGGCTGATTTTTGGGTCTTGAATCTGCTGGAAGATCTGACCTCTTTAGTTTGTTGGAGATGTGAAGTTGTTGCTTGTTTGGCCAAGTCCTTGGTTCTGTGGCATCGTGCCACCATATCTTCTGTGATCATTAGTTAATCTGTCATGGAAGCCCTGGACCAACAGCACCAGCCAGTGTAGTTCTCCACATCCGCTGCTCCCCTCCACTTCAGCGTCTTTCTGCAGAGGCCACTGGGATCGCCAGCTCTCACCATCACTATGACCGTGCATCTCTGGGTTTGAACAACTCCTTGAGCACTGAGTCCGTCTTAGGGCAAAGGCACCACCAGCTACTGCTTTCTCCTTTCTGAAAGTTTTTCTTTTTACTCTCTTTGGGCTTCAGTTCACACTGCAGTTTTCCTGGGCCCAAGGGACCCACTTCCTTTCTTCTTGTCCTCCTCACAATGCTATATTCCAATGCCTGGATGGTAACTCTCAGACAGGATGTTTTCTCTTGAAAACTCTTACTTCTTAAGAGTTTCTGGATTTACTAGGCCTAACCTTGGTGACATTGAGATTCAGGTTTTCCTTCTTCTGGGATAAGGGCCATGAAAGTATGTGTGTATACAATGAAAAAACTCAAAGTGATTTTTTCCAGGATTGACCCCAGGGCATCAGGGGAGGCGCATCAGTCTACCTGAATTGTAATGAGAAATTGGGGAAAGTACAGAGGAAAAGGCATGCTTAAAAAAAAGCCTTTTAATTTGGTTTGGATTGAACTGAAATTCTTTATTAAGTTAGACAATGCAGTTTCTCGTAAGTTTAGAGAAAAAAATACCTTTTCTCCCTAATCAAACCTTCATGGATCCAGGTAATACCTATGCGGTGAGAAAGCAGAGCTAATGTATACTGCATCTTAGGCTCAGAAAACTCCTGAGAGACTCTGGCATCTTCTAGCTAAAGGAATGGCAGTAAAATGAAAATAATTCAGTGAAGGTAGGCTTATTTAATTTTCTAGCTAGCTGGTGTCAGAAACATTGTTTATGCCTTTCAGGGGGCTGGTAAACAGTTTTACTGATAAAAGTGTCCCACCATTTCTACTTATCTTAAACCTTTGTGTTTGTTATTGCTAGTGTGTTATGATTTCGAGGCTGTGTTTTTATTGCCCAGTACTGAGCGTCTCTCTTGGCATTGTCAGAGAAAAAGCAGGTTTAGATGCAGCACCTTTGGTCTTTCGTCTCAGACTGTTTTAAAAGCCAGTCTAAGGGAAAGAAAAATGTATAACTTGTGCAATAATTAACTGATCTTGAACTACACAGGCAGGGAATCGTCACAAGGCCAGCTGGATAGTGTGAAGACATGGAGGGAGGGACTTGGGGAGGCCAAGAGTTCTTAGAGCCCCTGCCTGGTCAAGGTGACCCACGGGGCTGCCAAGCTCAGTGTTCTGTGTGCCTGCCTAAGGGCCTGGGCATAACAGCACATGAGGACCAAGACTGTGGCCTTTGTTGCTGCCCAGTCCAATAGTGACACAGTGTGTCATCAAGTGCAAAGGTGGCTCAGCAAAAGCATTCTGGAGGGTTGCAGCTGATCTGAGATGAACTTCCCGGAGTTGTCAGATACATCCAAATAGGGGATTTTTTTTTTTTTTTTGGTAGTATTGGAGATTGAACCCAGAATATTTCGTACTTAGCTACATCTTAGGCTTTTAAAATTTATTTTGAGACAAGGTCTTACCAAGTCACTAAATTGCCCAGGCTGGGTTCAAGCTTTTGATCCTCCTGTCTCAACTTCTACAGTGATGGTATTACAGGTTTGGATCACCACGCCTGGCCCCCTTCTGAAGAGTTTGGTAAGTTTTGGAAAATGTAAAAAACGCCAACTACAATCCAGATATGGAACTTTCTCATCACTGGAGAAGTTCTGCCATGCTCCTGTCCAGGCAATATCCTCCTCTCCTGTGTCCTGTGGGGCTCTGGTCTCCGGTAACCTCTACTTTGCACTCTGTTTGCCTTTTCCAAAGTGATATCTAAGTGGACCTGCAGAACATGTGGCCTTGTTATACATCACTGAGATGAGACTAGAGTTAACAGGAATGGGAAGGTTTGCTGTCTTGCTGGTTAGTGTCTAGGAATAACTAAAGTTATTAGTTGTATTTAAACAAGGATCTAAGTAAGTTTCACTTTTTGATCTCAAATTTCAAAGGAAGTACATTTCTCTAGGTGTTTTGCTTTCATTTTTTTTTTTTTTTTTGTATAAACAGTGCTAGAGACTAAACTCCAGTATTTTTGCAAAAGTTATTATGTTAAGTGGTTTCCACAGGGAAATTTCAGAGGTGAGACTGTTTTCTAGAAAAGAAGGTAAAAATTCTTTGGCCAGACTTTAGTCAGGCTCCGAGCCTTCTCCTAGTCCCATGTGTGCACCTACCTGTAAAGTCTACTTTTAGTGCACAGCCCCACTCAGGTCAGTTTAGCCAGTTAGCTCATGCTGATATTTCAACATGTTCTGCATCGCCTCTTAGCTAAAAGGCCACCTGTAGTCAGCATGGCTGCCTTCAGGAAGAACTTTAGTGGGTCAGGTTAGCCAGAAGCCCTCTGACCCCTTAGTACTTGTCCATTCTCTGACCCAGACACTGCTCCTTGGCTGTGAATCCCACTTGCCTTGCCATTTGCAGAAGTGAACTCAATCTTTCTCCCCTACTGCAAAGTTCATTCAGCATCCTTGTCCCAGTCTCCATGGTTTTGAATAAAATCTTCCTTACTGTGCTTTAACAAGTATTGCTCAATCATTTTTTCCATAACAAAAGGAACTGAAGCACTCAGGGTGTCACATATGCCATGATCCTAGGCCCCTTCCCTTAGCATACATGCAGGGCTGGTACCAGGCAAGAGGCAAGGTTCCACCTGAACAACTCAGGGTGAAGGCTTCCTGCAAGCCCGTGGGTGAACTATGTGGCTGCTACAGGACATGCTGCAGGTTGCTGCCTTTCCTTAACATTCCAACCTCTGGAGTTCCTGTCCTCCAGATGTTTTCACCACCTACCTCACAGATGACTGGTGCTGCTTACTCTTCCGGGAGGAAGTGGTGCTGGTTGGCTGCTGCCGCATCACATGTGCCACACCTACATTTAAGGGCTGGGCTGCTGGAAGGGTCACATGACCAGTCAATAGTGCAGGCTGCTGCATGATGGGATTGTAATGGCTTCCATGAGCATGTGTGTTTCTGAAAGGGAAATGGAAAGGCAAGGCTCTTTATTGTTTTCTAGAAGCAGAGCTCTTATAAGATGAAGCTTTCTCTCAAGTAAAAGTTTAGTGTAAGGGTCATTTCACTACCTGTAGGGTCCCTTACATGACCAACCCCCTCTAAGGTAAACTCAGATGAGTGTCCTGATACAGTTAAATTAAGCTGTTTTAAAGGAGGGAGAGGAACCCAGCTGGTTGGTGATGGAGGAGTTTCAAGGGGGAAGAATGCCAAGTGTGCAGGCTCAGAGTGTTTAAGTTTTGGAGAAAGGGGATAAACACTCCCTCTAATTTAAAAATCTTTGAAAGGGGGATTGCTGAACAATAAATATGTATATGTTATTTATTTTATGATCTACAAAGTGTTTTCAATGGATTCTCTCATTCTGATCTCTGAAGTATATAAGATCTTAATAATATTATTTGATTAATGAGGAAATTCTGGTTAATGTGTAAAACAAACTCTACAGATTGGGAGCCATATGTTTCTGGTGTTAGAAAGTGTTAATGTTCTTTTGAATTCCCTCAGTGGCTAGCACAAGACTCAGGCATGTAGCAGCTGATCAGTTAATTACACGCTTGCTGAATGGACAGTTAGATTAACTGAAGGTTGAGTAGACATGTACAGTTTGGTATTAAATAAAAATTAATAACAGTGAGGCACATGTTGAGAGAAATACTTGCATCCTGAAAATGGGTCACATTTCAAAGTTCTGATAGTCTGGGTTGCATGGAGTTCAATGCCTTGTTTTCCCACAGAAATGCTGAGTGGTGATTAATTCAGAGATTTGCCCACAAAAGCCTATTTAACACATAATAAAGTTAAAAATCAAACGTGAATTCATTCAATTTTTAAAAATAATCACATTCTATTTTTGCAAATTGGGGACAAGGATAAATAAGAGAAAAAAATAAAAGTGGATGAATATTTTTGTGGAGATTCTGACAGTCTTTGAGGCATTTATATATACTTTAGAAACTGACGTTGTGGCTTCTTTACTTCGCTATTTCCCTACAGACACGTGGCATTCTTTTCCCTTTGAAACAGACCTGGCATTGACACATCTCCTGTATTAGCCATGATTATGGACACTCTTGGGCACATGTGAAATGGAGAGATGGGAAAGGAGGCCTTGGCTTTCAGATGTCCATGATTACTAGGTTAGATGTGGAAAGAAAAAGGAGGGAGGAGGAACGAGAAAACACACATGAATGAGTAAATGTGTGACTACTGCTGAAATTAAATGAGCTACAAATGCTGAGAGACAAAGGAAAAAAGGGAATATGGCACATGTGGTCTTTTTGTAGGGAAAAACAATTGGTCAGACAGCTTTCCAATTGGTTGCCGTTCCTAATGAGTTGGAGGGAAAAAGGCAGAAATCTGTGAATGGGTGAAGGAAGATGACAGGCTTCCTTACTGCCTATCATGTCAGGCACTGCTATGGTGCATATTAAATACAGGCCAAGTGCTTTGGGTTTTAAGGGAAGCTGCACAACCATCCTGTGGGGTAAGCATCATTATCCCATTTTCCCGAAGAAGAAACTGAGGTGGCCCATGAATTTAACCCGCATCAGGTCAAGCAGCGCCGGAATGAAGCAAGTGGTGCAAGTGCTTCTGGTGAACGGGCTGGGTGTGAAGAGCACGTAGGCTCGTGGGCACAGCACCTGTGCTTGCTTAAATGGAGGGTGGAGAAGTGGGGTAGAGGCTCTGCCCCGGGCTCCTGTCTCCCGTCCACCTTTCCCTGAGAGCTCTTCACTCCTGAGAGCCTTTTAGGTGAGACAAGGAGTGGTGGGAGGCTCTAAGGTGGTAGGGAGACGACTTGGGGTCTTTCATCTGGTTCTACCTTGGTAGAGGGGGGCATCACGGTATTGGGGAGAGGCCTGAGGAAATGTGACAGGCAGCCACGGAGTCAGGGAGGTGGGTGGGTGGGTTCTAAAACAGCAGGGGTATAGTACACCTGTGGGTGCAAAGTGGGGCTGTAGAAGGTGCCCTGAGATCTGTGGAGGGTGGACACAGGTCTGTGAGGCACAACTGGTAACCGTAGAGGCACATTCACCAAATGTGCCAGAATTTGCCATTAGAACCAACCTCAGCCTGTCAAGCCTTCTGTGGGGAGGCCAGACAGTCTCCAGGGTGCCACGTCTCCAGACATCCTGGGAGCACTTTCTAGAATTGGTTAGGGCTTTAGGGAGTCTCTTCTGTATTCTTTCACTGATGACAAACTTTTGTCTTCTGAGACAGAATTTAATTTTCAGAAAATCCAGGAATCATCTGGAGCCAAGTCTGGTGAATTGTACCGGTGATTAAACAGCGTAGTAACTGAATTTTTAGTGACAATGACAGCGGATTACAAATCAGTAAAGCTTTCTCCCATCCTGGCACACTGTTTAAAAATAACCTCTCCGTACAGTGTGGTCATGGGCCACATGGTCTCCACATCGGCAGCATCTGCCTCCCAATCCCAGGCACCCCTACCCTACCAGTTCTGCTCACCTCCAGTCGGCCAGCTGCTGGGTGCCTGCCATGGTCTCAGGAATCACAGTCGCATGCTGCACTGATGTGTGTGTGGCCACTCCGGTCAGCTGCTGCCACGCCGGGGGAAGCAGGATCTGCTGGGTTCCACTTGGCCAGGCCTGCTATTGGACAGAAGACATTTGGGGTCATCACATTTGCTAATCACAAATTGATCTGCAGAATTCAGCACTTAATCTGTGCCTGTAGTTGTGCCAGAGTCTGTGATTGCTGTGAAAAAGGAGATCTGGTTTCTGGGCTCCTGAGAAACTAAGTTAAAGGGAGACAACATTAACATATGTGAATTAAATAGAAGCCAAGGAAGTACAGGAGCACAGAACTCAATGGAAGGGATTAATTCATGTTGAAGAATGATTTATGAATCTGCTCTTACAAGCAATGCTTGGAGTTTTAGAATGTCATTTATTGGAGCTGGGCATTGTGGCACACACCTGTAATCCCAGCACTTGGGAGGCTGAGGCAGCAGGATTGCTATGAGTTCGAGGTCAGGCGGGGTTACAAAGTGAGTTCCAGGCCAGTCTGAACAAAAAGTAGAATGTCATCTATTGACTCCTGTCACAGCATGTGCAAGGGAGCAAGTTTGACTAGATGATGTAACTTCTTGCTCTCAGGAAGCTTCCTATCTCTCCAGTTCTACTTGATACTTTACCTTTTTTTTTTTGTACTGGGGATCGAACTGATGACCGCGTGCTTGCAATACGGGTGCTTATGCTGCTGAGCTAAATCCCCGGCGATACTTTTCCCTTTAATAAGCATCCATGGGTGGCTATGAATGTACGTTGGCAGTACAGAGCTTGCTTAGCATGCCAAGGCCTTGGTTCTATCCCTAGCACTGAGAAAAAGCAAACTCCTCTAGAGTCCACCTTGTGTTATGTTTTGAATCTATGTTTACACAAGTCTGAGATCAGTAACTATCTGGCGACCAGTACCTGACAGCCAGCAGTGGGAAGCAGCTTTCTTAGCTGTGATCTTCAGCCTCAGAACTACTTTTACTCCTCAAAGCAAAAATGAAAGATCAGTAGGAAGCTAGTGCTTCCATCTTTATGTATCAAGATTTCTCTAAGAAATCTGAAATGAAGCTTTGTGATTGGTCCTCCTTGGACAGACTACACTGTTTGTGTGTGTGATGCTTTAGACTTTTTGTCCCTCTATCATTACTCTGCTTACCTTTAGTCATTAAGTGACTTAGACCCAGAGTGGCACACTTAGAAGACTGCCACTAAGGTTAGGGCGGCCGAGGGTTTCGGGTTTGGATGTTTTAGCTTTAGTTCTCTTTCCATCTGACTGGAGATGACCATCACTGGGTAGCGCGCCTAACACAGTGCTCCACACACGGGGCTTGTGTTCAATATGTATTTCGACTCATATGTACACCTCTAGTTCTTTTTTTTTTTTTTTTAATCGGTACTGGGGATCAAACTCATGACCACGCGCTTGCAAGCCAAGCACTTATGCCGCTGAGCTAAATCCCCAGCCCCTCGACTCATATGTACAAACAAGCATGTCTGGGAATGGATTACAAGTCAAGGATTTAAAAAAAAAGTGATGCTAGCGGGTGAGTGGGTGGCACACACCTGTAACTGCAGCACCCTGGGAGGCTGAGGTAGAAGGGTCACAAGTGTGAGCTTAACCTGGGCTTAACTAAGTGACTTGGCAAGACTTTTGTCTCTAAATAAAAAAGGGCTGGTAATGTAACAGTGCAAAGGTCTTGGGTTCAACCCCCGGAACTGATCTACTCCCTTTTCCCTGTCCATCATCTTCGTAATGCAAATGCTGCCTGTGAAATCTCACACTTTTTGATATTATCTATTTGGTTATAGATCTGCTTTGATACGGGTAGAAAGCTTGGAGACCACAGATCATACTTAAGTGTTTAATAAATACCCATTGATTAAATGAAACAAGCCATTCTACCAAGTCTATTTACTATAGTTAATTTTAGGTTTACTGAATTCACAGTAAGCAGAAAAACTTAAATGGTTGAAATAGTTGTCAACTAAAAATATTCAATGACTAGCGAGTTCACTGGCAGTCAGATTTCCACTGCTTAGTCATCTGGAACTCCTCAGAGCTCATGAAAAGCATGAGTTTTGACTAGTGTCATTTAAAAAATGTCAACAGCAAGTTAAAGTCATTTTTTTTCCCTATTTCCTTGAAGTAGTTATTAATGTTTTATCACAAAGGACAGGGTAGAAGGCTGCATTTGACTTCTTTCCATAACTGATACACTCGACTCATTTCAGGTTTCATCACACATTTCTAAACTAATTACTACCACTACTAAGGATGGAGCTAGTATTTCTTGGTGTATATTATGTGCCAAGAACAGAGTTAAGTCATAAATGTATTTTCTGACTTCCTACCACCAGTTCTGTGAGTGGGGTCTATTGTTTCCTCCCATTTCTCAAATGAATAAACTGAGATGCAGATAAACAACTTGCCCAGAAACATGGCAAATTAGGCACGTACATTTATTGTTTTCTCTAAACCCAACTAAAATGTATGGATTCATAAGGGTAAAGAGACATTAACAGTTAACAAAATCTTGGAAGCGGGACACCAGATATATGACTACTACGTAAGTTAGCAGATGGGAGCCTGCATATTAAACCCTTCAGTTTCCAGGTCTACAGGATGCAGGCTTCTATGGCCCCCAGAGCAGAAGGCAGGGTGACTGGCTCTAAAGAGAAAAGAGTTACTGAAATGACATTTGAGAATTAGGGAGTCTGCCACGGTGAGCTCGAGATAGGCATATATACAGGAAGCTTCCAGCGTGAGATGCTGAAACAAACACTCAGAAGAAACAAAACACAATGTAGAAGCCAGAGGAAAATTTCCAAAGATCTATAATTAATGTCCACACACAGTTAAAAAAATATATATATTCATGAAACAAGATCACATAGAGGAAAACAATCAATATCTAAATTCAATGAACAAGAAAGAAACTAGAAATCAAAACTATGACAGAAGAACAATTCAAAAGAAGATTTAAAGAATTGAGAAAGTAGCACAGATAGAAGATATACGGAAAAGAGGGGGAAGGTAAGAAAATTGGAAGAAAAAATTAGACGTACCAAGACCCAAATACTAAGAACTCGACAGAGAAGAAACAGAAAACAGAGAAGAAATGTCAAAGGAAAACTTTAAAGTTCTAGATTAAAAGGCAGACGGGGTGGGAGTACAGCGCAGGGGCAGAGCCCTTGCCGAACAAACATTTTGTGAGGCCTTGGGTTTGATCGCCAGCACTGAAAGAAGAATTTTAAAATAAGGTACCAGGGACAATACAGGATGAAATGACTCACAAGAAAATACAAAGTTATGAAACCTGAGACCACTGTAGATAAGGAGAAAGTCAAAAGGTTTCAGGCAGAAAAGTAACAGATGCTGAAGTCAACATGCCCAACTATAAAACGTCAAACACACACATTTTTATAGCTCTGGAAGGCTTTGGGGTTGCAAAATGAAAACAGAAACAAATCCAGTTTAAAAACAAGACCTATTAATGCCAGGAAAAATACAAAGTTGTACAAGAAAGGAGATGTAATCGTAGTAATTATGAAGGTCAGCTAAGAGTAATATACATAGTATATTCTTAAGAGTAAAAACATTTGTTGGAGAAAAGGAATGGGGATTGGGAAAAGCACCTGAAAAACAGGAGGGGTCCCAAATGGGTTGCCCATATATGTAGTATTGATGATAACTCTGTAAGAACTACAGAGTTGGTTGAATTAAAAGTTATGAGAGGAATGGAAGCAAGGGAGAGCAGATGGGAGGAAGGGTGGGGCAGCTGTGGGTGTTAGGAGGTTGGGGGGGGGGTCAGGGAGCTAAGTCTTCATTTTTCACAATACGAAGTCAACTGTAGTATGGAAAATCAGTGAAAACCAGTCTGGTACGTTATTTAGAAACAGGGAGTTAAGGATGATTGAATAGCCAAGTTAAAAATTATTGTTTTGAGGTAGTAGAATTTAAAAATGGGGAAGAACAGGGAACTAGGAGGTTTCTGGCAATTTCTGTCAAACAAAGCTGTGCCAGTGTGCCTTCCTCCACCTATTCACCCAGATCCGGCGCTGTGTGACTTCTGGCTCTTCCCCAAGGTCAAAATGACCAGGGAAGTAAGTGCTTTAAACCAGTTCAGGACTTAGAGGGAGCCATGACCATGTAACTGAAGACACTCATGAAAAAAGGACTTCAAAACTCGCAAGTGCCAGAAACAATGGAATAAGTGTGTTCAAAGTGAGTGGAAATATTTTGAGGAGGGTTAATGGGAATATGTCTTTTAGTGTAAAACATTTTTTACAAATTTAAATAATAATGACATTTGTTCAATCATACCACATTATATTTTCTTATAAGTTTGTGGTATTAACTTAAAAAATATGTAGCTATATTTCTTCAAAAAAGAATGAAACTTAAATTTCAAGAATAATTTCTTGGCTGGGCATGGTAGATCATGCCTATAATTCCAGCACTCAAGAGGCCGAGGCAGGAGGGTCTCTGTAAATTCAGGCTCAGCCTGTGCTACAAGGTGAGTTCAAAGCCAGCCTGAACTGCACAATGAAACCCTGTCTCAAAAAAGGCTAAAAAAAATTTTTTTTCTTTACTATCACACAGCCAATATCCTGCCTCTCTTTATGGCATTGAAACCTGTGTGGCAAGTGGGTAAAGTAGTGTGATCAAGTCTTCCTTAGTCACATACCCAGGAGCAGATGGCAAGACATCAATGGGAAAGCTGGTCTGAAAATGTTATCAGTAGAGGTTTCTAAATGAGAAGCCCTAAAACTTGGCATTTTGGACAGTGTGAAGATTTTAAAGTAAAAGTTTGTCTTCAGAGAAACATTTAAAGAGATTCAAGTGATAAACAATTCGGTTGGCTAGAAGAATATAAAAGGAGGCTGAGACAGGAGGATTGCCATACGTTCGAGGCCAAGCTGGGCTACATAGCTAGATTTTTATCTAAAAGAAAAAAAAAAAGGATTGTAAAAATTCTATGGAAAAACTGGGTCTACAAGGGTCTGGCATTTCTGAATTTCTGATCTAGCCATGCTAGTCAAAGGGGGTTTGGGATCAGGAAATTTGATTTGGTTCTTGTCCAATTTGATTTGCTACCAGAATCGTAGACAGAATTAAGTCTGTGAACCAAAGAACCACTGTATTTTCTCCATCAAGAACTGTATTTTCCATCTCTCTGCCTTTGCCTGCTCATGCACAATTTCTGTTGGTGGCAGATGTCAGCTATAGCTTGGGGCATGGAAGGACATAGGTGATAGGTCCTTTTAGGAGTATCGAAAGAGTTTTTTTAGCTGGGTGTTGTGACACATACCTGTAATTCCCACATTTTTAAGGCCATGGCAAGAGGATCTTGATTTAAGGGCAGCCTAAGCTACATAGTGAGGTCCCTCCCTTCTGCTGGGAGAAGGCAGGATTCCCTCCCCTTCCTTCATGCAGAGATCCTCAGGGTAGCCCAAGAGACCAGCTTCCATGTAGGGCACATGTGCAGCTACTGTGAGGTACAGGGTGTGGAGGAAAAGGGCAAAGCAACAATAATATCGATGCAAAGAATCAGTCAAAGACTCAAGCCAAATTAAAATTCTTTTTTTTTTTTTTGGTTCTGGGGATTGAACTCATGACTGCGTGTTTGTGGGCCAGGCATTTACGCCACTGAGCTAGACACCTGGCCTACAAGTAAAATTCTTGAAAAGATTTTAAGTATTTAGAAAAAAAGGATGATGTCAAGTTTTTGGATATATTTCAGGCAGCTTTTAGAATGACTCTGCCTGTAACCTCGAAATTTACTCATAGAAAGATGACAGATTTAGCTTAAATGTTTAATGACTCCTTTGTAACAAAATAGTCACCATACTAGTTTTGTAACTTGACTTATTTTTGTCCTTCAGAAAGATCATTTAAAAAGCTCTAGAAGGGAACCCCATCTTAGCAGGCTAACACTGGCATGGATGTAGTGAAATGCAGAAACAAACAAAAAGCAACCAATGAACAAAAAGACACAGTGTGTGACACTGGATAGGGCCAGATTTTTTTAGACTTAGTAAAATACCTTAGAAGTTTGCCTGTCAAGACACATAGGCCTACCGCATCCTTTTTCATGGCTAGATGGTGTTCCATTTTATGTTCTCATCTACTGACTTAAATCAAGGATGAACCCTGGACTTGCTTCCAACAGTTATCTGTTATAAATACTGTAGCAATTAAAATCTGTGTACACACATTTTTGTTCACTTCCCCAGTGACAGAGACTTAGGTTAAATCAACTTGGAGATTTACTGTACTGTAGAGATTCTTTCTCAAGTAAGGTAGCACCCTCTCTTGCAAAGATTAAAGAACTGAAACAAATTCAGAAATACTGCGCCTGCTCATTCCACCAACCTGCACAATGAGTCTATTTGAGCTAAGAAGAGATCCTGCTTATCATTTCCTTCAGAGATGGTCCTGGCTTACTCAGGTTAAGTGTGTACACACAACAGAAGAGCTGTAATTATCCTCGAAAGCACACATGAAATCTACAGTTCTTTTGTCTCAGAGAAGAGCAGCAGTAGGGACTGGTCTGGGTTTTTGGCACTCAGATAAAGTATGAACAAACTTCTTTGCTCCTGGACAGCTGCAGGTCTTTTGTTTGATCTTGGCCTTTTTGAACTCCCCACTCCAACTAGGAACAAAAGGAAGCTTTGAGGTCTGATGAGATGGGAGGGACTGAGCGGCTTTATTTTATTTATTTATTTTTTGGTACTGGGAATCGAACTCACAAACTCATGGCCTCACATATGCCAGGAAGCAGGAAGGCACTGTGCTGCTGAGCTACATCCCTGGTCCTGAGACAGCTGCTTTAAATACAGAAGTGCTCCACTGAGAACCTTCCCATAGAAAAGAAGCCTGTGTGCCATCAGGTGCTGCTGCTAGTGGTCACTTCACAGTGGCAATTTGGACACAAGAGCAAAGACAAAGATTGATGCTGATCTTAGATTTTCCTGAAGAGGTGCTATACCCAATATATTTGGGAGACTAGTGTAACCCTGTATTCAAATCAAATAAGGATTCTATAAGAAAGGGAAATTTATATCCTAATTCTCATCTATGAACACAGATGTGAAATTCTAACTATGGTATTTACCAACTGAATCCAGTATTTAGAAGTAAATCATCATACCAGACAAAACATGATTCAATAAAAGTTTATCTCATAAATAGAAGGATAGTTTAGACTACACAATCTGTTAATATACCTCTTTATACTAACTTGTTACATTATATATAACTTGTTATATTAACAGATTAGGAACCAAATAACATAAGTATTTCAACAGATGAAGAATGTTTGATATAATTCAATATTTGTTAAAAACAGTATGATAGTGTCTCTACCAAATATTTATAGTAAATAAAATACCCAAGAGGAAACAACTAGAAGATTTACTTTAAAATTAGATAGAGGGCTGGGGATTTAGCACAGTGGTGTAAGCACCTGCCTGGCCAGTGCAAGGTTGTGAGTTTGGAGGCTCCAGAGTTTCCTTGGGCTTGAGTGGACTGCGCCCAGTGACCTTCATTCAACCAGGGGAGCCAGGCCCACCACACAAGGGGAGCCAAAGCCAAGTGAGTCCCAGTAGCAGAGGGCTCAGGAGGTGATTTCCAACACATATCCAGGGAAAGCTTTGGAAAATCGCTGGAAACACGGAAATATAGGAAAATGACAAAACGAAAGACCAAAATGCAATCTCAAACCTCCAGCCCATCCCAAGAAAACCTAGGAGCCATGTAAATAGAAGAAAATACTACAATACACCTGAAATACATGAAATGATATCAATTGAAATAAAGAAGCAAGTATGGGAAGCTATGAGGGAACTCAAATCAGAAATATTCTCCCAGGTAAAAGAAGAAATGATAAAATTAGTGAAAGAAATACTGAATGCATCCAGTGAAGACACAGCTAAAAAATTAGAGGAACAAAGCAAAATGATAGAATCCCTGAATGAACAGTTTAAGAGAAAAACAGAATGCATTAAGCAGATTCACAGAGATATACAGGAAATCAAAAACTCTAATGAAAGTTGCAAAAACCACCTCAACGAAAGTGAAGATAGAATATTAGACCCCGAAGACAAGATTGCAGCTAGTGAACAGGAAAGGAAAGATCTTCTAACAATAACAAGAAATCAGGAAATAACAATTCAACAGTTGCAAGATGATGCAAAGAAAAACAATACAAGATTAATAGGGATAAAAGAAAAAGAAGGGGACAGCACAAATGATATTAAGAGGATATTTACAGAAGTAATAGCTGAAAACTTCCCAAACATGAGTATGGAAACTGACATATGGATTAGTGAGGCATATAGAACTCCAAATAGCCATAACCAAAACAAAACTACACCCAGACATATAATAATCACCATCCCAGAAATCCAACATAAGAACAGAATATTAAAAGCTGTTACAGAGAAAAGACAGGTCACCTATAAAGGAAAACCTATCAGAATCACAGCAGACTTCTCAATACAAACAATGAAGTCAAGAAGAGCATGGAGTGAATTTTTCAGATCCTTAAAGAAAACAACTTCCAACCCAGACTGATGTACCCTGCAAAACTGTCCTTCAAAATGGATGGAGAAATAAGATACTTCCATAACAAAGAACAGCTGAAGAACTTCATGATCACCAAAACTAACCCTGCAAAGACTACTCAAAGACATTCTAGATACACATAGGAAAATCCACTAAGCAAAACAGACAATTAAACAGAAGGGAAAGATAAAGATACAACATCAGAAAGATAACATGTCAACAATAAACCAATATATGACAGTTATAACCATTAATATAAATGACCTCAATTCACCAATTAAAAGAAACAGACTGGCAGAATGGATCAAGAAACAACATCCAACCATATGCTGTCTACAAGAAACCCATCTAATCCCAAAGGAAACTCATATACTGAAAGTCAAAGGATGGAAAACAATACTCCATGCAATAGGAACTCAAAAAAAAGTTGGGGTAGCTATTCTGTTTGCAGACCATGTGAACTTCAAACCAAGAATGGTCCAAAGAGATAAAAAAGGTCACTACATACTAGTCAGGGGAAAACTGCAAGAGGAAGAGATAACAATCTTAAATATATATGCACCAAATTCCAGTGCACCCAACTACACAAAGCAAGTATTAACAGAAATGAAAAATCAAATAGACAATAACACAATTATAACAGGAGACCTTAACACACCATTGACACAAAGGGATAGATCAACTAAACAGAAAATCAGCAAAGAAATAACAGAACTGAATCATACCTGTGAACAAATGGATTTGATATATGTATACAGAGTGTTCCATCCAACAACATCAGAATATACATTCTTCTCAGCAGTAGATGGGACATTCTCTAAAATAGACCATATACTAACCCACAGAACATATTTAAGTAAATGCAAAAGAACTGAAATTATCCCATGCATGTTATCGGATCATAGCACCATGAAACTGGAAATTAATAATAAAAGTAACTGCAAAACCCCCCACAAACACATGGAAATTAAATAATACACTCTTGAGCAATCAGTGGATCACCGAGGAAATTAAAGAAGAAATTAAACAATATCTACAAGCAAACGAAAATACAAATACAATGTACCGGAACCTGTGGGATGCAATGAAAGTGGTCCTCAGAGGAAAATTTATTGCATTGAGTTCCCCCATTAGGAAAACAGAACGAACACAAATAAGCAACCTGATATTACACCTGAAACATCTAGAAAAAGAAGAGCAAGCCAAGCCCAAAGCCAAAAGAAGGGAGGAAATTATAAAGATCAGGGCAGAAATTAATGCAATAGAGACTAAGAAAACAATTTAAAGAATCAATGAATCAAAGAGTTGGTTCTTTAAAAGAATAAATAAAATTGACAAGCCCCTAGCCAACCTAATTAAAAAAAGGAAAGAAAAGACTCAAATTCATGCAACACAGAATGAAAAAGGAGAAATCACTACCAACCCTGTGGAAATACAGAAGATCATCAACAACTATTTCGAAAACCTCTACTCTCAAAGGTTCAATAACACAGAAGAAATGGACAGATTCCTAGAAACACATGAACCACCAAAGCTGGATCAAGAAGATGTAAAACTGCAGAATAACCCAATTTCTATGAATGAAATTGAAAATGTAATCAAGTCCCTACCAACAAAGAAGAGCCCAGGCCTAGATGGATTCGCTGCGGAATTCTACAAGAAATACAAAGAAGACTTAATGCCGACACTCCTCAAACTCTTCAATGAAACTGAAAGGGAAGCAATTCTCCCTAAGTCATTCCTGGAAGCAAGTATCACTCTAGCACCAAAACCTGAGAAAGACCCAACTAAAAAAGAGAACTACAGGCCAATCTCCCTAATGAACATAGATGCAAATATTCTCAATAAAATATTGGCAAAGAGGATGCAGAAAATCATCAAGAAGATTATACACTATGACCAAGTGGGATTCATCCACTTGGTTCAACATACGTAAATCAATAAATGTAATCCACCGTATCCATAGAGCCAAAGGCAAGAATCACATGATCATTTCTATAGATGCAGAAAAAGCTTTTGATAAGATCCAACACCCATTCATGATAAGAACCTTACAGAGAATTGGAATAGATGGTTTTTACCTCAATATGATAAAGGCCATCTATGACAAACCAACAGCCACTGTCATATTAAATGGCCAAAAACTGAAAGCCTTTACCTTGAAATCAGGCACAAGACAAGGATGTCCCTTATCACCGCTCCTATTCTGGAAATACTAGCCAGAGTAATTAGACAAGAGAGAGAAATAAAAGGAGTAAAGATAGGCAAAGAAGAAGTTAAATTATCATTATTTGCAGATGACATGATACTCTACATAGAAGACCCCCAAACCTCTGTTGAAAGTCTCCTAGATATAATAAATAAATTCAGCAATGTAGCTGGATACAAAGTCAATACTCAAAAATCAATAGCACTCTTATACACTAACAACAAAATCACTGAGAGAGAAATAAGAGAAGCCACATCCTTCACACTAGCATCCAAAAAAATGAAATACTTAGGAATTAATCTAACGAAAGAAGTAAAAGGGCTATACAGGGAAAATTATAATGGCCTGAAAAAAGAAATTGAAGAGGACCTCAGAAAATGGAAAGACATTCCTTGTTCATGGATAGGAAGAATAAATATTGTAAAAATGGCCGTTCTCCCAAAATTGTTAGACACATTCAATGCAGTCCCAATGAAAATACCACTAACATACCTCATAGATCTAGAGAAATCACTCCTAAAATTCATCTGGAACCAGAAAAGACCTAGAATAGCAAAGGCAATTCTAAGCAGCAAAGCCAAGGCAGGAGGCATCACTATCCCTGATTTGAAGGTATACTACAAAGCTACTGTAATAAAATCAACATGGTATCGAATAAAAACAGACCTGAAGATCAATGGAATAGAAGATACAACTACAAACACATTCAACCACCTTATCTTTGATAAAGGGGCCAAGCATGTTCACTGGAAGAACAAGTCTCTTTAATAAATGGTGCTGGAAAAACTGGCTATCCATATGCTGAAAACTAAAATTAGACCCATGCCTATCACCATGTACTAAACTAAAATGCAAATGGATCAAAGATCTAAATATTAAAACAGAAACACTATATCTGTTGCAAGACAAAGTAGGTAAAAATCTTGAAGACATATGGGTAGGTAAAGAATTCATGAACAAGAACCAAACTGCACGGGAAATACTTCCCAGAATCAATAACTGGGATCACGTCTTATTAAAGAGTTTCTGCATGTCCAAAGAAATCTCCAGCAGAGTGCAAAGAAAACCTACAAACTGGGAAAAAATCTTAGTGTACTATCCCTCAGACAAAGGACTTCTGTCTAGAACTTATGAAGAATTAAAAAAAGTCAGACCCCCTAAATTCAAAGACCCAATCCAAAAATGGGCATCCGAAATGAACACACAGTTCTCAGGTGAAGAAATACGAATGGCAAATAAATACATGAAAAAATGTTCATCATTATTGGTCAGTAGGGAAATGCAAATTAAAACCACACTGAGATACCATCTTGCTCCAGACAGAATGGCCAGGATTAACAAAACTACCAACAACAAATGCTGGAGAGGCTGGGGGAAAAAGGAACTCTTCTGCACTGTTGATGGGAGTGTAGACTGGCGTAACCACTGTGGATGTCAATCTGGAGATTCTTCAAAAAGCTGGGGTTGGAGGTCCCATTTGACTCAGCTATTCCACTCTTAAGCATATTCCCAGAAGATGTGAAAACATCTTACCTCAGTAATATATGCACACCCATGTTTATAGCGGCACAATTTGTAATAGCCAGATCTTAGAAACAACCTAAGTGCCCATCAACTGAGGAATGAATAAAAAAATTGTGGTACTTTTATACAATGGAGTACTACTCAGCTATAAAGAATGATCACATTGAGATATTTATAAATAAATGGATGCAACTTGAATCTATACTCATAAGTGAAATAAATCAAACTCCCATGTATAAATACTGTATAGTCTCCCTAGTGTAAGAAATGGTAAGAGTACAGAAGATTTTATGGAAATCATGGTTCACCATTATACTGCTTTGAAGTCTTATGTTTTCATTCATTGGTTGGAATGGTTTTATTCTGTTTTGTTTGATCTTAACATATGTGATCGTATGAATAGTTACTTTGAAGGCAAGACAATATGGCAGCCATTGTTGATTTAATATCATCTTGCACTGAAGTCCTATCATGCTCTTGTTTTTCTATTACCATTGGTTCTATCACGTTGTGTCTTATTGGATTTTAATATGTATGATAGTATAAACAAAATTTTTATGGAAAATGAGATAATACAGTAGCCATTGTTCATCTTTGGTTATTTGGTTCAGAATGCCTTGCAATACTTTCATTCTCTTGAGTGGTTTTTTTCTATTTTGTTATGTTTGACATTATTGTGTAAAGCTAAGCTTAACTATTTCAAAAGAAAGAGACATTATTATAGCTACTGTTGATATCCAATTGTCTTGTTGTAAAGTGCTGTGTTGCTTACATTGTTCTGTTCTGATCTGCTTAGATCTGTTCTCTTTTGTTTTATTCTCTTTAAAATAAAAACAATAAAAAAATTTTAAAAAGGGTGTGAGTTTGATCTCTGGTACAAAAAAAAAAAAAAATTAGATAGAAGTGAAGGATGTCCAATATGAACAGGGTGGTTTTGAAGGATGGAATCAGTCCAGAGATTTCAGAGCAATTGAAAATATGATATAAGGATGGGAAAGCAAGAAGCCAAATGATACCATCTATAAATAAAAGACTACATAGCAAATTCAAAAGAATTCACTAAAATGAAGGACTGTTATGTAACGAGCCCAATGGACTAAACTCAGTTATAGTCATATAAGCCACATAGCAATAATTAGAAAACGTAAGTATTAAAACTAATAGCAACAAAATTATAAAATAATAAAATTATCACAAGGAAAAACTTTATCAAATTTAATATAGTTACACTATATTCATGAATAAAATGACTTGACATTAAAACAGGTCAGATGTTCCTAAATACAGATCCAATCAAGTCCAATAAACAATAATCAGTTTTCTTTTTGTTTTGAAAGCAACATTTTTATGGAGGAGTTAAAATTCATATGGAAGCTAGGGGTGGTGGCACATGCCTATTCCCAGCATTCTGGGAGGCTGAGGCAGGAGGAACTCAAGTTCCAGCCAGCCCAGGTGACTTAGTGACATCCTATCTCAAATTAAAAAAAAACACTCATATGCAAAAGAAGAGATAAGAGACAAGGAAATATTGAAGAAGTACATGGGAATAGAGGTTTCTCTACCATATACCAAGACATATATTAACGTTATGAGGACTAAGATGAACAGAACATTAGAAAAGCCAGCTGACTACAGGAAAGCCAAGAACAGATCTATGCAATGTGATTACATAAAGATTAGAACCACAACCACTTCCATTTAACAAGCCACCATAAATAAAATGTCTTTTGGAACACTTTGGGAATCTGTCTTACTAAACATAAAGTTCTTCTAAACTAAGTATGCCCAGGCTAAATGCCCTGATTGCCCGCTACAGAAGGATGAGACAGAAGAAGGACACAGGAGGGGGAGGGACAGGTGCTGGCCTCAGACCTCTTGGGTTTGGGCTCTGGCTCTTTCACCTCTTTGCTATGTCTTTGAGAATCACTGTGTTTTAGTTTCTCTGTCAGATGGAGACAAACACCTCACGGGATTGTTGCAGGGATTATTAAATAAACTAATAACTGCAAAGTGCCTAGTGCAACAATGACGTGTTACCACATTTCAAGTGTCACTGAGGATTCATTACTACTATTGGTCACGTGTACCTTCAGTTTACATTATTCTTTATAAAATTTCAACCATTTGGGCTGGGGATTTAGCTCAGTGGTGCAGCACCTGCCTGGCAAACATGAGGTTCTGAGTTCGATTTCCCACTCCCCCCACAAAACTCAAACCATTTTCATCTCCATGGCCTCACTCTACTATTCAGGTTACCAAATGGGGGAAGAGAGGATCCAGTGCACAGCTTCTGTGAGCCTGTTTTTCAACTATAAAACGGAAGGATAATCTCCAGGGCTCCTTTGGCTTCAGAAAATCATTTCTATTTTACAAGGAGCAAATTTGAGGCAAAGAGATGTTAACTGACTTGCCTTAGGTCACTGAGAATTACTAGTAGATTTCAGATTAATACCTAGGTCTCCCAGATTAATTTGCATTACAAAGATCTGATAGTAATTTCCCTAGACTCTTGGTATCTACCTCTTTTCTTGAAATTGTAAGCAGATACGTAGGAAGGTAATTCACTTGGGGGATCATTTAGAATATTACAGATATATTCCAAAGACCAGGAGCTCCTAACTCATTACCAGGGAGCAAGTGATTGGAGACAGCTCCTTGGTGAATGACATTAACATGGTGACGGTGATGTGAGTCACAGAGGAAAGGATTACCTGAGCAAGCAGACCTGGCTGGATCTGGAGAGGCTGTGCTCCTGGTGCTTGGGTGACGATGGGAACGGCATTTTCCATGCGCACTGAGTAGCCAGCATGCTTGGAGGGAGAGGCCTGTAAGCCTATTTCAGACAATCAGGAGGCAAAGAGGAGCTGGGTGAGTGACTGCAGCTAGATGAAGAGATCCCTCCCTGCCAGCTGTGTCATTTGCTGCCTCTCAGTCCCCAACTGATGACCAGGTTTTGTTTCTGGTGTATCAGGAAGTTTCCACTTTAGTTTTTAAATTAAAAAACAGCCCCCTCCCCCCAAACCTTCAATGTTTTTAAGGCTGGGAGGTCAAATTACAGTCTCTATGGCCAAAATGGGATGGTTATGCTGACAAATTAAGACAAAAAACAAGGGCTCCTGACCATCTGCACACACCATGCAAGGAAGGCTGGGTCTGTCTGGAATGGCAGTAACTAAACCTGGGCAATTGCACATGTACTTACATATGTGGCTTGCAAAAATAAATTCTTGAGCTTGCTGTGTGTGTTGTCACAAAGGACAGTCACTTTGCAGGAAAAGAGTGCTAGGGTCATGGCCAAAGAGTTGTTTTGGGGAGGAGGCCCTGGAAGTTACTTTCCAGACAGATTTTTATTCTCCACATGAACTGGGCCTACGCTGGCTGCTGGGAAGATTGGCAACTCTCTATAGATACTGCAACAGGGCATTTCATGTGAGGAAAGCAGGAGCAGACATCAGCATAACAATGGGCCCCCAAACAATATGCTCATTTACAGGCAGCTGGCTAGGGACACAATCCCTGGCAGGTGGTGAGAAGAACAACAAATTGACTTGGTGTGAAGCACAAGTCCTATTGTTTCTAGGTTGGTCACAGTGGGACAAGAGCTGCTGGCTCAGGCTCAGCTCTCACTGAAGGGAAAGAAGAGGGCTCTCTTCCACAGAAGGAGCATGCCAGGAGCTGGCAGGTGCCAGGCCCTGAGACAGGCTCACAGGATGTGGGCGACAGCAGCTCTGTCAGCTTACCTTGGAAGCCAGGGGGACACACGATGAGCGCTTGCTGGAAGGGGTCAGGCCGGGCACAAATCTGAGCTGTTCCTGTCTGCAGGGGCATGCTCCGCTGGGCCACTGCAGCCATGGATGCCGCTGAGGGCTGGTAGAGTGTAGATTGGTAGTTTAGTATGGAGACCTCGGGATTGGCTAAGGAAATAGTGGCACTGGTGGAGGTGGGAGCCTAAAGGAATGATGGGGATTAAACAAAAATAAACAAAAATAAAAAATGAGGGAGGTGGTATGTTGGGAGACATGAATCTAAATCAAATAAATGAACTCAAAGAAGAACAAACAAAAACCAAGAGCAAAAAAGCAAAAATCCAGTTGAAAGGTAGGCCCTGGAAGGCCCAGGAGACACAGGACCACCTTTGAGGCTTATATCTGGGCCTGCTCCTTGCATTTATGGGGCCCAGACAAGAGTACAAAGCGTTGCCTGTGTATTACACATTTACATGCTGAAAAGTTAAAAGTTAGAAAACTATTTGATAAAACACCTGCTCCCCTCCTTAGATAAATTATACCTTCCTAGCAACCTGGAGGGCCAGGTCTGAGTTGAGGATTTTGGAATCCACTGGGTTTTGTACTGCAACGGCATGATGAGGAACTGAGCTCTGCCTCATTTCTCTCTACCCAGCCTGGTCCTAGGGGACCAGGGGGCTTTGGGCATACTACGCTGCCAGCCCATGTGTCTTCCCCTTGGGCCTGGTGGTGCAGTTCACACGTGGGTGACAAATTGAGGTAGAGGCCTGTGCAGGCCCTGACGACCCCAGATCTCCAGATCTCAGCACAGCAGCACTGGTACCAGGCAGGAGGAGCCGGAGCAGAGCCCTGCAAGGAGCTCTCTTGCTCAGGCCCAAGGCACGTACTGCTCACAGCACCCTCAGATGCTGCAGAGCCAGCTACTGCAGAGATGTGAGCTAGAGACCCAGTGTTACAGGGCTCGCGGAGACTGGGCTCTCTTGGGTCAGTTCCTGGCATGGAGACTAGCATTCAGTTACTAGGAGTGGAAGTCAGAGGGGCTGGAGATCCAGAGGACTTCCGTGCAGGTGGGTTTGACAAGTGCACCAAGCAATCGCAATGGTGTCCCTCCTTCTTTCTCCTTACAAAGAGACATCATTTGACGTTGAACTTCAACACAAAGCAAGGCACCAGAAGGAAAACAAATTCTAAACTGGGATTCTTCAGTTTCTCCCTTCTTAGCTTTCCTCACACTGATCCTTTAGCAACATGGGTGGAGGCAAGCTGAGGTTTTGCTCTAGAGATTATAAACACTAAGGAATGCAGAGGGGCAGAGCCAAGTGGCCATCCTGGACACAAGGACACATGGACACCCCCCCCATGACACTGAGTATAGTGTGTGCATGTGTCAGGTTTGATAGCAAGGACCAAGTCTCATTTTACATATGCCTTTTATACTCAGGATTGTGTGCTGAACTTAGAGGAAAGCAGTTTGTTTGAAAATAACCACAACGTTGCAGAATGTCAATTAGGACTGAAGTTACGTATTTGAAAATGTCTCTCACATAGTCTGCGTCCAGACATGACGGCGATGCACACGCACACAGAGGTGGAAATTAGAGCTTGTGTTTGCCACTGGTGTCAGAACTGCACCTCTTGTTTTCCCATATAGCCCTCTCTTCCAGAGGCTTCCCAACACACACCCATCTGCTCAGACACTACATGCTAGAGCCCAGCTCCAGCTCCTGAGCGTCTCTCTGCTCGGGGTGCTGGCACCAATGTCGTCTAAGTCCTCCAGCTCATGCTGAGTGTCCCTCTCTCTGGCCAGTCACTGTTCCTGCTGCTGCAGGTACCCCATTCTTTTCAGTTGTTGCTTCCTGGGGATGGCCTATAGGGCCCTGGACAGTGATGCCCAGCATCTGCTTCTCTTCTAGCTCTTCTTGGGCATGGTGGCCAGACCATTGTTTCCAGAAGTATCTGTGGGTGACCAGTTTGCTCACCAACTCCTGGGGACTGTGAGTGGGCAGGGCTGTGTACCTTGGCCCAGGTCTCCTTGTTCCTTGTCCCTTCTCGACTTACCTCTTTGTGCTCGCCAGGCTTTTGGTACAGGGCAGATTAGTCTGTTCATTGTTTTCCAAGCTTACTGTGAGCACAGGCTTTGTATTTCACATAAATCCTTTGGCCCACAGTGTTCTATGCAAGACCCTGTGCTTCAGGGCCCAGGCCTGCTGCATCCCTGCACTCTGCAGCGGGGCTGCTCCCCACTGCTACCTCATCAATGGTGTCACTGCTCCTGTTTCACTTGTACATGGTGCAGTGTAGGACTCCTCTTGAGCCGGGCTCCCGCAAGGGGTCTCTCCAGCCTCAAGAGATCTCCCCCTCCTCTGGATTCATGTACCCTGTGTCTGTACCTGGGTTTGCTTATGGCCTGTCTCATTATGGAGACCATGAGCTCAATGGGAGGCTGAGTCCTCTAGCTCTTGTAGATTCAAGGACAAATGAAACTGTGTCCTGACCTGGGCCTGTCCACAGTGTGACTATTAGCATGCAGGCAAGTTTCTAATCAAAGGATCGGCTGAAGAAGCAGGTGAGAAGGTGCTGGTTTTCTACCTCTCTATCCTCAGTGGTGCTGGGAAAGGGAACTAGCCTGTCATCTTTCCCAGAGGAGCAGAGAGGATAACTAAGAGCTCTGTGCTAACAGAGACAATGAAAAAAGTAAGTTTACTGGCAATGCAGGCTTTAAAAAATGGGATAAGTAATTCTTGCAAGCAGAATCATAGTTGTAAGAGATATTTAAATGGTTTGACACTAAAGAATTCTAACCTCTCCTAGATTTGGAAGATCTCAGTGCTGTGTGTTCTGCCTCTTTGATGAGAAGCCATTTTGGTCTTCAAGACACTCTTGGAATGGATGTGCTGGGTGTCACCTCACAGGTAAGACAGAGGTGGCTTTCCCTGGCATGGTCAGGAGCCCAGAACTGCAGTTCTACACCTTGGTAGAAACATCCGTAGAAAAGACGGACTGGTGGGGACTTGGCTGACCTGGCGCATGCTGAGGAGGACCCTGCCGTGCATTCCTAGGCTCTTTGGTATTGGATGGGGCGGACACATGGTGGATGGGGATACACGATCTGGGATTATCAGGTTAGTATCAGATCTCTCATGAAGACTGAAGGAAAAGCTCAGGAGGCTATGAACAAAAACTATGGTGACAGTTGTCAGAAGTTCACATCTTGCTACAGACATCCTAGGCTTAAGACTGGGCTATGGATGGGGAGGAAAAAGTTCCTTTCTTTGGCCCTAAGCATTAAGGGAAAGCGTCAATAATACTAATGGCCCCCAGGGGGCAGCAGATCCCTCTGCCTTGGTAGCTGCAGGGCAGAAGGACGTAAAGCCAGCCTTACCACCCTTCATGCAGAAATACCCTGTTCTGGTCCCAAATCCCTGGAATACAGGACAGGACAGGTAGGGACAGTGACTGAAAAGTAGAGGTCAGTGATTCCTCAGAGGTCAGTGACAAGTGGGGATCTGACAACAAAGTAGAGAGCCAGGTGAAGATGTTCTCGCTGCAGGTGTATATTCCTCTCCTCGCTGGTCGTGTGTCTGTGTGCGTGCATGTATCTGCATAAGTATAAACATAAGCATTTTTGTTATAGGTGGATATAGAAAAAAAATCTAAGGGCACTTCTTTGGGGAACTGTGAGACTGGAAGATGAGTAACAGGCTTAGAGCAGGCATGGTGGCGGACACCTGAAATCCTAGGAGCCTGAGGCAGGAGGGCCATCATGGGTTTGCGGGAAGCCTGGGCTATATAGTGAGTTCAAAGACAACCCAAACTACACAATGTGATCTTGTCTCAAAAAAACTAAAACAAACAAACAAACAAACAATGAATCTTAGATCCCAGAGGTAGTTGAAGCATGAGTTTGGAGGTTATCATTCAATAAATATTTTTCATGTTTTAAGCATTATAATGAGTTTCTGGGTTCTCCTAATTTTCTGCCAAAGGTTGAAAATCTGCAGGGGAAAAAACCCCTTAGTTTTTAAGTCTGTTTAGTTTTAGCTGCTAGGATCCTGTTAACAGCCTGTTGGGCTGCTTTGCCTATGGCCTCAAGAAAGAACAGGTTTTATTTGTCCTGGAAGGAGATTACATGGACCCAGGGAGGTGGGGATGAAGGGATGAGCTTAAGTCCTTTCTGGTTCTGGAGTTCCTTACTGGGCAGATATCAGGCATGAAAGCATTCAGGGCATCTCCTCTTCCCAGTGCCATATCAGGCAGAGGAGAGCAGGAAGTGGCATGACAGCAGAAAGGTCCTTTTCAAGTCTTTATGGGACTTCTGAATGGGGCCAACAGTCATACAAAGGGCCCCTGAGTCGGCCAAAGGACATATCCACAGAAGCAAGTTCTGCCTTAGAGTGACTTTGCCTCCTGACTGGGTCAGGGGGATCCGATCCCACTGCCCACACCATCAGCCCCCGCCTGCCCATCTGCTCCCTGCTCACCTGATTGTGGACAGTGGTCAGCTGGTTGTTAAAGGTCATGGTCAGGTTGGTAGATGTGCTGGGGGCCACGTGGGTGATGAAAGGGGTTTTGCTCTGGTTCACTGTGTCATACATATTTACTCGCCGCTTGCAGATCTCCATGTTTTGGAAACATGATTTGACACTGTTTATGCAAAAGGGAGAGGCAGACAGAGACACAGGGAAAAGTGGGTGAGTTGGGGAGAAGAGGGTGAGTTGGGGAACAGAGGGTGAGGTGGGGAAAAGAGAACATGATTAACCCATTATATGGAGCCACCAGTGACACTTATCTTTCTCTGTAAACCTTGTGGGCTTCTCATGTAAGGGCTACACATCTGTGACTGACCAAGTTTTGCAGATGAACCCACTGTCCCCACCCTGGTGGGCAAAGGTTCTGCAGATGACCCCACTAACTGTTCTCGCCACGCTCCCCACCACCTATGCTGGTCCCCCGCAGCCTTGCTGCAGTCTCAACTCTCAGTGTGCGTTCTGGCCCACAACCTGCAGACAAGCTCTGACTGGGATGCCAAACAGCAGCTCAGACGGACCTGCCTCCTGTCCGTGCCTTTCCCAAAGACAGCCGTGTATGCTGCAACTACCAGGGGACACCAGCACCACCTCAGGGATGGCCACGGAATGCCCCCTCAGCGGCAGCCCCACGGCTACTCTGGCTCCTCCCTAGAGCTGAGCACGCAGTGAAAACACTGAGGACAACAATAACTCACAGTAACCAGGCCCTGTGCTAATATTTACAGGGTTTGCAACCTGTCACTCAGCTCTACGGCACCGGCACCGCAAGGCAGAAACAGGAGTGCTGTTCCTGTTTGTAGGTAGGCTCAAGTGCAGGCAACTCTGAGGTAATTACTGTCTGTACCAGCAGTCTTCACAGACAACAAACACAGGCACCCTTCCCTCTTCGCCCTTGCCTTCTTTTCTAATTCCTGCTCAGTTACATAAAGTAAAATTTTCTCCTTTTTATTCCTCCACTCAAGACAAAACCCTAGTTAATTATAAAAGTGGTGTAGAAGCCAGGTGTGGTGGCATTTGCCTGTAATCCCAGTACCAGGCAGGCTGAGGCAGGAGGACCATGAATTCAAGGCCAGCCTGGACTACATAATGAGACCCCAGCTCCTGGGAATCTGTTACAAAGTGTCCTTTGAAGGCTCCTCACTGCTCCTCATTCACTTCTGTCTTCAGTACGGTCACTGTGCCCCAAATGTTAATACCCAAGGAATCAAATCCCACGGAATCTCCAACTTCAGAATGGTATTTTAATTAGAAAGACTGTAACTGACTAAGAATAATTATCTTACCACTATTTTAAGATTACAAACATCTACTACATACACTATATTGTGTGTTAAGCAGGCATTTGTAAGTTATACCTAAGCAAGCTTTTCATGGAAAGTATGTTCCAAGTTTGAAAACACTTAGAACTTAAGGAATCCTACTTCCAAGTTAATGACTGCTTACACTGGCTACATAATACATGCTAAATAAACATTTACAGGTCCTGGACACCCTTTCTAACAGCAGCTAATCATGCTGTCAGTGCCAACATATCTGAAGCTTCTACCGAGGCCACCGTGAGTGCTCTCATGTTGTGGCTGCAGGCATAAAACATGTACTGTGTATTATTTTTGTATGTGTATATGAAGCATTTGATGGTTTTGTGACAGTTCAAAGCCAAGTTTGCAGACTCAGAATTTTCTCACTGGAAATGGCTTGAGCCTTGATTATCAGGCTGAGGCAAGCACTTTCATTTGAGTTTAGTTTATGAGAAGACTGGTTCTTAAAGAATTCATGTGTTAGAATCCTGGTATGAAGAAGTGATTGGGGCTTGGCCCCCAGGGTAGATCTGCAGCAGGGTGGCCTGGAGGCCCACAGCCTCCCCAGCGAGTTCCAGGACCAAGTCTCAGGTAAGTGCTGGTGTGCTTGGAGGTGCATTTTCTTTTCCTGAACCTATTTCCTGAGTTCTACATTTTCAGTGCCACCTTCACTGGCTCCTGTCACACTACAAACAGCATGGACCCCATAATCCTGGTTTGAAGGGATGGCACCTGGCTGTTTCAAATGCAGCTCTGAATTAAGGAGGCAGTGCCTTACTGTTGCAATGTGATTTGGTTTGCTTCATTGATTGCAAAGGAACAGAATTGAAATAGAGGAAATACCCAGTGGTTGGTGCCATCCACTACCTTCTTGAAGGCTTCACCTTGAAAGCTTGAGTCCAGCCTGGAGACTCAGCCCAATCTGATTTGGCCATGGCAGGGCCGTGTGGTGGTCTGCAGACCTCTCTGGTCTCCAGGCTCTTCCTTTGCCGCTAGGGCTAAGAGAATCTGTTAGGTCTCTTGAGTACACAACTGTCCCTGTAGGTGTGCAGGGATATAATTCTTTACTCTTTCATGTTCCAGGTACCTCAGGTGGAAGGTGGAAGTGGTATTTCCACCCACCAAAAACTTCTCTTGCTCAGGCACTACCTCTGTCTTCCCCTCTAAGCCATTCCCTGCCCACCCAGGAAGACTTCAGAGGCTGTGTGGATTACTCATCGACACCCTGGTTTCTCAGTGACTTCTCTTCCCTGTAATCTTGCTCTCAGTCCCATCACCTCTTCCTTGGACTGTCAGACATGAAACTATTTCACTTCCCACAAGCAGAAGGTCAAGCATCCTGTTTCTTGGCTACGGTCTCCACCCATCTGGCTCATTTGACTGCTCCTATAGTAACTACCTGGGTAGTGGACCCAGGCATCTAGTTCACCTGGACCCCCACCCACCTTTACTTCCTTTCTCTGTGCCTATGGCTGCCATTTTGGATCACAGCTACTCCAATGAATGGCAGCAAAATTGATTTCTCTATCAGTTTGCTTTTTCTTCTTAATGGCCTGGCAAAAATTCTACCTGGAAAAACTTAGCTGTCAGTTTTCTCTCTACCTTTACCACAGGAGGTCAGTTACACTATCAATTCTTCATGTTCAACCTCAGCAAGCAAACAGTCCAACCACATTTTCTCTGGTCAGTTTGCTCTGTCACCTTGGGTCCCAGCTACCTAAACATTCTATTTTCTTAAACTACCAGACACCTTCTCAACAGAACCTTGCTACCTACTGTGGAGAGATAGAGCTGTCTGACAGGCACTCTTCTCAACTTTTGCCCATTAAACCAGCTCACAGCTGACAACCACATTCCCCTTGGTCTGCCAATCCCCCACCTGTGCTGTAATCCAGCCCCTCTCACTCTCTCAGGAAAGCAGTCCAGGATCCTTGTCCTTCAGCCTCTCACTTTCTCATGGATACTTCCCATCAGTATCTGAAATTGTTTAAGTCTCCTTGTTCCTCAAAAAACACAACACAACACAACACAAACTTCTCCAAACAAGGGATAGAGGGAGGAAAGGGGCAAGAAAAAAAAAATGAAGGAAAAAAATAGAAATAAAGCTTTTATAAATAAATAGGAAAAGGGGCTGAAGGGAAGAGAAGGGAATAGGAAAAAAAAGAAGCAAGATTTACCATGTACAGGTACAAATTCTTTATGATGAATGTTATCACTGTTTATCTAAAAGCCACCAATAAAATGCATTAAAATGGAAAAAGTAACCTTTTCTAATCCATCCCCTAGTCACCCCTCTATTCCTTCCATTCCTTTCCTTTCCCAGACTCACTTCTTGAAAGACTACTCTCTATTTTGGTTCCCTCACTTATCTTTCCACTTGCTAAATAAATGGGCTTCTGCTTCTGCCGTTGCACTGAAACACCTGTCACTAAATTACCACTGACCTCTGGGTTGTGAGATGCAGTGAGCACCTTTCTGGGCTATTGTGCTGCGGCGGCAGCAGCAGCAGCAGGTGGCAGATCTGTGTGCAATGTACAGCTAGCCAGTCACTCCCCAGCTTACCAGTCCTGTAATGTTTCCCCCTTGCTGTTTAGATACAGACCCATCCTTATCACCAAGGCTTGGCCCTGCCTTATTCTGTGGCCTTGGAGCCTCTTCCTCCCACCTGAGTGCCCCCTAAGTCTGGAGCCTGGAGGTCCACACAGACTCTGCCCACTCATACCCATTTTCTTCCTCACCCTTTAGGGCTCAGTTCCTTAGGGTCTTTCTGCTGCCAAGTGAGGCCGCTTGTCATTTGTACTTAGAGCACCCCGTGCTTACACCTTTCCTCTCCTACAGCCCACAAGGTCAGTGGGCGGGGCCCTTTCTGCTTGTCCCCGGTGCAGCACATGGCATGCTGAATAAATGGTTAAGCCCAACTAGGAACTAGACTGGGTCCACCTCAGGATGTTCCAAGAGTAAGATTTGGTGCTAAAACTAGTTTCGCTCTGCTGTTTGGGGCATTTGGGGTATCCCTCTTCACAGAGAGAAACCAGAGTCTGAGGTCCATCCAGCCTCATGCTCTCCCATGTTCCTCTTTCTATCCTTCTGGTATAGAACAAACTCCAACCCAGAACCCCAACCCAGCCCCCATGTTTTTATGAATGCTTTACTGGAATGCAGCCTCAGGCAGTCATTATTTATCACCTCTCTGGTTGCTTTTGGGTATAAGACAGAGCTAGGTAGCCGTGACAGAAACCAGGTAGCCAAAAAGCCTTTAAAGAATAAGCCTGCGCCTGGCATAAAGGATTGAGCAAGAAACCTACTGTGTACTGTGGGGAAAATCGAGCAGGTGTGTCATGGTGACAAAGGGATGGTTCAGGGTTTCGATTGGAGTAATTCTCTTATCAGCATCTATGGTCAGCATCTTCTTCAACAGGTCGATGAACTCCCGCCGGTCTGCCTTCTCTACCAGCATATCACTCCCTTCCAAATCTGCCGTCATGTTCACCTGGAAGCAAACAGGACAGGTGACAAGGGCCCCAGAGGCCTCACCTTAAGCCAGCTCCCTTATCCTCAGCCCTGTGTCTCCTCATTTCTGAAGCCTCTCCTTCCCAGGAGGCTGTGTTCTGCTCCTGTCGAGAGTACCACCCACATGCTGCTGGTGCCCGCGGGACGTGCAAAGGAGGCTGGGTACCAGGCAAGGGAGAGGGCTGCTGTGGTTGGCACAGACTATAAATTGTTCTTGCCATCATCTGCCAGGCTGACACGCAGCTCTCCTCACACTTCTTTAAAAACAACCACAGGATGAAAAACGTTCTGGCAACTGGCTGCATAACAACATGCATGTACTTAATTCTACTGTAGATGTTAAAAAGGTGAGGATGGCAAATTTTATGCAATGTGTATTCTACCACAATTTTAAAAAAATCATAATGAGAAAAGATGAAGAGAAGTTTGTGTAACCTCCGAGGAAAATGAAGGGGCCTGAGCACCCTCCTCCTCTGTTCTCAGTTGGTCACCCTGCTCCTGGTTCCCTAGTGAGACCAGAATTACTGCAGCCCTGCATTTGCTGCAGTCACCTCTGGCCAAGGCAGACAGGGTATCTGAACATGGAATTTTTTAAGAGCAAGGCTATACAAGAATGGCCTTTAAAAGGCTTGTTTTGTGGTGCTTTCTTTTTTTTTTTTTTTTCCTAAGATATGCCCTGGAAAGCAATTTCGGCTTTCTCAGACAATCTAAGCTACTAATCAACTGACAAGTGTGCTGTACTAGAATCAGGATTTTTGGTTACACTCATCTACAGTAAGAGATGCGCTAAGTGTTTATTAGGGTACAGCTATATTTCTCATGGTTTTAAAGAAAAATGCACTTTGGGTTGCCCTGATTTTAGACTGTTCTTTACACTAAAAGTAGCTGAAGTCTAGAATTTTCTCTGGGGCACAAAGCAAAAGTCTGTGTCCCCTGCTATAGAATAAGAAAGACTGAATATAGTGATTTGAAATCTACCTGATTCTTGGTAGCTGTGAATATGACCTACTTGGAAATCAGGTCTTTTTTTTTTTTTTTTAAACTAAGCACACTTATTTTATTTGTTTTGGTACTGGGGATCGAACTCATGACGTCACACTTGCCAGGCAGGTTCTTGTGCTACATCCCCTACGCGAATAGGTCTTTATAGATATAATAAATTGAGGTTGTAAGGGATTAGGGTGGGCCCCAGATCCAAAGACTAGCAACTCTTTAAGAGAGGAGATATGAATACTGAGACAAGAGTAAGGCCTCATGGAGGAGCGATGCTGAGGATAGTCAAGGATTACCAGGGAGGGCAGCGATGGGGCGGTCTTCCCAAGGCCTGCAGATGCCTTCGTTGTACACTTTCAAATCCAAAACTTAATTCTACTGTCTTAAGCTATCCAGTTTGCTATACCCTGCTACAGCCCTAGGAAATGAATACAGCATTAAACTCAATTTCTCCCCTGAAAACATCAGCAAAACCAACCAATGCTACCTTACAAATGGGAACTAATAAAACAAAGCTATTTTTTAAGGCTCTGGTTTAAGGTTTTCACAATGCCCCACAATTTATTCTTACTTAGGCTAGCACCTAAGCGTGCAAGGTCCAACCTGATAGCTACAGTTGGGCAACAGGGTTCTACCTACTTCCTTTTGTCACGCTCGCACAGTCTTGCTGCTCTTGAGATTGGAAGGGCTTACACTGCATGGCCACCCAAGGCGCTTACCTGAGCCATGTCATCCAAACAGTTGAAAATGTACTTTCTTGCTTCTTTTGACTTAATCCCCGTCTCTGCTTCATGGTCATCTGGTGTCTACCAAGACAGGCAAAAGCTGATTGGTTACGTGACTTAGCTACAGGTCACCAACTCCAACCCTGCTGCTCATTGAGGTTCTCTCTAACTCTATAGCTTTGATTCTTCTCAAAGTGACCCGAACATTGATTCCTCTCTTTATTCATCTACACTAACTCACCCTGCTTCCTTTGGTGAGTATATTCATGGTCTGCAGTGCATCACTTATAGTGGATTTTAAGATGAGTAAGGGAAGCCACATCCCTGGTCACTCCGAAGCCTTCCCTAAATGTAGGTAAGAGTTCACTATGGAAAAGTCAGGAGTTTCAAAGTTTTATTTTATTCAATGAGCCCTTCTAAACATAATTCTACACATATGTGCACAACGCCATTTAAAAGCACAATAACTCATTAATGCCTCTTAATGATCACACTAAGGATAATTGCTATATCCATTTTCTAGGTGGGGAAAGCAGGGAGCTTAGGAAACTCATTAAGGTTATTTGGGTGACAAGTGGCTCTGCTGCCCCTCCACCTGGGCTGGCAGAGACATCCACTGCCTCTTCTGGCTGTGAAACTTTGGTTTCCAATTCCAGGGGATCTGCAGATTTGTCCATGGATCAGAGGTAATTAATCCTCAAAATCTCATTCAAGGACAGCACACTAAGCAGCTTAACTCGGGACAGCTGGACACACAGCACAAGACGCTCAGGAAAATACAGGAGTGAGCCTTGCCTCTGTCTGGCCTTCTCTCTCCATGGAGGATGCTGACAACCTGACCTTGGCGTCACCTAGGCAGGTACCAAACACTAGGTCTCCCATCAGGGCCTAAGATGCCTTTTGGGCTTTCAAACTTTTTTTCTCAGTCTGTTATGACTACTGGCCACACGGTTAATTTAAAGATACTAAAATTTGGCTGAGGTTTCTGTCAATGCAACACCTACCCACCCTCCTGCAAAAGAAGAAACACTGAGATGAATAAAAACACACTTATGGTTTTCATTATTTTTTCCTTCTTAGAAAAACACATTATTTTAATTACTAGGCACAGATCAAAGTGAAAGCAAACTATGTTTCTGTTAAGGTACAACCACCTGAGGGCAGAAGGTGAGCAGCACTGCCCTCCCTCGCCAGGGCCTGCAATGCTGAGGTGCCTACGCTGTTTCTGAGCCTCTGTCTGGGGGAGCCCACTTCAGCCCTGACTCCAGCACTGACACTCCTCTCTGGCCCCCCAGCCACAGGTGGTGGTGAGCTAACCTTCCTACTGGCACCCATGTCCTTTCCTCCCCAGGAAGAAGGTACTTGGTGGGGCGGACCAGGGTCCTCTCTGTCCCTGAACTGTGAGCTCTTCAAGGGCAAGGTGTGTTCATTTCCTTCCTCACAAAGATCAGCCATCCTGGGGCTTCTACATGGGGACTGCGGCAATATGAATGGGACCCAAGCTTCTCAGGTAACCACAGGCCAAGAGCAAAGGTGTCTTAACATTCATATTCCACCACACATTAACTGAACCCCCACACCCGCTGTTTGTTGACCTAATCAAAGTGACACCCAGGATCAGCCCACTAAAGTTGAATGCTCCCACTAATGGGACTGCATCCCTCTCGGCAGAGTGCTGGGCCACTGATGGTGGGGGAGGGAGGGCGCCCGCCTACCTTCAGCCTCCACAAAGGATATGGCGAGTCTGTGTCACGGTTGAAAAACCTGGTTGTCTTTGTCCCTGCGCTTAATAAATATTCAGCTGGCAAACCCTGTGTTTGTGAAATATACCGAATCTGCAAGGAAAGACAAAAAAGGAGGTCAGGGCTTTTCCTGTCACTGTACACACGGCCTATGCACGGCTCTTGTGGCTTTTAGAAAAGTGGAAACAACAGTTTTATGGCGAAGTAAAAAGAAAAAGAAAGAAGAAAGAAAAGCAACACAAGGTTCAGGGAACAATGACAGCCAGTAGCAGCATGCAGAGGCCGGGCTCTAAACGAAATGCTAATCTGGGGTATTTCCAGACAGAGGACAAGGTCTTGCTGCAGAGCCCTGCATCACGCAGACCCACCTGATCATATTCTGAAGCTCCGGGATACAGTGGCCAGCCCAGGAACAGCTCTGCAATGACACAGCCCAGGGACCACATGTCAATAGCCTCACAGAATGGTAAACCCAGGATGATCTCAGGGGCCCTGGAGAAGAAGAGTGGAAGGGACTGTTAGCAGTGTGTGTGACAACGTAGGCGACTGGTTTTGTGCAAGTTCTATCTTTCCAACACGGGACTGCTATGTCTCTGCCCTTGCAGTGCTGTGGGTTGGGTGATACATGCCCCTCGGAGGCCCCTGCACTATAGCCCTGGTCCCCAGGGTGGAGGCCTGTGGCTTTCCAGGAGCAACTCTGGCATGGCCCTCCATGACAGGTGGCGGTGGTTACCTGGTGGCGGGATGCTAGGCAGGTGGGCGACTGCAGAACGGTACAGCGAACCACATCTACTGACTTCCTTGCCATTACCCTAGAGCCAGATGGGCGGGCTGCCACCTTAGAGGAGAGCAGCTTTGTAGCAGAAGATCTGAACACCTTCAGAGAATACCTGATTTTTACAAAGGAATTCTGAAACACAAGTATTCTACTTTCAGAAATATGTAAAACAAGCTGCCCCCAGCCAAAACACGAATCAAATCCATGTTCACTTATGCCAATGATCCTTTTCTTAAGAATTTATATCATACTCTCCCCAAGGAAACACCATTTTCATTAGCTTCAAAAAAGTTAATCTCTACAAAGATCCTCTAATGTTATAATTAGAACCTTATTCATTAATAAATCCTCTTGGAATAGAATTGCATTATAAACTCTACAAACAATCCAATCTTAACCGCAGGAGTGATGTCCCTTCACATGACAGACAAGGTGACATGCTGGACATTCTAAAGGAAACCACCTAAACCCAAAGAGAAAAGCTGCACATGTAGTTGGTAATCAAAACTGGAGACCACAGAGCCCATCTCATTTTCTAAGCGCTTATATGACTAAATGTGTATGCATTTTGGAGAAAAATCAGCCTCAAAGTTTGAGATATGTGTACCTTTTTTTTTTTTTAAGCAGACCTGCATGTGTAACAACTGGTGTTAACTCATCTTTCACTTTCTCTGTTCAGTTTCCCACTTTACATGGCAGCACCCAGGGTCTCCTTCACCCAGGTCGCCCTGCACCTGGCTGGCTCAAGGAGGGCAAGGGTGACATTGGAATGGCCTGGATCTTCCAGCTGAGCTCTCTCTGCTCAAAAGCAGCCTCCACCTCCCTACTTAGTTTGCTTTCAATCCCAATTTCTTTCATTTATAAATAATATTTAAAAACGCAAAATTCCCAAACATTTTGTTCCAAAGTTTCAATTTTTCAGATGTACAACAGAGCTGAGACAGTGCTTCTGGGGGGCCACAGTGGCTGCCTGGGTATCGGGGCCATGCTGCAGTTTGGATTTTGAAAGCTCCCAAGTGCATGCAGTGAAGCCTGGCTCCCAGAATATGCTGTCAGGAGGTGGTGGGACCTCTGGGAGGTGCTAGCTCGAGGGAGGTTGTGTCTTTGGCACTGTGCCCTTGCAGGTGACCATGGGACCCTAGCTCCTGCCTCTTTCTTTTTTTGTTCCTTGGCCTATGATTGAAGTAATTTTGCTTGGCCTTGGGTTCCCCCTATGATGTTTCTTACTATGGACCCGAAGTAATGGAGGCAAATGGATCAGGGTCCCAAACTTCCAAAATTGTCAGTCAAAATAACCCTTTCTAGTTAGCAGTTTATGCTTTCGGGTATTGCACTAACACAGAAGGGAGTCACTGCTGGCAGTGGGGAGCATAGTGCCTCAGTGCTCTTTACAAGACCTCTCACTGTCCATGCCTCTCTGCTGGGGACAGCTGTCAAGACCTCTCCTGGGCCGTACCCTCTCTGGGGCCTCTGTCTCCTTTAGCCACAGAGGCTGCTTACACTTGTGGGACCCCTGCTGTACCCTCTCGGTCCTGAAGCCTCCATCCCACTATCTGCCTGGGTCACCTGTGCCCAAGGCTCCCACCCCAGGGCTCCCAGATTCCCTCATCTCAGCATGTAAGCAATGAAATTAGCGCTAGATTGGTTACAGCAGTCTCTAGGGATGGGCTCAATTTAAAAAGCCACATCGCTTAGGAAAGGAAAGAATGATAAGGACATTACAGAGGATACGATGGTGTCAGAACCTTCTTTCCTCCCATCCTTCCCTGCTGGAGCGAGTGTGAGTCAACACGGGAGAGGGGTGCTGGGCTGGGCCACCTCTGGATGTTGTGATGCAGCTCTGAAGTTGGGATGAGTGACACTCCTGTCTCCAGGCCAGTCTTAGGACTAGGCAGCTGTGATTCCCTGGGACCTGCCTTCCTATCCAGCTAAATAATCCGATCTCACAAACCCCAAGCAGGCGTCTAACCTGTGGGAACCCTGCTTTCCAGTTTCGCTCCCCTCATACTGTGCAAAACAGAATCCAACAACTTAAAGAGAGTCACACAAGCACTTTGTTGATATGCATCAGCAAGGAACATCGGACACAGGTTTCAACGACTGATGTTGTTACACACAAAAACTGCTTAGTTCACCAATAAAATGAAATTCAAGGTGCTGTGGGACATGTGCAGAGTATCTTTCTTGTTCTGACCACAGAGCAAATGCAAAAGAAAGAGAAATGCAGTCCTGTCCATAAAGGGTCTTCCAAGCTGGAAAGGCGACACCAAAGCATGGAACAACTGAAACTACACACAAAATGTGCATAATACAAACACACAGACCTGAGAAAAGTAGCTAACACAATAACACAGCACACTCCAGCAGCTCCCATTTTAGAAAACAAAGCAGATTACAGGAACAAAATCAAAACCCCAAACTCCACCTGTCCCTTCACCTCTGCTGACCCAGGCCGCCTCCTCCAGCAGGCAGTTGACCGTTCCTCCTCCTCACCATGTACTGTCCTCTCAACCTCCTCAAACACAGTTCACACACTGAGCCACCCAACACTGCACTTGGCAAGACCTGTGTGGCTTGTGCTGGTCACATCCAAGTGTCACCTCCTGAGCTCTGTGATCCACACTGGCCACACCCTCCTACTGTGCTCAGTCCCGCTTTCTGTGCGTCCTTCCCGCCTCTCTGCTCTAGCTGTCACTCCCTTTTCTGGCTTGGCCTCTGCCATCCAAGTGTCACATACTGTCAAAGTCCCGGCCTTCTGCTCATCTCTCACATCCTTACCTTAGGTCATAGTCACAGGTTGCGTTGTGTCCCCCCAAAAAGGTGTGTTGAAGTCCGAATCCTGGGACCTCAAAATATAACCTCAGAATGGGGCTGTTGGCAGGTGTAATTAGTTGAGAGGAGGCCATCCTGGAGTAGGCAGGCCCAATTCCAGTATGACAGGGGCTGACCCTGGCCACTCCACCCAGCTGGAGCGTCCTATCTGCTCCCTTTCCCTCCAGCTGCGCTTCCTCCGCAGCAGTCGCTGGCTCCACGCCTTCAGAGCCTCCCCACTGCACTCAGAACGTGCAGCCTGGATCCTGCCCAGCTCTCCGCCATCACTTCAGGCTGCCCTTTCAGCCAGCAGGCCCAGTCCCAGGGGTTTCCTTCTGACTTCTGGGGCACCCCAAGTGTCTTCTGGACCTGGAGTCTTCATGTGACACTGGTGCTTAGAAGCTCAGATGTGCTCCCCACGGCCCTCAAATGGTCACCTCCTCATCCTTCACATCTGAGCTTAATTGTCACTACCACAGATGGCCTCTCCTGACACCAGTTAGTCTCTATCACTTTATAGCACTTTCCAATAACCTGCTCACAGTCTGTCTTGCCCTACCCTATGAGGGCAGTACAATGCCTGGCATTTAGTAGTCACTCAATCAACACATATTTGTTTAGCAAATAAGCCTTGATTAGACGTAAGAAAGTATTAAAATATGTGACTCAGTCTGGAAGTTCTGAGGCAGCACACAGAATAGAACCAAGGCCTGGGCACAGGGACAAGGACATGTGGAGGCCCAGAGGGGCTGTGCGGGTTGAGTACCTGTGTGGGCAGAGAGCACAGAAGGCAAGGGACACCTATTTGTGGGTGGCTCATGAAAGAATTCCGGCAACAGAGAATAGCAGCCTTGGGGCTGGAAGTGGCACAAGGTCACACATGGTCAGGTCTTAAGATTGCAGAGATTCAGTAGAAGCCTTGTATTTGTGGCCATGGTCATTAGCTCTCTGGAGCCTACCTCCTAACTCTACCCTGAAGCTGCTCAGCTCTTTGCTACTAGCAAAGCACTCCTCTACCCAGGATCTTCTGCAGTCCCCTTGCACTGGTTTACCCCTTTCCTTGTCACCCTGATCCGTCTGCTACCCTAAGGAAGTATACATTTCCCTGCACACATAAGATGCATTTCTGATGCAGCTTCTTTCCTCCCTCCTTCCTTCCTTCCCTTCTTCTTTACTCAATCATATGCTGCCCACTTCTTCTGTGCTGGCTGCATCATGTGACAGAGATGAAATATGAGGGACACACACCAGATTGGTCCAGTAAATATTTGTTTTGTTCTTTGTTTTTGGTACCGGGGATTGAACTCACAACCTTGCACTTGCCAGGCAGCCACTTACACCACTGAGCTCAATCCCCAGCTGATCCAGTAAATACTAACTGAACACCTGCTGGTCCCAAGGAACCGTCTTAAAGAATTTCATTATTTTCTTGGGACAAAAAACTTTTTTCATCCTTTTTGGTTTTTTAAGACAGGGTGTTGCTATGTAGTTCAGGATGTCCTTGAATTCACCACGTGGAGCCAGCCTAGCTGTGAACTCAGTTATTCTCTTGCCTCAGCCTCCCAAGTGCTGGGATTATAGGTGTGCACCACCATGTTTGGCAAAAAAACACTTTAAACAGGGCCAGGGATACAGGCACAGTGCCTGCCTGGCAAGCATGAGGTCATGAGTTCAATTCTTAGTATCCCTCCCCACCAAAAAAACCACTTTAAACATACATGCAATGTCAGACAATATTTATACTTAAGAAAGAGGGTAGGTTTTTTTCACCAACATTTCTGTCACAAGATACTGAAAGTTCTACTTCTCTACATAAAGAAAATAAGCTACTGTCATTTTGACCCACCTATACAAGTCTGCTTATGTGCTCCCTATAGGTTTGTTTGGTTTCTTGAGACAGGGTCTCGCTGCATTGTTCAGGATGACCTCAGACTCTCTATATAACCCAGGCTGGCCTCTTACCCACAGCACTCCTCCAGTGCCAGCCTCCTGAATGCTGGGATTACAGGTGTGCAGCGCCTTATCTGGCTCCCTGTAGACTTTTAAAGGCTGTTATCACACTTGTCTCTGACTTCCAGTAGGGCCCATAGCAGCTGCTCCATCAGTACTTTCTGAACACCAGACTGTGAGCCCTTGGGGAAAGATTTCTCTATCTAGCTCCCATGAGTCCTTGGGGGAGGCCGTTCTGCTGTGAGCTGGCTGATCCCTGTCCACTGTGCTGCTAACCTATGAGCTCTTCTGAGCTCCCAGTTCAAGAGCCAAGTCTAAAGCCTGCTTCCTTCTGTTCCACTCACCTGAGGCACTCTTTGTGGTTCCTACGGCATCTACTCTTCATTGAGGCTCACCTTACCAATGGTCAGCCCCAGTTGGACTCTGGTTCCAGCTGCATCCATTCAACAGCCAACAACAGCTCACTAACTGTTTACAATGAGCTGTACACTGTGCAGGGAGCCAAAGATCTAAAATAAACCAGAGCCTCTGGCTGCTGCAGGAGGCCACTCTAGCTACAGACTGAAGAGGTGCAACACGTAACGTGTGTACACAGTGCATGGAGGGGTGGCCTGGGGGAGGATGGCAAGGCTGGGTTGCCTTCCAGGAGGACTACGAGCTGTTTCAACTGCTCCTGCATCCCCCATGCTCTGTGTATACGAGATGCTCAGTACTTATTTCTCAAAGGGAAGACTCGGCCAACCACCGACCCAGCAGTCACCAGTTTCCCTCAGGCTGGCAGTATCACTCTATAACTCTGCCTATGACAGGAGGCAGGCTGCATGGCCCTTGTGTTTTGTGGGTTTGAGTTATCATCGCATTCAGGTTCTACTGACGACACCAGTCACCCGCTGTCCCTTAATTTCCCTACCACAGGACCACCCAGGCAACCATGGTAAAGAATCTCCTCACTACTCTGGGACATCAAAAACACCTTAGCTAGGGGCATAGCTTAGTGGCAGAGTGCTGGCCTAGCATGTGTAAGGCCCTGGGTTTGATTTCCAGTACAGGAAAAAAACAGACATAAAAGCATTGAAAAAATACTTTACACATACATGAAGAGTCAGATACATTTGGTATCTAAGAAAAAGAGTGCCTGTTCCTTCCCGACATCCCCCTAATAAGACACTGAAAGCACCATTTTTGTATAGGGAGAGAATTTTCTATAAGAAGAGAAAGAGAGGGAAAAAAAGCCATCATTTTCAATACATCAATTATTGAAGCTTTGATATTTAGTTCCACTAGCTCCCCTGATAGTGCACAGAATGCCTAAGTTATTCCTAGATCAGTCCAGATAATGTGACTCCACAGGGGATGGCTTCTAACAGGTATGGACACTAGCTAGGAGCCTAAGGCTCACAGGTCTAAGCCCAGCAGTCAAGTACTGGCACCACTTCCTGGTGATGGAGTGAAGATTACATTAAACATTGCATCACAGGAAGCAGTTTACACAGGGCTGGCATGGAGTAAGCAATCAACCAATATTAAATCACTTGTCTATAATCTGTCTAAATCTATGTGACAACAATCAAATCAAGACAGCATCTTTTTATTTTATTTTACTTGATTTTATTTTTTGGTGCTAGAAATTGAACCCTGGGCCTTGTACATACTAAGCAATTTTCCACCATGATCTATATGCCCCAGCCCCTTGCCTCATTTTAAAGGCACTTCTTCTTTTACATTGAAGCATTAGGACAGCCACATACCTAGCATCTAGCCTTAGAATATTTATTCATCACCCACTGCCTCTTTTACTGGATCACACTTTAATGCTGGCCACTTGCACTGCACTGTGCAGGTAGGACTGCAGACAGCACCTTTCCTGGGCTGCACAAACTCTCCTAATAAACAGCATGGCAGTCTTGAGCCGAGTGATGCCCAGGGAGCAGGTCTGGGAGGGTGTTCCTAGGGGAAGAGTCAACTGGAGTTGCTCATAGCATCAGAGGTAACCGCAGTCTGAATGCAGGCCCCAGAACTCAAGCCCTTGCTTGCCCTAGTCTCCCTGGCTGAGAACATGCCCAGAACCAATGTCCCACTCATGCCTGCAGGACTCTGATAAAATAAGGCCAAGGTTCGCTGCATTCCCTAGTTGAGCAATCCATCTGCAGCACTAATCAGGGAGCTTAGGGAAAGCCAAACATTTCTGCAAAAGTGTTACTCAATTTCTCTGAGTTTTTATTTCACCATCTATAAAATGTGATTATTAATCTTGCTTTTCTCTTGTCTCTATGACGACTTATGAAGATAAATTATGGCCATCAGAATTATAAAGCAGTTTGAACTCCTTGGAAGAAGAGACTCTATTAGTCCATGGTATTTTATAATCACTGATATAAGGTGTACTTGAATTGAACTGCTGTGAAAAAGCCTGTTTCCACAAATAAATGTAGATTGAAAGTAACCTTGGTATGGCTGGGGCAAAAGCAATCAAAATGTAAAACTGTATTTCAGATGGGTTACTAAATCTTGTTTCCACTACAAAAATAAGGAGACTTGGCAATGCTGTCATGAGCTCTGAGCCCCTGTTTGGGAGAGTGACCAGGACTGGGGGTGAGGAATTACATCAAAGCAACACAGGACCCAAGGAACAGCCACAGAAATGTGAGGAGCAGCAGGCAGGAGACAGTTTTAGAGAAACTGAGGCCACAGCATGAGACAGCCACACAGAAGACAGCCCAAAGGGGAAGGATCAGAGAGCAGCCAGAGCAGCCACTTGGAGAGAGAACACAGCCTGGCCTACTGGGGAAGCAGCGCAGCATCTGTGTAAGCTGAGATCCCACTGCATTTGGGGGAACCCACTAGGGTTCAAGTGGAAATCTGTACAGTGACATAAGCTGCACGTGGTAGTGCACACCCAGAATCCCTGCACTTGAGAGGCTGAGGGAGGAGGATCAATCCTCCAGGTTTGAGGTCAACCTGGGCTACATAGTGAGTTTAAGACCAGTCTGAAGTACATAGTGAGACCTCATCTCAAAACACCAAAATATAAATTATAATTTGAAAAAAATAGTGACAAAGGCCTTGCTAGTACCATGGTTTTAAAAAGGCAGCTTCTTTGGCAAACAGGACAAATGAGAAGAATCATTCTGTCTTTGACCAAAGTGCTAGCTGAACAGGACAAAGGGACCTAGTGATGGGGTTCCAAGAAAATACAGAGTGAGGTTGACCAGGAGCGCCCACTGTGTCTGCAAAGAGCAATCCTTAGGCTGGCCACACCTAACAGTGGGCACTCCTAGATCTTTTGGCCATGCTCTACAGCTGAGAATTCCATCTTGTGTGCAGAGGAAGTGACTGCACAGTGGAGAACAGCTGCAGAGAACACCACCAGGAGAGACACCTGCCTCATGCTTCAGGTGCTGGGGTGAGGAGGGGGCTCAGCTCTGTATAACATGCAGCACATGCATAGCCGAGATGTTCAGGGCCACTGCCGATGTCCTTGAAACTGTGCCAAGAAGGAACATCTCAAGACCTTTGCTGGTCACTCTGTTGTTACTGGTACCTGCAGGGATCACTCATAGAAATGCTCTGAAGATCAGGTCCATGAGGGAGGGTGACATAATCATAGTTTGGTCTAGATGTTGAAATTCTCATGCTACACTTGCATAGTCTCCTGAAAGAGACTTTTTTCTTTTTGGTTTTTTGAGACAGGGTCTTGATATATAGCCCAGGCTGGCCTTGAACTCAAAGCAATCTCCAGTCTCAGCCTCCAGAGTGCTAGGTTTACATGTATGTACCACTATGGCTGGGTGGAAGCTGGTTTTCTTGATTCAGCTGACTATTTCCAGTATAATGTTAGGATCACAGCAGCAGCTTTTGTATTTGTACTGATAGTGAACATCTTGGCTCTAAATGAGATTTTCCTGGTATGCACTAAATACACATGTTCACATATATATTTTTTTATGCTGATCCTTGGTTTTAAGTGCTGCTCTACTCTGCTAAGTACAACACCAAAATAACCATCCACCTCTCTTGCTTACATATTGGAGGAAAAGGTTGGTTCAATCTCCCATGACACTGGTGTGGACTGGAAGCCAACACTCACATGTCTAGAGCATATCCTGATGCCAGTGTAGGTGAAGCAAAGTGAAGAAAGCAGAGCCAGAAATGTGAATCCCCCCTAAATCATACAGACCTGGCATGATAAATACGAAAAGCCAGAAGGAACAGGAAATGAAGAGATAAGAGAACACTGTGAGAATGGCAAATCTCAATAAGGAATGTTCTTAGAAAGAATTAGCCTGGGGCATCTCCAGGAAAAACTGTAGTGGGTCATTTAAAGACCCTCACACTGTCCTGAAATTCCTAGAATCCTCACCTGCTTGGCATCTGCTGTGCTTTCTTTGCTTTTCCTAGACTATGTAGCCTAAATCTCCCAACATGGTCCCTGGTGCATTTATAAGCAAGTCAAGAGTTGCTAAAGAGAGCCTGGCTCAGCCTCCCAACACTGTGAGTCAGTAGGGCAGGATTCATGCTGAAAACTCTGCCGAAGTACATGCTTAATAAATATCAGCAGGAACACATACCAGCCAGGGAACAGAACTTGATTCACATAGTGCATCCACACAGTGATTCTTTTTACGCACAGACCACTCCATATTCTTCTTAAAAGTCTTTTGTTGAAATCTTATTTTATTAAAAATGATAGCACAAGTTCAAAGACATGCATGACAAAAATGTATAGCTTAGTGACTGATCAGAAGGCAAAGACTAGGGCACTATCAGTCCAGCAAAGAAACAGAATGCTGCCAGAACGTCAAAAGTCTCCCTTGCACTCTTGCACCCTGCCTCTCTCCTCCTAGGGCTCTGAAGCCAGAGGCTGCAGTAGTGACTTGGGCTTGGCACACATGAGCTGTGCATGGGATGCACCAGAAGGGGACATAGCCTCGCTGCACTCTGCCCCTGATGTGGTGAGCATGGAGGCTGGTGCTGGTGGGCAGGGGAGGCAGACAGTGTCACATACTTCCATGAAAAGCCCTTCTTCTGGTGGCTCCTCTTGTTTTTCTTCTGGTTTGTTGTTGGTTGACAGAAGCTGAGTTTTGAAATTGTGCACTGAAGGGTTTTTTTTTTAGGGAAGCCTTTTGATTCTGGGAAGGCCCAACCCAAATTGCACTGTCACACGCCAGCCTTCTGGGGCAACTCCTCTTTCCTTGCTCTGGGAATTTAGGATTTCAGTTCCTGTGGATCAATGGCATGTGTAGCACCCTGACTTTATTCAGTCTGATCACCAATACAGTGAAAATGAGATGTCAGGCTGGGGAAAAGGTTGGCCTCTTCTACATGAACCTCTTACACAAGATGTACCCTCTCCCCTAGATAAAAGTGCACTAAGAAGTAATATTACTTCATATAGTTTTACTGATACAAATACCAGAAGTCTCACTGCTTTAATATTAACTTTGGTTCACGGCCAGTACTCAGTAAATGCTGGGTCTATGACCACAGAGTAGATGAATCATGATGTTTCCTTCTCAGGGTTCTCTATGGCTGTGCCGAGTGGCCCCAGAAACCCCAGCTCTCAAAGATGAGGCTCATTTTTGAGATATTTCCTTTCCTTCCAGTGCCATCTGGTCACGTGGCTTGTGGGGCTGTCACAAGCCATTCTTTACGGCTGATGACTGAGGATAAGAGACGATGCTGACGACAGAAACTCACTCTTTGAAAAGGAGATGCATTCAGTGTCACTAAATGAGGCTACAGCAATTATGACAGCAGAAGCCAGAAACCTGAGCTGTGAAAAAGAACCCACTGAGTTAAGATGCCAAACACACATTAGAGAGCAATTCCCATTGCAGGCTCTGGGATATTCCCATAAGACATGGCCCCATCATCAAAGGAGCCTCTCCCCCTGTATGGTGCTTGTTTTGGTAGTGAATTGCTGAGAGAAGAAGGTGCAAATTCTGCTAATACTCCCCCCTATACAAGTCTTCAAATAAACTTAGGAGTTGTCCTGGGCAGTGGAGTGTGCTCTGACCCAGTTAAGTACAGAGGTGTCATCTCCATGCAGCCAGGCATGCAGGCAGCAGAGGGGCCTGGCCCAATGAGGAAAGCTCTTGGGAATGCACAAGGGCCGGTAAATCCTCCACGGAGCAGGCCTAACCACACCTGTCTCTCATGGCATGAATGACCAGGAGCTACACACAGCTAGCAAAAGGCAGGGGCTCTCCCAACAGCTGGGTGTTGGTTCTAGCAGAAGAATCTGCCAAACAAAACAGGCACAAACTTGAGTTCTGCAGCACAGGACAGATTATTTAGGGAAAGCCTTCCAACACACAAGATGTCCTAAAGGAGCTGAAGGAAAACAAAACAACTCCTGCCCCCAAGTTTGCTTTCTTGTGTTTGGGTCACAAAGGAAAACACTGCTAGCTCTTTCCATATCCCACTAGGGGGTGCTAAAGTGCAGCAGACAAAGGATCTAAAAACCATCTAAACTTTCAACTCCTATGGGGACAGAGTGGCACACTCTAGGGACAGCTACTGTGCCTCACTGCAGAAACCCACAGCAAACTGTGCGGAACAGAAGACATTTCTATCTGTGGAAGGGGGCTAAGTTGCTCCCTCAGACAAGGACACCATTGCCCCATCTTCCCATAAATGGAGCTTTTCATCCTAACAATGGGGCCTCTTTGCAACCCAAGAGCTGGGAATCTCAGCCTTCGCAATGGAGCAACCAACATTCAGCAAGAGATTAGACTATTCATCCTGTTCTCATGAGCAGTGAACACTGTTCTGGCCAACCAAGCTAACTGGCTATGAATTCAGGAGTCTTCACACATCAGCTGGGAGGGGTGAAGAGGGAGGAAAGTGAGGGAGGCTCTTTACTTCTCTGATGAGTGGGATTTTAGTGGGGAACTCTGAGCAGAAATCTTAAAGCCCTATTTTTATTAGTCCATGTCTGCAGTATGTAATATTTACATTCCTCGAGGGGAGTTAGTACATGTAACACATCTTAATTCCTTTTTTCACTCCTCTTCCTTCCCTTACTCCATCTCTTGATCTCCTCCCTTCCTATCTGTAAAAGATCTGCCTCCCTACTTCCTATTGTAGATCTCCTATTTTGTTTTTTATTTATACTTTTATTTGTATTTTTTCTCACATGAGTGAAATCAGACGTTATTTTAGCTTGTGTGTCTAATTTATTTCACTCAACAGTTTGGTCTCAAGGTGCATTCATAGGAGAAGTTGACTATGTAAGCTGAAGAAAGATGGGTGAAAGGAGAAGGACTGTATTTAGGGATCAAGAAACGAGTAATAACTAGAAATGAGGAAAGAGGGGGTAGCCAGAGAGAAAAAAACTTATCTAAAAATAAAACCTCACAAGCAATTAAAAGGATGTTTGAAAGAATGTCAGTGCTCACTGGTGTGAAGAGCTTGGTTTCTTCTTTGCTAAACAATCAAAGTTGTGTGAGTGCCCCTGAAACAATGCATGGCTACCCAGTGTGTGTGCCTCATGGCATAGCATGTAACTAAGTCTCAGCATGTGTTTATTTGGGTCTGTCCTGGATTGCCCTGAGATCAAAGTTCCTTCAATAGAAAGAACCTAAACTGGTGTCCTAGGGTGCTGGGGACTGCGGCACTGAGGTGGTTCTGCACACAGCAGGCGTGCAATCAGCATAACGGATTAAATGGAGCTCATCAAACTAGTTGTCCCCAGTTGGAAAGGCTCTCACACAGGATTTTCTAGGAAAAAATGAGTGTTTCCGAAAAACCAGAAAGCCCCAAATACCCCAGAAAAGATTCTACTTGTGTCAATTTTGAAGCTAAGTGAAACACTTCTGGCTAACTTGTTAGCAAGTCTTGCTTGTGTGAAAATCAAACAGAAGTCTTTTTTTCTGCCTCTGGGCTTCCTTGCAGGCAGACAGAGTTTGGATGAACACACAGTCCAAAGTTACTGGACCTCACTGGGCCATCCCATCCAGACCAGGAAGTCAACAGTGTGAAGAGATGGGTGTGAGAACCTGTTCCTGACGCTTTGGGGCTGCATGCCAGGGTGGGTAGAGAAGACAGGCACGGCACAGTCCCAGCTTTGTCATTTCTTCTCCAGGACTGCATTGGTAGCTTAAATCTGAGCAAGTAACAATCCTGCTTGTGCCTTGCACCTGTGTAAAATGGTTTTACTCTGTGAGAGCTTCATTCCGTCCTTCTCCTTGCTGAGCAAGAGGCCCCATTGGGCTCTCATCAGCCCCTCTGCATCATTACTAGGGCCACCCCCACAAAGGTCCATTCCTAGATTAGGACCATCCCCCCTTTGAGGACCATCCCCCAGCTTGCCCTGCGCAAAAGGATGCTACAGGGTTTTTTCCTTTCCTCCTATGGATTGTGTTCAATATGGACAAATATTTGTGTAGCCTCTGTGTTTACCATTAACACTGGAAGAGAGTCATTAGCAATTAGATTTTTCTACAGGCAGCAGCAGAGCACAGGGGAGAAGGCAAAACCCCAAATGAAGACCAGAAACATGAAGGGCTGGCATCTGAAGGTATTATTCAAAACCAATATGGGAAAAGGCAGAATTGTGTTTCCTCCGTTCTTGTAAGGGGAAGTTCATAAAAAGGTCAGAAAGAGAACAATGCAGGCCATCTATCATAGTAGCCTCTAACCTAGAAATGCTCTGTGCGTGCTGCAGCCTCATCTCTCAGTTCTGTAATTACCACCCCACCCCAGGTCGCACACGTTTGTGGGCCTATGAGTTAAACATTTCATTTCCATTTCCCGACACCCTGACTTGGGACAGTGCTCTATGGGCCCCACGGCGGGCTGGGCAGGGCCTTCCCCAGGTACACAGATATGCCAGCCATGGGCTGCCACTCTCAGGCACACTTCTGCCACTGACCTTCAGCACTCAGCCTCTGCTTTTGTTTATTGAGTAAACAAGGCCTGGCGACTAGCAGGGGCTTTCCTAGGGGAAATCACATGAGGTGCATTTCCTTCCCCTTACCATTTTAATTCAGGCAAATCTGGTGAATGTGAATAGGTAGGGTGATCTTCCAGGGCATAGAGGTGTGCTTGGAAATGGCATCAGCACCCAGCCTGCCTGCTGTTTGAGTTGGGGAGGGGTTTGAAAGGGACACTGCAGGAACCAGATACCCCTATTCCTCCAATTCACTAGCACCCCTCTCCCACCAACTCAGGGGGCCCTGGCAAGCTCTGGGGCATCGGCTTCACAAGTGTAATGAATATGTTAAAAGGGGTCTACTCTTTGTTCAGGGTTTTCTTTTAAAACACAGTGGGTTCAGTAGGAAGGGCCATGCCTGACACTAAGGAGCCAACAGGAACACCCACAAAGCAGGCAGGTGAAAGGTGAGAAAAGCTCCCTCCCTTGGAAAGCATACTCACACCTGAATTCACCACGCTAAGCAGTAAAAGTGATTTTAGACACTTTCAGGGAAGATATTTCTAAGACAAGCTATAAAAATGGGGTATCTGGCTGGGGATTTAGCTAGCGGCATAAGTGTCTGCCTGGCAAGTGCAAGGTTGTGAGTTCAATCTCCGGTACCAAAAAAAATGGGGAGGATCTAATTTCTGAGGTTGATTCAGATACATAATAATAAATGAGATACAAATCAGTATGACATAAACATTATTCTTAGGTTTCGTTGCAAAACTACTCTTAGGACTGGGGATTTAGCTCAGTGGTACAAGCATCTGCCTGGCAAGCACAAGGTCTTAAGTTTGATCCCTGGTACCCAAAACAAAACAAAAAACTACTCTTAGTGTTAGATACTGTATTTTATGAAGAATTTACTGAGGATCCACCGTGAGCAGAACTGTGCAACCAGCCTCTTACATAGCCCCCAAGGATCCATAGCTCCTGGTATCCAATGTCCTTGTGTGGTCCCCTCACACACTGAGTAGGGCACATCTGTGTCACCAAAAAGATACTGCAAGCTGTTGTGGTACCCCATGCCCGTAATCTCAGCACTTTGGGAGGCAGAGGCAGGAGGACTGCAAATTCAAGGCCTACCCAGGTAATTTAGTGAATTAGTAACACCCTATCTCAAAATAAAAGATGGCCTGGGGATATTTGGGCTTGATGCTCAGTACTAAAAAACAAAAACAAAAAAAACAAAAAGAAAACACATCATGGAAAGGACATTGTGTGACTTCTGAGATCAGGCCATAAAGGACCTGTTCTCTGGAAAAGCTAGCTGCATATTGGAGAGGATGTAAACCTGGATACTTGGATAGCCCTCTGGAGAGATCTGCAGAGGCCAGGGACCCTGCCAAGAGCCAGCCCACTTGCCAGCCACAGAGGGTGGCACCATGAGCAGGGGCTACAGAGCACACCCACCAGCATGCGATCAGGAGGCTGTGGCTGGAGAGTTGCTTTGAGTTCCAGGTCAGCCTGAGCTAAACAGGGAGACTTTGTCTCAAAAAATCAAAAACAAAACAAAACAAGTGAGCCACAATAGAAGATTCTTCAAGCCCAAGAAGTGAAGCAGCCTTGCCAAAGGCTCCCTGCAATCTCCCGAGAGAAATGGAGTGAAGAGCTAGCTGTCCAGCCAGGCTGTGCCCCCATCCCCAGCACGTGAGAGCTGTGGGGTAACCAAGCATATCATGTGAGGGTGCTGGTCAGCAGCAGTAACTCAGGCCACATGCTCGAGGCTTATTCTTCCAGCCACCGTTAGTGGGGCAGCTGCCCGATACTCCGGACTAGCCCCATCCTAAGGGGGATCATTCAACACCTCCTACAATGGCACAATGACAGTGATGCCTGGTGAGTATTCCTCAGCACCCAAAGGCAAGCAGGACTGAAGGCTGTGAACCATGCAGGATTTAAACATTTCTTAAATTAGTTATCAACACTGGGAACTCAGGTGACATTTCCTGATTCTTCCTTCTTTTTTTCTTTCTTTTTTGGTACCAGGGATTGAACTCACAACCTTGTACTTGCCAGGCAAGTGCTTACACTGTTCAGCTAAATCCCTGGCTTTCTTCCTCTCCTCTCCTCTTCTCCTCTTTTTCTTTCCCTTTCCCCTTTCCTTTTCTTCTTTCTTTCTTTCTTTCTTTCTTTCTTTCTTTCTTTCTTTCCTTCTTTCTTTCTCTCTCTCTCTCTCTCTCTCTCTCTCTCTCTCTCTCTCTTTCTTTCTTTCTTTCTTTCTTTCTTTCTTTCTTTCTTTCAAGACAGGGTCTCATGATGTAGCCCAGGTTGCCCTCAAACTCTTGAACATCTTCCTGCCTCAGTCTCCAAAGTGCTGAGATTACAGGAATGCATTACCACATCTGGATGAATTTCCAGCTTCTCTTAAAAATCAAAAGCTTGGGGGCTGGGGATTTAGCTCAGTGGCATAAGCGCCTGCCTTGCAAGCACACGGTGGTGAGTTCGATCCCTGGTACCGATAAAAAAAAAAAAAAAAAAAATCAAAAGCTCAGGCAACTCTGAGCTGTGCATTTGATAATGGCAACAATGAACTTGGGCCAAATGCTGCTGCCCCCTCAAATGCTGTGGCTGTGCTGATTCTCCCACAGACATCTGAGCTGTGCCTGGTAGGGAGAGGAGACTGGGTGTGTGGAGACAGGTGGTCATCTAAATGAAGTTACTGCTTTCAGCTCTATTTGGGGGTACTTTGGAAGCTTACAAAACTAGTTTCCTTTTACTAGACAAAAGGAAAATTTAGTCAACAGCTGTCCTAGTGGCATGGTACACCCAGAACTTTGAAGGTATGCAAAACAATGATTGTGCTTCACATTAGCAACAGTGTTTTAACAGGAAGATCCTTCGTTACATTCACGCAATGCTTGTTCATGAATGCCTCCACCAAGAGGAAGTACAGGGTGAGGCTCACTTTTCGATCTGGCTTTCTACTGTAACAATGATTTACAATAATAGAAGTAAGGAAGCTCTATTGCCATGACTCCATGAGTATCTGCTGGATTCTTCCCTCCTATACCCTTTCCTGGCTTTCTCCCAATTCTACAATGGAAATAGTATTATAATCAGTTCTCAGAATGGCTTATTCAGGAATTAACTAGCAACCACTGGATAATCTTGAACAGTTTTCTGCTATCCTTTGCAAATATCTGGAGTGTGAGGTTAACAGCACCATGCTGCAGAATATCCTGCCTGAGTGGGCAAGCACTGGGAGAGAGGAGGCCTTGGGTTTGCTGAAAATCAGCTAAGGGTGGTTCTAAGAGAGCAGGAGCAAGGTAATCTGTCTGCCTGCCCCTGTCCCCTAGCTCAATGACATCACCACAGTATTGAGTGATTCTGTAGTAGTCCCAGTCACCAACAGGTACTGCTGAGCACATACACAGAAGCCAGCTAGGTGAGAAGGAGCAATCACTTGTTTTTTGCTCCTTAAGAATTTACTGAGCATCTACTATATGCTGACCACTGAGTATTTGGCCATTAACAAGAAAGACAATCTGTGTCGTTATGTATCTTAAACTTTAGTAGATTCCACTTCACACTGGGGAGAGCACAGAATTCAAGGAGGAAGGATTTAAAGAAGTCAGTAGGGACAGGTGGATCTCAGACTTGAGAGTGCACAGAGGTGCAAAGAGATAGGAGCACAGGAGTGTTCAGGGGCACGTGGACAGGACCCAGTGGGCTGAGCAGTGTGACCAAGGACAGATGACACCAGGGTGGGAAATATGGTTATCACTGATGCTAGCTCTCTGTTTTTTCCTGTGCCACAAGAGTCCTGAGGTGGACAATTAAATTCTTTGATTTTCTTTACTTATGAATTACTAACACAAATGTGTCTGTCTCTAAACAAAAGTCACTCGAAAATACAGTGCTAAGGCTTCTTACATATTACAGCCTGGACAGCAGAACAGAGATTTATATGGGACAAATCCTACCTCCCCTCAGCCGCCACATACAGTCAGGGTCTGACACAGAGGCCCATAGGAGGAGGCATCTTTCTCTGGGTAGAGATGACAGTTGTGAGACGCAGGTGATAGATAAGTGAACCAAGCAAAGAAATAAGCTCCACTGCTTCCAGAAGCACAGCCTGGGATTACCTGGCCTGTGTGATAAAGATCCCCTAATTCTATGGTGCATTAGCAAAGTTCTGCCACTTGTACAAGGAAACAAGGAGCTTTTTCCTTTTCCAAGGTTACAGGTGTATGGGGTGCACTCTCTGGACTCCCAGTGCTGATTCTCTACAGTAGGGATGGTGCTGTGAGTGTGACCTAAGCTTATTAAATGACAGCCAGAAATATCAGCTAAGGTCTCAATAGCACAGAGACCACTGGGCCCACACTTCTGAAGGTTTCACAGCATGAGTTACACATAAAAGACACTGAGACATGAATGCGGCTCTTAAAGTTAAACATACTTACAATCTCTGGACCTGCTAACACGGGTCTAGCAATGATGGAGTCCTAAGAGTGGCTCTGTTATGACTTCAGGCTTCTCAGAAGAGCGTGGTGTCAGGTCCCCTGAGCTTACTTGTGGAAGGACCTAGTATTGTGTTTATGGGAGGAGCCAGCAATCAGCAGCATGTATGCTAACAGGTCCAGCATGATTCTGATTGTTAAATCACTGTATTCATCTTGATATCCTGAGTACCAACTCTCAAACTGCTCGCATCGCCCACCCAATATTTATTTTGGGGAACAGCTTAAAAGAAAAGCTATTAATACACTAACACAGGCTGTGAAAGGGATTCTCGAGAGTGGGAGTAGAATCGGGTGATTTCTGAAGTCCTTGCCAATACCACAATTCCAGGGTCCTCTTGGTGCTTCCCTCCCACACATGCACAGGCAGCGAAGAGCAATGGGAAACAGCTGATCCCTGAGGAAGGCAGGTAGGACTTGGGGGGAGGTCACTGGGAATAGAAAGGGTCCCTGGGAATTAGGGTCCTAAGCTTGAAACTGAGGTACTGGGGAATAAGTCACTGAATTCCCAGGACCCACAAGGTAAGAGCTATGGCAGTGACCCCACTGAGTAAGGGGACAGTACTGATATAAATGCAAACCAGGGAAACAGCAGAGGGAAGGACTGAGAAGAGCAAAGGAAGCATCACGTATTACCCAATGTCCACTTCCCTTTGGATCAAAGATACAAGCTGCAGCACTAAGCAGGTAGAAGGAGGCCCACAGGACACCTCACAGAAGGGGCCTCTGCTGCCCCACGCTGCCACTGGCTGTAGGCGGCAGGCACGCGGAATCTGCAGAGCGGTGTGTCTTCCTGGGCAGCGCTTCACCTTATCACTTGGCTCTCTCCACACCTGCTCATTTCCTTCTCCTTTCTCCCCTCTCTCTGCCCTCCTTCCTGTTGTTCCTGCTCTTACCACACGACAGACACAGTGCAGCAGCCTTCCCAGCCTAACCAGCCTTCCCTCCCTTCTCAAGGAACCACAAGACCAGCTAAAGCTGTGTAACTAAGTCTGCACTTGGGGAACATAACTGCTATTGCTAGAAGTTTGTTTTGTTTCTTTTTTTCTTTTTTGAGACGGTCTCGATTTGCAGTTGAGGCTGGCTTGAACTTTCAGTGATCCTCCTGCCTCAGTTTCCTGAGCGCCATGATTACAGGTGTGTGCCAGCACGCCTGGCTTGTTTTTTGGAATATACCTCATCAGCACTCTTTCCTCCTTCCTCTCAATGGCATTACTGCTCAGCCTCACCCAGATCACCAAGGCAGTGCCCTGGCTAGCTTCTCTGTCTCCAACCTTTCCCCTTCCAATCCACTTTATATCCTGCTACTAGATTAGTTTTCCTAAAACTACTTTCCTCCTGCTACTGCTTATGGCATGAAATCCCACTTCTACCTCCTTTTAAGCCCACAGTGGTGGTGGCGCCCTTACTCCATTATGTTTTCCCCTTGGCTAGCTTGGAATGTCTTCCTCTCTCAGGACAGAGCTTCACTGTCACACCCTTCTCACTTCATGCCTTTGCATGTATTGCTTTTTCATTTGAAAAGGCTTCCCATCTCTTCTTCAAACTCTAACACCCTCAGAGCTCAGCTCTCCTCCTATTTCTATGAACCTCCCTACCTGAGCACCTTGAGGACACTGTACCCTCAGGTGCTGTCACTTCTGGGCTGTAGACCAGTCCAGCATTTTCCTTGGTCCCTTAGGCTGTGATCTCACTGTTGTGTTGCCTGTGTGCCCACTGGGACCTCATGTATTCCACTCTCCACATGTGGTCTCATGTCCCCAGGTCCAGTCCTGCTTCTTCACCTATAGCGTGGACAAGCCCTACACATGCTGCCCTCCACCTGGGGTCCCCTGCATGACCCACCCAGTCCTCTCTGCCTGAGACTCTATTACCCCTCTTCCCTAGGGATCTTTGGTGCTCGTCTCTTCTCACCTGCATTACATTTAAGAGTCATACCAGACTCTCAGTCATTTGTAGGTGGGGCATTTTGATCTAATTCAGCCATGAGTTGTTGGCAAAGACCACAGCACCTAAGCCTCCTGAACATCCACATCTATGAGCAGCAAAACACAGCAGAGCTGCTTATTTTGTCTCACACCATGTGACTGGCCAGCACTGTTCCAGATACCCTTCCAGAGGTCTGCTGCAGGGTCTGCTCTGCCACTCAGCCACTTCGTGTTCTTGGTTGTGTGACCAGATGTTATGAGCCTAAGTTTTCTCTACTGTAAGATGGAAAGAACCACTCCTACCTGATCATCTTATACATGGTCTTGGGGTAAAGAGTAACTGAGGGTCAGTGTATGTGAAAAACTGGTAGTTTTAAGTTTAAATCACTCATTCATTCAATGTTTGTTATAAAAATGACCAGGTTATTAAATGATATAAACCTAATATTTTTGATTCCACTGAATTATTGTCATGGAAAATTTCCTCAATAAGGTAAGAAAGCAAAAACAAATTTCCTTCATAAAAGCTAATTTAATGCCAAGACTACTGGAATATATCCTTTTTATAGACCAAATGCTAGAAGTTTTGACAGAGGAGTCTCAGAAGGATATATCTGGTTTCTTAATAAGGGCTCTGGTACTCAGAAAGCACAGGAGGGGTTGGGTGGGGCGTTAAGGTCATGCATTATATGTTCCTAATTCCAAGTACCCATTATTACAGCTGCTTTCAATGTCTTCAGGCAGAACCCAGAAAGTGCTGAAATGTGTACTGATTTTACACTGGCAGGCCAGTTTCTGGTCCTCACACTACCAGTCTCTCTACCAGGTTCTCCAGTCAACTACCAAACTCAGAAAATGATCAAGTAACTCGCGGGTGCCAGGAGAGGAAGGTTCCTGGCACAAGATGACTGTCTTTGGCAGAAGGACTTAATTCTCCCCGGAATTCTGGCTGGGGAGGGATGGTTGGGTATGTTTCCCACTAAGCCCAGCAATGTGACACTGGCATTGGCTGACTATGGACAATAGGGCCCTGTCTCTGCAGGGTCACACTGCAGGAGGCTGCAGGATTTTCTAAACCAAAGAGCATGTACCACCTTAATGAACTCAGTTGCTTTTCCATGCCTCTCAGGTCCACATTTTCCTGTGTGTCCTACTTCTTTCCTGGGAGTGGCCCTTGACTAAACCTTTTCCCCACGGCACCACAGAAGCAGGCCATTCACAACCACTTTCTACTCTCAAAGCACACACAGGCTTACATGTCACGCAGTTGATGGTCTGACAGTCATATCGCAATGGCATTTGATTTTTTCTTTGAAAGTCATAAGGACTCTTTGGAAGTGTAAGGATTGCTTTCTGGTTGGTGTTTGTTTGTTTGAGACCAGGTCTCACTGTATAGTACAGGGCTGGCCTTGAATTCATGGTGATCTTCCTGCTTCAGCCTCCTCAGTGTTGGAATTACACTTGTGCCACCATGCTCAAGCAGGACTCCTTTTCAAGTCCATGCTTTTGGTAGATTCCTTAGGACCAGATCTCTGAGTAGTAAATCCAGTCTGACCACTGGATACAGCCACAGCTGTTACATGTCAAAGAGTGAGCTTGTTGCCTGGGCTTCTCCTGTTCCAGCCTATTACCTCTGCCGCTGCCACACAGCAGGAATTCCGTCTTCCCCTGATCCCTGTCCTTGGCACAGGCTTTCCCTATAGCACAGCTCCAGCTTAGGAACTTCTGGCTGGCCATAGCTGCATCCTGCTCTTCTCTTCCTTTCTTGTCTTCACTCCTTATTCATGTTTCCCTGGCCCCCTCCTCATACGCCACCACTACACAGGGACACAGCTCATCTTTACTTGGGTTTAATATCCTTTATACTGGCCCCATTTACATCTTCACAATATGTAACTATAAATCGGGCATGGTGGTGCACTCCTGTAATCCCAGCACTTTGGAGGCTGAGGCAGGCAGATCGTGGCAAATTCAAGACGAGCCTGGGCTACAAAGGGAGCCCAGGGTCAGCCTGAACTGCATAGCGAGACCCTGTCTCAAAAAAAGACAAAAAACCCCCACAAAACCCCAAAAAACCAAACAAACCAAAAATCAACCAAACAAACAATATGTAACTATATGTTTAAAGCAAGCCCTATAGCCATTACCCTCATTTGGAATTTCAATATTGAGATTCAGATTTGCTTCACAGTTCAAAAATCACCTTGGATGGATTATTTTGCTAAGAAAGTGTTTTATCAAATACACTTCACTGGCTGGCAACTCACACTTTACTGCAAGGGCCTTCCACAATTTCAGAAGCTAGATCTGGTTGTTTGTTTTTAGGAAACCAAAAGGGGTAGGGAGTGGGAAGAAGGCACTACTAGGGAAAAGACAATAGCCTTTGGGGTTTCAGGCAGGAAAGACAGGACTACTCAGAAAAGCCAAAGCAGCCATTTGTTTGACTTAAAGGCTCAGAATAAATGCAAATAGGGTTTACATGGTCAGAGCAGAATTTTCCTATTGTATCTATCACAGGACATTTGCTTTCTCCAGAACTTCATGATTAGGACTTAAAAAGTGGAACCACTGTTTGCTTTCTGCCCTGGCAGCATGGGGACAGAGGCTGATGTAAAGTGTGATTGCTGTGTAGGCTACAGCACTCCCTGACATCTGTGGGTTGGACCTTGCACCTTTCTCAACAGCTCAGATATTTCCAGATGCCATCTCAGTGGCTGCTTTCATTTGCTATTCTGTGTTTTAGGCTGGTGCTGAGAAATGTTGGGAGTCCCCTCCTGCAGAAGGGTAGCCAATCTAGATGTGTGACAAGGAAAAAGTTATTCCAAGAAACAGAAGATAGCTGCCCCAGATCTTGGCAGGTGATAGGAAGTGGTATGTGCACCCACCAGGGGTGCTACACCCAACTGAAAAGGAAACAGAATCCCCAAAGTACAAAGAACAAGGCAGACATTCTGTTCTGGTCTGCTTCACCACATTGCAGAGAATCCCGCTCCCACAGGCACTGCACAGTGTGAACACACTGCTGGGACGCTGGGAGGCTGGCACAGGTGGGGGTGGGGCTGACCTACAACATTTGCCATTTCTGTGGCATAAATACTATTCTGTGGCACATTTCAGGAGGTCAACAATTTAACCAGATTTTGAAACTCTGGGTTATTTAATATGTAGTTCCTGCAAGCTGTCACAAACCAACTCCAGCACAATGGATACTTCTGTACCATAAACCCTAGATAACTACCTAGACCCAGTGTACAAGTGCTAGCCAGAGAATACCTGGCAGTTATTCCTCAGATCTGTCACTCTCTACGGACAAGGTGCCCCCAAGTCACAATCAGCCTCCCCTCGAAGGTTTTCAGTGTGCCCACCGGAGGAGTGTAGGATAAGTCTATGCATCTTAGTTATCCTCCCAATAAACCTGACAAATCTGCCTTTTTCTGTCTTTGTTCATTCATTCACGTAGACAGGATCCTATAGCATGTTACGAGGTACCTGAACTGCATAGGGAGACCCTGCCTGAGGTCCTATGAGTCCAGACCTCAGAAGTCTGGGCTCGGTGTTCTCTGGGCACAGTTCTCAGCTGATCCCACCCTGCTGTGTTACCTGCCCTCCACTCTGCTCTTCTCCACCTTGCTCACAGAGCTTCAAGCACTTGCTAAGTTGTCTCCCTGAAACTTAAAACTCCTGAAAGCACCACTTAAAGACAGGGGTTTGCCTGTTAGTTCCCTGCCAGATCTATCCCTCTAAGGTTTGCAGAAAATCAACAGGATTTCTATTGGCATGCCTTTACCTCAGCAAGGTTAGGTGATACCTGGGTCTTTCTGCAGTGGCTACCGGAATTGTCAGACAATGGCTATTAGAACCTTCCTGGGAGTCAGTGCAGCATGTACCACCCAGGTCCTTAACCCAGTTGTGCAAGTCTTTCCCTAGCTCTCTCTCCATCTGCTGCTGCTAGACTCAAGTTTCCTGAAATGTCACTGAAGCTTTCCTGCTGTCCCAACACTCCTGGCACCCTAAGTCCTGTCCCTGGCTTCTAGGGCTCTCTGTTAGCAACCCCATCTTCCTATTGGTCACCTGTTTCAGACAGTCCCCTGTGTACACTGTCCTCAGTCCATAAACTCTCTCCCAGAATTCTGCGTTTCTAATTTCATATGGAGCCTCCCCATGTGCCTTCTCGGGTCCCCTTGCCAAGTTCCTTCCTCTATGAAGCTTTCCCTCTCATTTCTGGTCCTGGGGACCTTTGTCTTCTTTACCCAGTATGCACTTTTTTGTATAGTCATGGAACCGTGGAACAATGGCCTGACGCTTGGAGGGCTGGACGGCAGGTAACCAAAGTGTGCTCTCTAGCTATAGAGATGAGACACAGAGTAGGTACACAGTGTGCTGGAGAGCCACAGGCTCGGGGACTCAGTGTCAGCTTTGCCACTTAGGAACCAGGTGACTTCACAGGTCTCTTCAGTTGACAGGAGGCTGAAGTATGAGACTAAGCTAGAAGATTCTTAGGAATGGAAAGGGGTCAGACAGCAACTGGCTGTTCTGCTATTACTTGTCTCCCTAAAATGAAGGGTGTAATCCATCCAGCTAAGACGAGAGGAGAGCAGCTTGGGGAGGGCCACCCTTAATCAAACTATTCATAAGTCTTAGAGACTCACCAGTCAAACACAACACTTTAAACAGCTTCAGGGGCAAACTGCCTCCACAATACGGGACAAACAAGCAAAAGATATAAGTGAAATTCAAGAAAACTTACACACAGTTTAACCTTGACGTTTATACTATACTATCCACATGCCTAACCTTTGAGGCCCGGAGACAGCCTGAGAAGTGGCTCAGAGGCCTCCTAAACCCCCCTTACTTTGTGACCCTTGCCCTAGAGGCAGAGGCTTCCTTCAGAGCTTCTTCTTTCCTAGATCTTCTGTGAGGCCAAGGCAGCTGGTGTGAGCTGGAGATAGCAGCCACCTGAGACCCTCTGTAGCCTGGCTCTAAAAGGACCCCTCACATGGTGACCAATGTCCATGAGGACCCTCTCCTCATTTGGGTCCTCTTCCTTCAAAGCCCATCGTCACACAGAGCTCAACAGACCCAGATTTCACCTAAACCAAAATAAACCCCTCACCTTAACCCCAGGTTGTTTCACCTTCCCTTGTCAGCAGCACCCTTCTTTCTCAAGGACTCCAGTAAACTTTTCTGCAGATCCAGTATGTATTCCCACAAGGTGCTGGTTTCCATTCTTCTAATATCTTTAGAGGCATTGAAGAGCCACTACTGGGGGCCACAGCTCCAGCAGTGAATGGTCTGAGACAGCACTGTGGTCCTAAATTTCTCTGCTGAACCTTTCTCTCCTCTCCACCATTAACTTAAAAGTTCCCTTGACTTTTGAATATTTATTACTTCATCCAAAGCACAAATAACTGAAAAATCTAACCTCTGATCCTAGCTGCTTCCTAATTCTATCTTTTAATTCCCTGCATGGACCATCTACTGATACCAGAGGTTTGGGACATACCACAGCTATTAGTTCAGAATCCTTCCTCTGACCTTACTGTACTGTAGGCACCCATCCCCAGCTGGTCATCAGCACTACCATAACAGTTTCCAAAGGATTAAAATTCCTTCTGGCTCTATTCCTTAATGATCTTTCTTTCTTTTTAATCTCACATTTGACACTTTTAAAATCAAACTCAGCAAATTCCTTTTATGCAAAATATCATGCCCCAGCTATGCATGCACAGAACCACTGGTCCTGCCTGGAATTCTGCCTTTAGCCCCCTGGCTCGCTGCTTGCTTGCTTCCTTCCTTCCATCCCTTTCTTAGTCACAGTTTTAATCCACTTGGGCAAGCCCCTGGTGCCATCTCCTAGCTGACCTGATCTGGCTGCATCTGGTCCAGCCTTGCACCCTCAGTCCCATTCAGATATCCCTAGTGTGACCAGTTCATTCATTTGGAAACTTGAGAACATTCTTCAGTGTTTTGAGTCTATCTCTGGTTATATAAGTGCTTCAGAATCAATATGGAGATTTACTTTGTTGTTGTTGTTTTGTTTGTTTTCCTTAAGCTCTGAGCTATCCAGATGGTGCTTTCAATATAAGGATTGTGCAATCAGCCCTACTGATAACCCGTGATTGCTGGTAACCAGAACCTGGCTTCTCTCAGGGCCAGAAGAGACACACAGAATACACCAGAAAAAAGGGCAGAGAGGGCAGAGCAAACACATCTCTGGGGACTGCCATTTCCAAAATAATTTATTGGCACATATGAAGAGCATTGCTTTACCTGTTTTGGACCTCCATCCTTCTAAGAAAAGGTCAAAGAGAGAACACGTTTTTAAAAGAAAAACAAAAATTTGTTGTCAGGTGTGGTGATACATGCTTATAAGCTCAGTACTCGGGGCTGAGGCAGGAAAGCTCTTGGGAGTTAAGGCCAGCTTGAACTGTTTGTTTATCTTGGATTTTTAGATAGTCTTGTTATGTAGTCCAGACCAGCCTTGAACTTGCTATGTAGCCTGGACTGGACTCAAACATGAGATCTTCCTGACTCAGCCTCCCAATTGCTAGGATCACAGGTGTGTACTTCCACATCTGGCCCTCTGGCTCTTCTTAAGAGTCTAAAGCCAGATGGCAAAATCCCAGTTTATGTCCTGGTGAATGCCATCTTCCTGGAGGCTGAAGGCAAGAAAAATATTATAGAACAAACTGTCTCATGGAGTAGTAACTTCCTGGGAGTAGTTAAGAGACTCAGAAAACCCGTCACTCTTTTAGGGTGCCACAAATGGACATGATCATTTGTAAAATAGCACCGAGATACTATGGCACCAAAATACCTTATTTGGAGTAATATGACTGAATGCGACTGAACCTTTTTATTCCTCCTTAAAGGGTTAACATAGCAAAAAACATATAGGAAAATGTATTAAACAACTTTATAACTACAATTTTAAAATATTCATATTCCAACTCTAACACATTAATATTTCCTTTAAATCTTTAAATACATAGTTGCAATCAAACTGCATTACAATTTTGTGTTTTTTTGTCACTTGATAGTCTATAATTTTGTTGTTGTGCTGCTACCATTATTGTTGCTGAGTTTTTTTTGAGACCGGGTCTTTTTATGTAGTTCGGGCTGGCTTTGAGCTCACTACATAGTGAGGCCCTAAACGATTTCTTTCCTCAGCCTCCTGAATGCTGAAATTACAGAATTGTACCCCTATACCTGGCTAGTCTCTAATTATTCTTGCTTTCTACTTACAATCCAGAGTCCATCAATTACTAATATCCTACTTTCCCAACTTTCTCTGATCACTGCTCATTCGCTGATTTTGCCTGCTTTAAATACTCAACTTTTAGGAACAACAGTTGGATAATCATATAGCCATAAATTAAACAAACAAACAAACAAACAAACACTAATTAACTTGAAATATTACAGAATGACATTATTGGGTAAAATGATTAGAAGTATTTATAGCTCCTGGTATGATTTGCTAGCTTGACTCTCAGGATTAGTTTTGAATTCAGTTTTATTATTTATTCACTTATTTAGGTACTGGGGATCAAACCCAAGGTCTTGGTCAACATGGATGTTAGGCAAGTGCTTTAGTACTGAGCTATGTCCCCAGCCCTTTTATCCTTTGAGACAGAATCTTGCTAAACTGTCCAGGCTGACTTCAAACTTCTGTCTCTGCCCCCCAAGTGCTGGAATAATGGGCATGTGGCATCAGTTTTATAAACTGTTTTTGGTTGTTTGAGATAAGTTTTCCCTATGTAGTCCTGCTGGCCTTGAACTCACTATGTGGGCCCAGGTTTGCCTCAAATTTGAGGTGAATCCTCCTGCCTCAGCTTTTTCAGTGCTAGGATTACAGGTGTGTGCCACCATGTCTAGCACCTTCATAATTTTTAATCTACTCCTTGTTACATAAAGAGTGCTATCAAACTAGTGTGCTGAATCACTGCTGTGAGATCATAAAGTAGTGACTACAGTTTCAGAAATGACATTAATTCTATCATCCATAACCAGAAAACAACAAAGGATGAGCTGCTTTTAAAAAAGAGAAAAAGCCAGATTCTTACCTAAAACATAATGAATGGGGCTAGGGATTTAGGTTAGTGGTACAGCGCCTGCCTGGCAAGCATGAGGTACTTGAGTTCAAACCTCAATACCCCAAAACAAACAAACAAATCATAATGATTAACTTTTATCTACATTAAAGCAATCTGTTTTCATAAGTAGTGAATATATTCTATTTTACTTTGGTTATATTTTAGGTGACAATGATGAGAGTACTGTTTAGCATATCATACATATCAATTAAAATCAATAATATCCTGTGCAAAAAAAGATAATCTTAGGATGGGTGTGGTGGTGCATGTCTATAATTCCAGCACTCTGGTGGCTGAGGCAGGAGGATCACTGTGCTACTGGAGGCCATCCTGGGTTACACAGTAAGACCCTGTCTCAGAAACCCCCCCAAAAAGGAAAGAAAGAAAGAAAGAAAGAAAGAAAGAAAGAAAGAAAGAAAGAAAGAAAGAAAGACGCAACCTTAATATTAATCAAATAAATCTGACTAATGTGAATGTTATAGAAAAAAGGCACTTACTTTTCATTTAACTGGGTGTCTAGTGAGACATCTTTGCACCTGAAGCACTGCTAAATAAGACCGACTGATTAGAATTAACAAATGAAATCAATTCTGTTCAAGTTTAATAACGTTCATTTTTTTAAAAATCAGTACCAGGGATTGAACTCATGACCGTGTGCTTGCAAGGCAGGCGCTTATGCTGCTGAGCTAAATTCCTAGCCCTAACATTCATTTTTTAAAGGTTACAAATGGTCTCCAAAACTTCTGCAAAGAACTGGTTAAAGTTAAAACTGTACATAAACAGGACATTAGCTGTTGTATTTAGCTGAGGCAAAACATAATTTTAAATCCAAATGGTTATAAATGAAGTATAAAAAAATAGCTGATAACTATTTTATTCTTCTAAATATAATTATTTACACAATTGGCATTTGTCTATGTTGCTTTCAAATGTCAAGGTATTGGAAAATAACTAGAAGACTTCAAGTGACAAACACTTCAAACTGTGGCATAGTAATGCAGTCAGTTTACCAATAGGCCAATTCAATTTTCATTATCAAAAGCTGAAAAACCAGTGACATGGTCTTCAAATTTCTTCCTCTGAGTTAATTCTTTTAGCCAACAACCAGTATCTCAAAAGTGAAGGTGATCATTCTGGGGGAGTGTCTCTCTCCCCCACCCTGGAGACCTTAGGTACTCCTCCATGCCAGATGGGTCTCTGGGTACACAACCTATGTCTGAGTCATTTCAAAGCATGAACAATAAACAGAAGCCAGGATGCCTCCCTCTGGTGATCTGGCAGGAGAGAGAACACCAAAGAAAAAAGATAACTGTATTGTGATTGCATATAATTAAAGACAGAGGTGACAATAATAAGCCTATTCTTTTGTAGACTGAGAAAGAGCTTTAAAAATTTGTCTTCTTACATTTAGCATTTCAAGACTCATTTTCTAAGTGAGAAAATGAGACTCTAACAAAATCATCTGTTGAGTGTGGTTCTTACGTGGACAAAATCTGGCAAACAGGAGACCACACAATCATATAAATGCAATGGGACACTCCTAAATCTCACTACATTGTTTCTCTGGCAATAATATTGTCACAGGGACAGTAAAGCGAAGAAATAAGAAGTACTAAAGCCTAGACTGATCAAATAGAATATATCTCCAAACAAAACAAAACCAACCCCAAAACTAAAGCACAAAAATGACCCTACAACTATGCTGAACTACATCAACCATAATGAAAGGAAAAGCCTACATTATTAATGTGCTGGAGGAATTGATTAAATATAAAGAGCTACTGATGGCCATCAGATTGCAATGAGGTCACCAAGAAAGCCAGGCACACAACCACCCAGGACTGCATTCTAAACCAGAGTAATTAAGTTTTATTTCCTTCCTGTGCCACCAGTCATTTTAACCTTTTACTTATTGGGAATCTAGAGCAAAATGGAGCACAATTAATAGGCTAAATTTATTTTTCACTAGGACTATTAAAGGGTTTGGTTGGAATTTCTCCCAAATTACTTCCAGACATTTGGTAAGTTAAGAACTGACACAAGAAAAGCTCAACATCTTTAGCTCTCACCATGGTGAGCTCTCAGTGTCCTGGGGAAGGCTCACACTGTCCCACACAATGAATGCTCACAGAGTTTGGAGGGGGTGCTGAGTTGAAAGGGTCCCCCCAAATCTGTACTATGAATTAAGACTCTGGATGCCCTGCCCAGCTCTTTATGTCACAAAAGCAACATTGTACAATTACTGAACATTCCTGTTGAATGCAGCAAAAAATGAGGATATGGTTACCACCTCTGCATTCTCAATATTCAAAACAGATTTGTTCTAGATAAGTTCAAATATCTTCTAGTTCTTATTACAACTTGAAAAGTAACACTTTAAAAACCCACAATTTGAACCAATGAACCAATGTGTGGTTTCTTACAGAAAGAACGTTAAGATTTTTATGATACTTAAAAACAAAGTAATACAGCTGGAATTCAGTGAATGGAAACAGGTTTGTCAAGTGATAATAGAAGATTATAAAGGTAAAAAGAAAATTAGAAGAAACAGTAATTATGCTAAAGACAGGTTTATAGAAAACATCACTGGTGAACTTTGTAGTTACAGATTTGGTTAAAAAGAATTGCTAACTTGACATTTTCTCTACCACTGCGATTGCCCTGTGCCAATCTTTATGGCAGTCTCCGTAAATGTTGCTGAATGCAAATCACAAGACTGAAGCCGATTAAGAACTATTTATATGCTCTGTGTGCTAGAATGGGTTAGAGTCTCCTGTAGTATTTCAGTCAAGAATAAAGTTTAAAGAAGTGACTTCAGTGCATTTCTTAGAAATAGGCATTACTAAAACCTGGGTATTAGAATGCCACATTTCAGATAGGCACAAAGAATTTTTAATTACTCTTATCTGTTCAGTGTTTATAGTTCTGGTTCAAAATAACACATGGGAAGTTCAACAATATATAAACATGCCTATAATTCCAGCAGGAAGAATGAATCTGAGGCCTGACTGGGCTACATAGCAAGGCCCTGTCTCAGAAGCCCTCCTCAAATACATACGTACATTCCTTTTTTATTAATTTCTTAGTCTATAGTTCATTAGTTTAGTCACTCACTCAGTACTTATTTAGTGAACACAATGTGTGCTAGACACTGATTTAGATGCCACAGGCAACACAGAAAGCAAGACAGGCTCATTCCCCTGCACACCTCTGTGCCTTTCTGGAATTTACATTCCACTCCAAGCACCTGCACATTAAGAGGACCAATTATTACCTTAGTAATTTTAGAAATTAGAAGCTGTTTCTTTAAGTTGGCATGAAATTATAAATTATGTTTGATATGGAAGACCAGTCAGGAATATAAAAACTGGGAAAGTTCTTATATATTGTAGCAATCTATCATTAACCACTGTTCAAAGAAAAAGTGAGTTTAGGTCAAATTCAGAATGAGGACTTCAAAAATATAATTTTTTTTGCCATTCTTTTTTTTTTTAAATTTGGTACCAGGAATTGAACAAAATTATAAAGTAACATTTTTATTAACTCTGGTGATTAATTAAGATCACTGAACCAGGGCTTAGGGATGTAGCTCAGTGGCATAAGTGCCTGCCTAGCAAGTGCAAGGTCATGAGTTTGATCTCCAGTACCAAAAAAAAAAAAAAACACTGAATCAGAATCATAATGTATTTAATCATTGTGGGTTATCTTCACATAAATATCCATCTTTCACTCCTATTTATAAAAAATTTATACTATCACTGTTATTTATCATGGTATGAAAATACATTTTAAAACTTATTCACTATCTTCCTTCCAAAAAGAAAGTCAAGTTGGAATAAAGCCAACAGCAAAACTTACCACCTGCAACAATTAAAACAAATACTTTAATGATGATAGGTCTGTGTTGAAGAAAAAGTCCCAGTGGTTAGAACATTGGTAACTTAAAAAGTAGTGGTTAGAGCATTTATTTATGAAGAAGGCGAGGGTGGAGGAAATGACCACTAAGTGGCTTCTGAAACACACTGCCCAGGGCCCACAAGAGGAAAGCACATCTGAGAATACAGAAGACTGAAAGATGGTCAGATGGAGACACAGTCAAGGGACTGGTGACTAGCAGCACAAGGCTGGTGGTGGCAGTCTGGTGACCTTGACGACAGGGCCTTGCTCTCATTCATATTCTCTCAGTCCTTTCTCTTTAATGGAGGAAACCAGGCTTTCTAGAAAAGTCAGCACCAGCAACTCTGGCATAGTGCCACCCTGCGCCTTAGTCCATCTCTGAGCAGTGGCTTCTGCTTCTGTTCAGTGGGGCTATGAGTAGGGAGGGTCGGGATGCACCTATAGGCTGAGGCCTGGCCCATGTCATCTGAGGGAGGGCTCCGGGGCAGGCAGGTCACCTTGGAGGTCTGCCACATGTTGAGGTCTTCCGCCCCTTTCAACCCCAGTAGAGGGAAGGAGTCTATGGAACTTTCTATTTTATTTTTAACATTTCCAGCCAACTGTCTGGCACAGGGCAAAGCCCATTTGTAAGGGATGTCCAAAAACTTGTTGACTTTTGGTTTGAAGATTTTAAACATAGATGCCACAAAGAAGCTAAAATTAGTATGCCTACAAAATAATGCTGATAATAATGACACCAATAACTGTATTTTTTTTTTTTTTTGAGGCTAGGAGAGTAAATAAGAATAGCTCCTGCACAACCAAGATGGCCCCCAGTGGGTGTTCAATGACCATCATTTGTGTGGCAGTTTACAGGGGTCCTCAGAGCTGTGCTGGGGAAGTCCCATTACTGGTTCAGTATTTCACACAACAAATGCACAGTAAAGGCAGGCTTTTAAAAATTTTTTCTCTCCTCTCCTCTCCTCTCCTCCCCTCCCCTCCCTTCTTTCCTCTCTCTCTCTCTCACTCTCTTCTTTTTTTGTGCCAGGGATTGAACTCAATACTGCACACTTGCAAGGCAGGCACTTATGCCGCTGAGCTAAATCCCTGAAGGCAGATATTTTTTAAAACTCTTTTAAATGCTTCCTATTATCTTACACGTAATGCAATAAGAAAAATAAAATGCTTGTCTGCATGGTATTGGTTAGGTAAAGTGTTGTCTTAATAAGAGAGACCCTCTAAGGACCAGGATAGCCTGACCCCACCTAGGGTTGGGATAAGCCTGAAGACCAAGAAAGAACAAAAATGAGAATAGGCCACACTTGGAGGGTGTAGGGAAGACCAAGAGCTGATTCCAAGCAGAATGGTTCTAGTCTAGCCCCAAGTAGCACACTGGTGTGGACTGTATATTGGCTCCTTTCCATGTAAGGAAGAAAAATGAAGACAATGATCATATTAATCAATTAGTCTTCTGTTTCTAACTTCAATTCCCAGAGTTAATTAATTGCTTCATTAAGTAGGGGATTCTCTCTTGATTTAGGTCATTAATGAATATTACTGGATAAGATCTCATTGGTGATTCCAAAATGTCTGTTTCAAACCTGTTATAGGGCTTCCAGTCAGGAGGAGAATGAGGTACAGACATGGCCTCAGGGCTCTGGCTCCAGCCCTACTTTCCACTTTGCACTCCTGACCTGAGCCTCCCGACAGTTCAGCACCTGCTTCTCAGTCCTGAAGCTAACACTAGGATAAACACTCTCATCCTGGCTGTAATTATGCTGTTTCATTTTAGTTTTATTGTACCAGAATGACTGACATGGGTTTAATTACTTTCTCTGATAGATGGTGGTGCATCCAACTGATAGATGCTCTAACCACGATTAGCCTGATGTAGTCTGACTAATTTATGGAACAAGGTAGGAGACGTTTTCTCCTACAGTACACCCTGCTTGGTGACTGTGTCATCACCAAACATTCAGAAAGGACCGGTTATGTTAAAAATATTACACTAACCATTACAACACAGAGCTGTGTGGTGCCAATCCTGCCCTCCAGGGCACGAACAGAGTCAAACAGGACACAGTCTGGAGAAAACGAGTAAGGGCCTAGACACTGAGTGCTTAGAGTCCTAGGGGCCAGACTGGCTTCCACAGTAAGCACATCTCAAGGCTCCTTTAAGGGGCTGGGACTGGACAAAGCACTAGGGATAGATGAATGGAGAGATGGGAGAAAGAGGAGTAGGCACATAGTTTTAGATCTTAAGAAGCCTGAGGTTTACTGCGGAAAAGAAGATGATGCAAGAACAAACTTCATGTCAGCAAGAATCAGGCAAAAGGCTGGGCACAGTGGTGCATGCCTGTAATCCCAGCACTTGAGAGGCTGAGGCAGGAAGACGGTAGCAAATTCGAGGCCAGCCTAGGCTGCACAGTGAGCTCTAGGCCAGCTTGGACTACTTGGCAAGACCTGTGTCAAATCCCTCCCTGCAAAGAAAAGAATGAAGCAACACACGCATTAAACGTGTTTGTGCAGAGACCACATGAGGAAGCAAGGATATGATCAGTTGGGCGGAACTGACTTGAGGTTGTAGAAAACCCTCTACAGTGGGTACCAAAAAAAGGAAAATGAAGTGGCTTCCATAGTGGTGACACAAACTAGAAGAAAGGAAAAAGGCTTCTAGCCAGGAGACAGCATTATCAAGCCAATGCTCATATGAGATTCAAAAAAACGCTTTACCTTCAATGATGCCTGAACAGATGACTGTGGTATCTTTCTAACTGCTTTCTACACCTGGGTTCTTCTCTGTAGCGCCACCCCACCAAGTCACCCCAAATTTACTTTCCTGAGCGGGATGACCTCCCATCAGGTTAGCCCCAGCTCAACAGAGATCCAAGAACATGCTGGCACTTTGCAACACGGTTCTGGGGTAGCTGTGCTCATCTGTGTTCTGTTCCTTTGTAACACACTTATCGTGCACGGAGCAGGCAGGAAATATTTTCATCTTAGCAGGCTGAACACTGCAACTTCCCATCTCTGACCCAGACAGCAGGTAAAGGGATGGATGTGGCTGGTCTTTGACCAGTTTGCTGACTGGTCTCCTAGGTGCCCTTTTATGGACCTGCCCATGAGGTGCCAAGCACAAGCTAAGAGCTGGGTATGGAAAATGGGTGACCAGCTTGTGTGTGTGCACTGTGGTCCAGCAGGGGAAAACACAGGACTGTTGTGTGGGTCAGCATGCTAAAGCCAGACCAAGTTCCCCTTCTGACTTGCTCGACAAACACCAGAGTAGCATGAAGTGCCAGATACCTCCCACAGTTCCTTGGACGCACTACACACTCAAAGGCAGGTGTGAACACAAAGTAAATTGAAATGTATATTGTCTTACTAATCAACACATGAATACAAATTTTAGGTCCTTACTATTTCCCAGCAGGGACAATACTACAAGGTCCAAAGACAAGCTTCTGAAGACCATGAACATAAAAGAAGCGGGAAGTAAATAGTAAATACCATACATATTTCATATATTTAACAGTGACAATCCTGTGACCAACTTCTAGCTGGGTGGAACAACTTTTATTTGGTAGACAAGCACCTCTGAAGATTAGGCTAAGGAGATGTGGTTATTCTGAGCAGACACAGACATGTAAATAGGGTCAAGGAAATATGAGAGACACCAGATTCTGGGAGGTATCGATCTGCAAATTAAATAGCCTATCAAACTACCTTCACGGCATACTGTTGGTTAGAAGTGTACTATATAACCTGATATGCAGAAAATTCCACAGGAGATGATAAAAGCTTGCTAGAAGCATTAAAAATTCCTAACCATTTCATTATTTGTCATTCAGCGAATGTTAGTATTTCTCTTTGTATTCCTACTGGAGCTTGAAATTAACACAGCTTTTTGTTTATTTCTTCATTTCTGCACTCTTGTCAGCTCATCTCAGGAATGTGGTTTGTTAGCTGGCTGCTGCAGAGCCAAATAAAAAAGCCTAAAGAAGCTCAAACACTGACTGGTAAAAGGCTCTGCATGAAAATATGTTTGTGTTTTAACTCTCAGAAGTAGAACAGTTAGCTCAAAATAAATATTTAACATCTAGGGTGCTTTTATCAAGAATCATTTGACATGGACGTCAGTTTTCTTCATCCGCAAAGCCAGAACCGCTGGGAGCAAAGTTGGAAGCAAATGGATGGAAGGCTGGCAAGTAAGAGTGAATGGAGAACTTTCTAAGGGAAATCAGTCTCTAAGAACAGTCTTTGCCTCTCCCCTCCTAAGAATCATTACTCCACATTTAGCATAAACTTAGCCTTTTCAGATCACCCAGGGACACTCTGCTGGGCAATGGTCCCTCTGCCCCTGGACTGTGTGTTCTGGATTCCAGTCTGGCTTCCCACACTGGTGCCAATTTACACCCCAGCCTTGGTAAGCCACAAGGATAGGTCTGGATGAACCTGGGCAGATGGTAAGTATCAGGTTTGAACTGTTGATTGAATTCCTCCCTTGGGTTTTGAGGGGATGCTGTTTTATGGGGGCTTTTGCAGGAAGCTTGACAGATATGTGCACTGAAAGGCCCCAGGGCCAGGGTAATCAGGGAGTGGGTTGCAAGTGGCTTAAGAAATGCCTCTCATGTGGCAAGTCAGCTTTAAAAATTCCACACTGGCCAACAGTCTTCAGCAGATGGAATCTTTCCACATTTGGGGCATGTGGGTTGCTCACATGTGCTTCTACACCCCTGACCAGGACAAGAAGGCAGAGCCCACTGCACCCCTTGGCTGGTGGCCTCCTGTTTGGGAGCATAGTCACTTGAGAAGTGAGGCTCTGCAAGATGTCCTCAGTGTGTTGTTTCAAGCCCATTTTGCACCAGGGACCCAGGGAAGGGTTACACAGCACTCCTGTCTTTGCCTACTGTGCTCCTGGGAGAATGTGGTCATGCTGTGTTCCTCTCTCCTCTTGGGACACTGACACTGCAGGACAAAGCTGAGCTGAGTCACTCCATGACACAGCCACTCTCCCATCTCTATTTTGGGTATACTTTACACTTAGGGAGCTGGTAATGCACCTTTGCTGATGTAAATGCAGTTCTCTGATAGAGTCTGGGTTTCAACTGGGTCAGTGTGGCTGTACCACGTGACCATTTGAAAATTTTATTTAAGTTTGGAAAGTCTGATCTGTTTTTAAGTCTTCTCCTTGGCCTGTTGGATGATGGGAGCATGCAGCCACTCCAGAGCAGGATGGAGACAAAGTAGAGGGCACAGGAAGGGGGAAGGAAGCCCTTTCCAAGCAATCTTTATTAGCTGATTTAGAAGTCTGTGCTGAGTTTTTAGAACACCAAGCAGTCTCACATTTAAATTGGAATAAGAATCCACTTCCAAAGCCAAACATTGCTGGATTACCTGTTAACACAGTGAGCCCCAACAGTGTGCCACCAGCTCCTCCCCTTCAGGGCATGCATGCAATTAAGAGGTGGCTATGAAACCTGGTGGGAGTATACACCTATAATTCCAGCATCATGGGGGTGCTGAGGCATGAGGGCTGCAAGTTAGTGACTTAGCAAAACTCTGTTGAAAGAAAGAAAGAAAGAAAGAAAGAAAGAAAGAAAGAAAGAA